>CM032452.1:131413896-131688896 GCA_019049505.1 Pachyrhynchus sulphureomaculatus | reverse complement strand
AGAACATATGTATGTTTTAAAAAAAAAACACGTAACTCACTAACGGATAGACAGACAGAGAGAAGTTGCATTTTAAATATATATATATATATATATATATATATATATATATATATATATATATATATATATATATATATATATTATAGATAGATAACCTGGCCAGAGAACATATGTATGTAAATCGGATAAGTGGTTCTCCAGTGATAAGTGCATCAACAGACCGAGATACGTTGCATTTTATATATATTATAGATGTAATAAAATATATATTTATAACCTGGTCAGAGAAACATATGTATGAATTTAAAAAATCACGTAAATCGGATAAGTGATTCTCGAGGGATAAGCGCACTAACGGACAGACAGAGAGACGTTGCATTTTATATATTATAGATATAGATTATTATTATTATTATTATATAACCCGGCCGAAGAATATATGTATGAATTTAAAAAAAATACACGTAAATCGGATAAGTGGTTCTCGCGTGATAAAACGCACTAATGGACAGACAGACAGACAGAGAGACATTACATTTTATATATATATTATAGATTATAGATATTCTCTGCTACATAATATTGTTCCATATTTAATAGTTTAGGCTGCGTATTGCAAGGGAATGCGCTAGCGGCAACTTTTTTCCGACTTCATTCACTATTATCGTCACTGCTCATTCCTTATGCTACCTATCGTAATAAAATATAGCCTATAACCTGGCCAGAGAACATATGTATGTTTTTTAAAAAAAAGTACGTAAATCGGATAAGTGGTTCTCCAGTGATAAGCGCACTAACGGACATACAGACAGAGAGACGTTGCATTTATATATATTATAGTTATATATATATATATATATATATATATATATATATATATATATATATATATATATATATGTATATATATGTATATATGTATATGTATATATATTTATAGGGGGAGAGAGAAAGAGAAAAGTGCGGTTAGAATAACGAACACAATTTTTTTTCATTGGTGCAGTCTGCAAGAACATCAAGATCAAATAAATTGTTACTCAAATGCTATTTTAGAAGTTTAAATTGTTTTTTTAAACTATAACCAAAATGTCCATTCAATTTTCAAAAACGCTTTCAATGAAAAAGTAAAGTAAACATCAGAGTCATTTGAGTTAAAGAAAAACAAACAGCCGACATAATTATATTTAAAAATTGATTTTGATGATTGGACTTGTTCCTAAATTATCACTTCGTTTGGTTTGTAATTATGGTGAAAGGCTAGATCGCAGATATCCAGTGTTGAATCAAAGTGGGAAAATTTGGAGCAGTTAGAAGAGAAATTGGTTAAGGTACAAGTATTCGCACAGTACTTCCATCGAAAATACAGTGCGATGAGTAACTTAAGATCAGTTTAAGCTTTTATGTTTCTAAGATTTTTACCACCTTATATGTAAGTATTACATCCACCAAAATTTTATTTAGAACTTCAAACAAATCGAAATATAAAGTTTCTTGGAGTGACTCTTTTAAAGGTGTCGTAGTTTTCTCTACTGACTACTTTAACATGATTTTTTCAACTTTCTATCTCTAAAAACTTTATAACATAAATAAAATAACATATTGATTCCTTATGTCTGCCTTAAAACATACTTTATTAAAATTAGCTTTTTCTGCCAACAAAAATAAGAAAAAAACCAAATAACGCTATTCATACCTTTTTGAAGTACCTCCCTCTCTCAAATCCTTATAAATTATATAGAACCATAAATACGGAAAATGTTAAACAGTACCATTGATTTAATCACTTCCAAACACTCTCTACATGCTACACAACATGAGTTCCTTCTGTTCCTAAAAAAAAGATCTATAATACCTGTGTCCTAATATGTTTGACTACAAATAATTTTACTTAATATTTGTTTATACCCAAGATTTTTTTTACTGAAAATAAGGATAATGAGTAGATTTAATAAATTAATGAACTTAATAGTATTATACACGTTTTTATTGGCTTATGTATATACATATATATATATATATATATATATATATATATATATATATATATAAAGTCGAGGTTGTCTCAGGTTTTCCCAATAAGTACGTGCAGTAATGTAAACCTACCTAGTAGTAAGTAGTTTGATGCTAATGAATTTAGTTGCTTTTTATTCGCAAACCTGAAAATACCGATAATCTACTGTAATTGTAGCCCTGAAGAAGAAAATAAAATATGTTCGAAAGCTTGACGTAGCTGAAAAGGTGTTAAAAACCCTTTTAAGCCCTATCCCCATGACCGTTTACCCCAAGAACTTCAAGTTTGCTGTATGTATATAGTGGCCCAAAATTACCGAAGGGGTTTGAGTTCAATATAACTTTTTATTTAAGACATAATTATATATATATATATATATATATATATATATATATATATATATATATATTTTTTAAATACAGTATATTAATGGAGAATATTTTTAATTTAATTATGAAAAATTATATCTCGCAAGTGGTGGCCATTTTCTGCTTCGCATATTCGTGCTCTTTCCAAAACATTTTCCATAACCTTTCGCAAAACTTCAGGTGTTATGTTGTTGATTTCGTCGCGTATATTGTTTTTTAATTGCTGGATGGTTCTAGGCTTATTAATATAGACTTTTCCTTTCAAATAACCCCAAAGGAAAAAGTCTGGAGCGGTTAAATCCGGTGAACGCGGAGACCAATTAAAATCGCTTGTACGCGAAATAATTCGTTCACCAAAGATGTCGCGTAAAAAGAGCCATTGTGTCCCTCGCAGTATGCGCTGTGGCTCCATCCTGTTGGAACCATACTTGCTGATGGTTTTCCACGGCTGGCCTTAAAAAATTTTCCAACATTGTCCGATATCGAACACCAGTGATGGAAACAGCGACACCGTGTTCATTTTCAAAAAAATATGGGCCAATTATCCTTTCCGACGAAACACCGCACCAAACAGTACACTTAAGTGGGTGTAATTGTCGCTGTTGAACTACTCTTGGATTTTCCGTAGCCCATATCCTGCAGTTTTGCCTATTAACGAACCCATTTAATTGGAAATGGGCTTCGTCGCTCATAATTAAATTATGAATAAAATCATGATTTTCTTCTGCTTTTTGCCGGAAATAAATTGCATAATCAAGTCGTTGCTGGTAAATCTGTCGGTTTCAATTCTTGGACAAGCTGAATTTTGTATGGAAACATTCTTATTGTATGCAAAATTCTCTGCAGGGACCCTCGTGAGAGGCCAAGTTGTGTCGAACATCTCCTGGTTGATGTTTCTCCATCTTCCCGAATACTCTCCTGTACCCGTTCAATATTGTCTTCCGTGTGCACCGTTCGTTGTCTGCCGGCACCAGGAAGGTTCCTTACTGCCCCTTGTTGTCGAAAATTTGCAACCAGACGGTTTATTGTTGACTCTGAGGGTCCAACACGCACATTAAAATAACGACGATATGCACGCTGAGTCAAAACAATGGACCGTTGATTTGAGAAATAAAGTTCAACGATTTGGGCACGTTGTTCAATTGCGTACTGTTCCATTTTAAATTCCTCAAGTCTTCTTTATAAAATACTGAAAAGAAATAAAAAACAAGATTATAATAAAAAAGTTATAAGGAATTCAAACCCCTTCGGTAATTTTGGGCCACTCTGTATAATTTTCAATACCTATTTAATTTTAAATTTTAGGTATCAATTCATACCTAGAAGACATTTTTACAATTTTCCATGGTCACAAATGAAAATACCTTTTACCTAATATTAATTAAAATGTCAATAGGTTAAACATAATATCAAATATAAAATCACTTACCAATACAGAAGGTCCAAATATAACAGGCAAATGGGCGCGGTGTATTGACACATATGTAAAAAAGCGAACATAAATAATATACAACACTTGACGAAAGAAAATGCAGTCCATATTAAAAATATAACAAAAATCATTGTTTTATTTAAAACATCTAACTATAAGCTGGGCATTCTAAATACAATGTTTAAACGAAAAGTCTATACGGCGATTTTTTAAATTTGCAGATTTATCAATCACCAATTGATTCAAATCACTAATATCTTCTATCGTTTTCTTTTCTATTGACAACATCCCAATGCTGAAAGTCTTTCTTCATTCATAGTATTTCTCAAAAACGACTTAATTGTTTTTAAAGTGGAGAAATTTCTTTCAGCTTCAGCAGTTGTCATCGGAATGGTAATAATTAGCTGCAGTAAAGTGTACGTTGCGAAAAATATATTTTGTAAATTATTTTCGATTATAAATCGCAAACAGTGCATCCTTCCTGGTAAATTTCTAAAATCTGGCCGTTTATAAATAAGTTCAAGTTCAGTTTGTAATCTAATTTTGTCCAAAAATGGATATGCCTGAACTATATCATTTAAATAGTGGGATGGGAATTTATTTTCAAACTCCGAGAACTTAGAAGACATAAATATAGTCATTTAGATGACTATTAAATGAAAACCTTTCCTTAATTTTAAGTAATATATAATCACATACTTCTTTTGCTGCAGATATTTTCGTTAAATAAGGATCTTGCTTACGTCTTTTATTCTGAAAATTAACTACACCTTCAATTACAGTAGGAATTTCTTCAGCATTTTGTCTTTCAGTCGCTATACATTTTTTAAATACGAGGCTGGTTTGAAAAGTCCGTGCAAAGTCCGAGAGACGGCACCACCGGCGCGTATCGAGGTCATGTTTAGTTAGTAGCATCTCTTGAATGAACGCACACCAAGTTTCAGCCATATTGGTCTATTTCTTTGTGTTTGGCATTCGTGTGAATCAAGGAAGTCGAGTGATTTTCAAGAAATGGACGAAAAAGAATTTCGTGTGGTGATTAAACATTACTTTATGAAAGGCAAAACGCCTCAGGAGACTAAAGAGAAGCTTGATAAACATTATAGTGACTCTGCACCTTCGATTAGAACAGTTTATAAGTGGTTTCAAAATTTTCGGACTGGCCATATGGGCACAAGTGACGCTGAACGTTCTGGACGGCCTGTGGAGGTTACGACTCCAGAAATCATTGATCAAATCCATGATATGGTGATGGATGACAGAAGAGTTAAGGTGCGTGAGATTGCTAGTGCTGTGGGCATCTCGACTGAACGGGTACATAATATTTTGCACAAATATTTGGACATGAGAAAGCTATCCGCAAGATGGGTGCCGCGATTGCTCACGCTTGACCAAAAACGGAATCGTGTGAAGTGTTGCAAGGATGGTTTGCAGCTGTTCCAGAAGAATCCGGAGGACTTTAAGCGTCGTTTCGTCACTGTGGATGAAACATGGATACATTACTATACTCCTGAGACCAAACAACAATCTAAATAATGGGTTACCAAGGGGGAATCTGCACCAAAAAAGGCGAAGACCGTTCCTTCGGCCGGAAAGGTTATGGCGACTGTCTTTTGGGATTCGCAAGGGATAATCTTCATCGACTATCTGGAAAAGGGTAAAAATATTACAGGTGAATATTATTCATCGTTATTGGACCGTTTGAAAACCGAGCTGCAAGAAAAATGCCCGCGATTGGCCCACAAGAAAGTCCTTTTCCATCACGACAACGCACCAGCACACACCTCAGCAATTGTGGTCGCAAAATTAATGGAAATAGGATTCCAACTCGTTTCACATCCCCCCTATTCTCCAGACTTGGCTCCCTCGTATACTATTTGTTCCCCAATTTGAAGAAATGGCTGGCGGGACAAAGATTTTATTCAAACGAGGAGGTGATTGCAGACACTAAAGGATATTTTGCAGACTTGGACAAATCCTATTATTCGGAAGGGATTAACAAACTAGAACATCGTTGGACGAAGTGTATAAGCCTAAAAGGAGACTATGTCGAAAAATAAAAAAGGTTTACCCCAAACACATAAGTAGTTTTTATTTTTGCACGGACTTTTCAAACCAGCTCTGTGGCTATCTATGCAGGATCAGCAGTCGATTTTTGCAAACTGTTTTATAGGATATCGGTGTGTGGCATAATTTTATGAAAAAATGTTAGCCAGAATACCAATTGTGCATTATATAATATTCTACGAATTGCAGAGGCTTGATTAATTGTGGTAGATTGTTTCGAAGTATTTTCTACCTTCTCCATACATTCGATAAGTGTTTCTCTGTTCTCAAAAATAATAATTATAGCTCTACTTTTAAAAAGCCACCTTGTCGTAGAAGTTCTTAGAATATGGCAGCGTACAACTTCATTTAATATTTCAACCCGCTGAAGAGAATTTGAAAACAAATTCGTAATATTTGTTATATTAGAAACTAGCCGGGCCCGCGGCTCCGCTCGCCTGGACTTGATTCACTACTATCGTCATTGCTTATTTCTTATGTTACCCAACGTAATAAAATATCTCCCATTATTTCTCCTTATCTCCCAATATTTCTTCTTATTTCCCATTATCTCTACATAATTTCCATTATCTAGGTTTATCTCTGCTCATCTCCCATTATTTCTCCTTATCTCCCATTATGTCTCCTTATCTCCCATTATCTCACCTTATTTCCTATTATCTAGGCTTATCTCGACTTATCTCCCATTATTTCTCCTTATCTTCCATTATTTCTCCTTATCTCCCATTATCTCACCTTATTTCCCATTATCTGGGCTTATCTCGACTTATCTCCCATTATTTCTCCTTATCTCCCATTATTTCTCCTTATCTCCCATTATCTCACCATAACTCCCATTATCTAGGCTTATCTCTGCTTATTTCCCATTATCTCTCTTTATCTCCCATTATTTATACTTATCTCCCATTATCTCACCTTATCTCCCATTATCGAGACTTATCTCGACTTATCTGCCATTATTTCTCCTTATCTCCCATTATCTCACCTCATCTCCCATTATCTAGGCTTATTTTGAATTATATAGAACATATGTATAAATTTATAAAAACACGTAAATCGGATAAGTGGTTCTCGAGTGATAAGCGCACTAACGGACAGACAGACAGATAGAGAGACGTTGTATTTTATATATATTGTATTCTTTGCTTCATGATATTGTTCCATATTTAATGCTTTAGGGAGTGTATTGCAAGAGAACGCGCTAGCGGCAAACTTTTCTCCGACTTAATTCACTATTATCGTCACTTCTTATTCCTTATGTCACCTAATAAAATATGTCCTATAATCTGGCCAGAGAACATACGTATGTTTAAAAAAAAGCACGTAAATCGGATAAGTAATTTTCCAGTGATCAGCACACTAACGGACAGACAGACAGACAGACAGACGGACAGACAGACGGACAGAGAGACATTGCATTTTATATATATTATAGATATTATCTGCTACATAATATTGTTCCATATTTAATGGTTTGGACTGTGTATTGCAAGAGAACGCGCTAGCGGCAAACTTTGTCCGACTTCATTTACTATTATTGTCACTGCTCATTCCTTATGCTACCTATCGTAATAAAATATATAGCCCTATAACCTGGCCGGAGAACATATGTATGTTTTTAAAAAAAAGTACGAAAATCGGATAAGTGGTCCTCCAGTGATAAGCACACTAACGGACAGACAGACAGACAGAATACGTTGCATTTTATATATATTATAGATGTAATAAAATATATACTCGTACCTATAACCTGGTCAGAGAACATACGTATGAATTTAAAAAATCACGTAAATCGGATAAGTGGTTCTCGAGGGATAAGCGCATTAACGGACGGACAGACAGACAGACAGACAAACATTGCATTTTATATATATTATAGATATAGATTATTGTTATTATTATATAAACAGGCCAAAGAATATATGCATGAATTTAAAAAAAGACAGGTAAATCGGATAAGTGATTCCCGAGTGATAAACGCACTAATGGACAGACAGGCAGACAGAGAGACATTGCATTTTATATATATTATAGATTATACATTACAGATATTCTTTGCTATATAATATTGTTCCATATTTAATGGTTTAGGCTGTGTATTGCAAAGGCACGCGCTAGCGGCAAACTTATTTCCGACATCATTCACTATTTTACGTCACTGCTCATTCCTTATGCTACCTATCGTAATAAAATATAGCCTATAACCTGACCAGAGAACATATGTATGTTTTTAAAAAAAAAGTACGTAAATCGGATAAGTGGTGTTTCAGTGATAGGCGCACTAACGGACAGACAGACAGAGAGACGTTGCATTTTATATATTATAGAAGAAAATACGTACTTCTGTATTCTGGCTAGTTCCATGAGCTAAAATTAAATTTAATTGATAAGCATAACAGTGAACATAATAGCTGTATTTATAATCATCTTGAATAATTCTGTTTGCTCTATCATGGCGGCTACTCATAACATTTACTCTATCATACCTTTGTGAAATTAATTTATTTGGTGTATCTGTAACTTTGAGTAAAACGTCTTTAATACAATTTGCTAAACTAATTCAAAAGAGCCCAAATCGTTCAGTTGGGGTACCGTCTTTTAAAATGTATCTGAAAACTACTACCATTTGAAACTTACAAGAAATATCTGTGGTCTCATCTGCTATAACAGAGATGAATTGGGCGTCTGCCATTTTACTTTTTATATATTCGTGGCAAACTTGTAGCATGCAATCTAATAATTCGTTCTGAATTATGTTTGAAGACCGAAGATTTTTCAAAATGTTCTTTTAAAGCCAGATCCAACTCTGCACTAAAATTGAATAGACCTTTGAAAATGCCCGGATTATGCGAACCGTCCCTTTCATCGTGTCCTCACAAAGCTAATTCGAAATATCCACAGAACTTTATACAATTTATAATTTTCGACAAAACGTATCTGTTTTCCAATACATTGTCATTATGTTTTTCGATACCTCTTCTGTAGGCATTATCCAGGTTTTATATCAACTTTTCCCAAAAGTCTTAGTTCTAACAGCGAATTTATATGAGAACTTTCATACTTTTTAATTTTTTTGTGATAAGTGTCCCAGATCGACTACCCCACTTTTCACTCAACTCGCTTCAGCACTTTCAGATGCAAATAGCAAACATTGAAAACAAACCACCAGCTGAAAACAAAACAAGCTTACTTACTTAAGTAATACTAACATTCGGAATCGGTTTTCCCGCAGCTTTCACTTTAAGTTTGTCTTCTAGAGGCAACTTCGAAAAAATTTGTATATTAAAAAATAATTTGCATTTTGCCTTGTTGTTGACAGGGGGTTCACATGCTCATGTACTCCTATAAAGGAGCCGCCACTGTATATACATATGAAGAATATATATATATATATATATATATATATATATATATATATATATATATATATATATATATAATTATATATATAATTATATATATATATATATATATATATATATATATATATATATATATATATATATATATATATATATATATTAGAGTGACCGGATCTCATAGAGGGGGAAAAAAAAATGTCGGAATCTTGTTCGTCTGGACCCCACAAAACGATTCCCCTTTCCAGATATTGAGATAGCCAAAGTTTGAAAAAATCCAAATTTTTGGCCAAAAAGCTGACATATGGAGCCATAACTCCAGAACGGTAAATAATAGAAACACGCTTAATATCTCAAAAGAAAGCTAATGTTGTTCTTCAAAATTTATATTCTATACATAATTGTTGTTATTTTAAGTCAAACCTAGTTACAACAGCCTTTAGCCCCAAAAACGTGACCTGGTACCACTAGGAGCATACTTCATATATTTTGTTATTAAGTGATAAATTTTGCTTTTTTTTGGTATATTTTTGAGTTTAAAGTAGAAATATAATAAAAAAACAAGTAATACTGATAAGTCTAATGACATTTTTTTTTTAAAATATAAAAATTAGGTATATAATACATACAAAACAGACACAGAAAAGATACAGACGTAGTACCTACATGAGTTGATAATTTTACATAGTTATCTAATCTATTCTAGAGCTTTTGTTAAAGTAGTTTTTGAAACGTCAGGATATAATGCTCGGCATTTACTTACAACTTGCAGGACATATTGCTTTTGGTATTTATCTTTTGTCAGAAGGTCGTTAAAGTCGGTTATTAATTTAACACCACGCTCAGCCATATCATTAACTACTTTTAATGTTTTGACAATTTTCAATCCTTCTTGGAAGTCATTATTTTGAGGTCAGGTGTTTGGATGTTGTCTTAGGAAATCTGTTTTTATATTAAATTGGTCAAAGAATGTAAACGTTTCTTTGGTAAGTAAATTTACCAATCCTCCATCAAACTACCTCTTTTAAGTTTTCTTTCCTAACTTTTGGATTTACAACCCTAGCGTGCTGTGATGGTTCATCTGTGCTACTGAGCAATTTATTAGCCATTAACAACTTTTCATCTTCTGTAATGGTGGGATCAAAAAACGATAATCCCATCAACTTTGCATTCAAATACCACAAATGGTTCGAAAATTTGGTCAGGGCTATTTCTGCAATGTCGTTGTCACATTCTTTATAGTCTAACAGACTATGCAAAATACCTAAATCTTGCTTTGGTGCAAGATGAACTTTTGGAGCATTGAACCAAGCTTTACAATAAATTTTAACTAGGAAAACAGAAATGGCACGCACAGAACTTTCTTCTTCTTTAGACATCTTAAATTGACGACGAAAAATGAACATTTTTAAGCAGTAAATAGCCTTTGCCATCCACCTAGCGTGATGAATGGCTCCTGGAGTTCTAAAACCCACAACATTGCCGTCTAGTGATCCAACAAATACGAGAACCAACGGCAATAGCTCCTTGTAGTCATCTCTGGGGTGGCTCTCAGTTAATTTGGTCTCGAATTCAGTAGTAACATTTGCAATTACTTCTGGAGTTAGCTGCTTTTGTATTAGATTGTCACTGATACCTGTGTCGTATTTTCCTTTGTCTATCTTGGGCCACGCAATGAGGAATCTCTTGAAAATGTCTGGATGAGGTCCAGTGGTTGATCCCATTTTTGTGTCGAATACGCCTCTTAACAGAATTTCCAAGATATGGTGACGGCAAGCTAGGTATAACAATTCTCTTCCTAACATTTGCTCCAATATGACGCATGCTCCTTTGAGTCTTCCCGTGTTGGATGCTGTAGTGTCGAATCACATCGCCTTGACGGTGTTGAGAAGACCCCATTCATGTAGGCATTCATATACGGCTACGGCTTGCTCCTCTCCTGAGCTGTTTGCTGTTACAGGAACTCCCAGCAGCTGTTCCTTTTCGCCATATGAAATAGCTATAGCGATTCGCTCACATTGTTCATTTTTTAAAACACCCGGTAAAAGTTTACCGTCCCAATGGACAACCACGGGCTCTTTTTCAGGAATGTTTACATTATCAAAATTTTTTTTATTATATTGTTCTCTGAACATTTGCCTTCTATCATGTAATAAAGTTTTCGAGACTTTGTATTCAAGAGGGTCAAGGTTTAGTGCTTCTAGAGTAGCTATTAAAATTCTCGTGGCATTTCTGTCGGATACCTTACATCGATCTAATAAAATGGACAATTTCATGTTTAAAATCTCTTTAACGCCCCTTGCAAATGAAACTTTCATCCTCTTGCTCTCGGATGGTCCTGGATCTTCTGCAGCTTCTTCAGGGATGTTCATTTCCTCCAAGCTCTCAAGTTCCTGGTAGATGCTGTCCTCTTCAGTGTCTTAAAATATCTTCACTAGATAATTGTTCGTCTAACCAGCTCAAAGGCACTTTAGAAACTAAACTGAATAAATAAAAGGTCGGTTGTACGCTGAAGTAAAATCACCATCCCTAAAATAGAAGTTAGATTCACCCTCCTTTTTACCTGTCAAACGGGTCTTTCTTTGGTAAACTAGTCAGGTAATCCCCATATAATAAAAGATTAAATTTGAACAAAAGGCTCTTTATGTTTGAAAATTGAGTTTCAAACAAAAAAATGTTAATTCCGAGACACATTATGTAAAAACTCGTAAAATTCTTAGAATACTCCCAAACTGGCTCCTACTGGTACCAGGTCACGTTTTTGGGGCTAAAGGCTGTTGTAACTCGGTTTGACTTAAAATAACAACAATTATGTATAGAATATAAATTTTGAAGAACAACATTAGCTTTCTTTTGAGATATTAAGCGTGTTTCTATTATTTACCATTCTGGAGTTATGGCTCCGTATGTCAGCTTTTTGGCCAAAAATTTGGATTTTTTCAAACTTTGAGCGACGAGCGGCACGGGTTAACGTCGTTTAATCGAGCTCAAATTTCGGCTATCTCAATATCTGGAAAGGGGAATCGTTTTTGTGGGGTCCAGACGAACAAAATTCCGACATCGATTTTTTGCGGTCACCCTAATATATATATATATATATATATATATATATATATATATATATATATATATATATATATATATATATATATATTTATTTGGGATCTCTATCTGACATAAATAAACACACGTCGGCACAATTATTAACTTTTAAAAGAAGTTAAGAAAAGTATAATACATTGCCTCATTTATTCGTAATATACTGCAAACATCTGTTCAACACAAACCGATACTATTAATTTGATTATTAGTTTTTATTTAAAACTTAAATACCAAAGATATCGTGGGTATGGTAAATCATCTTTCAATATGATTATTAAATTTTTAATACACGTATAATACAGTTTTTTACCGTATTTAACCACCTCTCTTCTGAATATCAGTTACGATTTCGTCGCAGATTTAAGCGACGTTCAATACTGCTTGGTATTAATTATACATGTCAGGTTAAGCAAGTATCTTCCCAGACAAGTAAGCAAATTTTCGAACAACGATGTGTACGAGTCTTACCACAAGATTACCACTTTCCGAGCGTAACGTGGAAATAATTTTTTATGCACTTGTATAAATGAAAATAACATAAACTTGCATGACAGACACGAGACTTGCTAGTGTAGAGTGGAATCGCGTACAAACTTTTATTTTCTTCAAAGATGATTCAAAAATTTCTATTATTTCTTATTACGATTTAAGAAACAAGTTAAAATCTCACTACTCTTCTTCCAAAAGGGACTTTCAATATACTCGCTATTGTTTAATTTATCTCCTAATTAACATTCGACTAAATTTTTCAAAAAATAAATATTTAGAAATTATTAAGTGATATTATGGTCCGTGCATTTTGAAGTTTCTAAACCTGATAACTGATTAAAAGTTTACAAGATAAGATATTCCTGATGTTTCTACACTTTGTTCAGGACTTTCGCTGCTTTTTTCTGACTGGTTTTCAAGCTAGCTGGAAATTTTGATATATTGTTAATGCAAAATGTGGGTTTGTGGTTGTATCAACAAGTAAGTTGTAGTTAGTTAGTAAACGTGGAATTTTAGACTATGACTTTCAGACAGGAATACTTGTGTAACTTTTGAAAACTATATAATTGTACTTAGAGGCTATTCAGCTTAGATAGCTAAATGTTTCTTTTCGGTATCTATGTATTTGTTGTGTATTTCCACAAAAAATTGTTCAGAAAGTAATAAGTTTTCTGACGATTATGTGACCAAAACTCCAGGGGTTTTCGAACTTTTATTAGAGGATTATGCCTGTCTTGATAGCGTTAAATAAAATGAGATATACCATTTTGATCATTATTGCAGACAATTACAGACAGGCTTGATATAGAAAGACAATCAGTTCTAAGGCGTTAGATATAACTTTTACAAGTTGGTTATTAAGTAAGTTATAAAATAAAGATTCCTAAATAATTTCATAACATACATATTTTCTAGAGGTAATGTATTATAAACGTTTTTATTATTAAGCAAACTGCATGCAGTGTGAAATAAACTCATTACAAAATTGCTGCTTTCAACTACATAAGCAGAGAATCTATTAACTATTAATACTTACAGGGTAGCCTGTTCATTTTCAGGAGAAAATTGTTTTCAAAAAGATTTCATAGATTTATATAGAACTAATATACGAGTAACTAGTAAATGTTTGATTATTCTGAGTGAAGATACGAATTTTTCAAGTTAAACCTATATCATTAATTTTCACGACATTAACATTTCTTAAAGTGTTTGTAGATGCAAATACATGTTGAGGTGCGCCCAAAAAAAAAGAGATTTCTTATGCATTTTACTGGATTTCGTTACTTGTTTTGAATTTTTTTTAAGGGTTCACCCTATTTTAGGCAAAAAATCTCTACTATACAATAGACTCATAAAATACAAATGAGGGTACATCGACAGCAAAGCCGTCCGAGTATAACCTGCTTCTAGTGTTTAAGAAATAAAATTGTCTTAAAAATAAGGTTATAGAAATATAAGATTTATTACCAAAAATTTTTTAATGATCAATGTATGTATAGGGTGTTTTTTATAGAGGTATAGAACTTTGAAACGGAATAAAATAAAGATGAATTTTTTAAAATGACATGAAATTTACTTTATTCGAAAGATAATCTTTGGCATTATAATTTAAATATGATTTCTGGCATATGACCGCCACGGCTGGCTCGGACGTAGTCTAATCTGGAGGTTCAATTTTCGATGACTTTTTCCAACATTTGTGGCCGTATATCGGCAATAACGCGGCGAATGTTGTCCTCCAAGTGGTCAATCGTTTCGGGCTTATCGGCGTAGACTAGCGACTTCACATATCCCCACAGAAAATAGTCTAGCGGCGTTAAATCGCACGATCTTGGAGGCTAATTCACGGGTCCGAAACGTGAAACTATGCGGTTACCAAACGTTTCCTTCAATAAATCAATTGTCGCACGAGCTGTGTGACATGTTGCGCCGTCTTGTTGAAACCACAGCTCCTGCACATCATGGTTGTTCAATTGATGAACGAAAAAGTCAGTAATCATGGCTCTATAGCGGTTACCATTGACTGTAACGTTCTGACCAGCATCGTTTTTAAAGAAGTACGGACCAATGATTCCACCAGCCCATAAAGCACACCAAACAGTCAGTTTTTCTGGATGTAACGGTGTCTCAACATACACTTGAGGATTATCATCACTCCAAATACGGCAGTTTTGTTTATTGACGTGTCCATTCAAACAAAAGTGAGCTTCATCGCTAAACAAAATTCGCTTATGAAAATCGGGATCAGCGGCAATCTTGTTTTGGGCCCCTTCACCGAATCTACGCCTTGCTAGGTGATCGTGTGGCTTCAATTGTTGCACGAGTTGGATTTTGTAAGCACGCAAACCAAGATCTTTCCGCAAAATCTTCCATAAAGTGGATGGACACATATCCAATTCCTGTGCACGATGGCGGATAGACTAATTCGGGTCTTCCTCTACGCTACGCTCTACAGCAGCAATGACTTCTTCTGTACGCACTGTACGACGTCTCTGTGGATGCGTATTATCATTTAGAGTAAACGTGGTGCGAAAACGTTCCATAGTTAATCGAATTAATTGCTCTGATGGACGATTATGTTGACCGTAAAATGGACGTAGTGCGCGATACGTATTTCGAACAGAACCATGATTTTCAAAATAAATTTGCACAATTTGGAAGCGTTGTTCAGGCGTCAGTCTATTCATGTTGAAATGCCAAACCAAACTAAACATAAATCACTTGACAGCTGACAAAATAGCCGCCAGTTAAAAAAGTGTTGCCAACTTAAAGTTTTGTACCTCTATAAAAAACACCCTTTATATATACGAATTCACAATTCACGCTATATAAGTACTTTAATTATAATCAAAAACTATCATCATCTTCAAAATCTGAAAACTCAACTTCTTTTAAATAAAAATAAAAAAAACATTAAGAGTTCTATTTCCACAGTTTCTTCGATGTATTCCATTCCATTCCATTTTATTTTCTTCTTCTATAACATGTCGAATGGCATTTTTCCAATTATCTTCTTAGATCCTCTCTATTCCGGTGAGTAATAATTGCCTTACGTCTTGAAGTTTGAACGTGGTGTCTTCCCTTGCAACGAAACCTTTCATTTGTGCCCAAATTAGCTCTATGGGATTCAATTCGCAATGATAGGGAGGTAATCTAAGCAGTGTGATATTCCTTTATTTTGACATCTCAGTGACTGCTTACTTCTTGAACTGTGCATTATTTTGTTTCGCAATTTTGAGAAGTTTCGCTTTTAACATACCATCTTTATGTTTGAGATTTTTATCTCTTATCCATTGAAGAATATTCGTTTTCTTCCTGAATTTGTTGGGAGTTGTTCTACTAATCGAGAATGCTATGGGACGTTGTCTAATACTATAACTGATTCCGCTAATATACATTCAATCATTTGTTGGAAGTACTCCTCAAAAACATGGGCCGTCATCTCCTCATGGTAACCTTTAGTTGACTTTGATTCGAATTCCAACAAGCCACCGTCGAGAAATCCGTTTTTACTACCAATATGTGCTATAATTAACCTGCGACCTTTTCCTGAAGGGGGTTGTAATCCAGTTGACTCTGTGTCCCTTATTATCCTAAATCTCATCTAAATAAAAAATATTTCTTTCTTCGGCTCGAAATTTTCTGATTGCTCGTAGCTATTCTCTTCTCAAACAAATTATATCTGTTTTGTCGGTAAGAACAGATTTTCTATTGTGTTTTTCCCAACAAAGATTCAGGTTATGAAGGATTTTCCATAATTTCTATTTTTTAGTGTTCCGTACGGAACACTTATAAGATGACTTCGGTCTCTGTCCGTCTGTCTGTCCGTCCGTCACACCCGATTTTCTCCGAAACTATTTGTCATGGAAAGTTGAAATTTGGTAGTAATATAGGAATTGATAGCCTCATTAGAGCCATGTAGTTTTGAAAGTTAAATTTTGACTTAAGGGGTTAGTTTTGGGGGGTGAAATCGGAAGTGAAAAAAAATTTTTTTACTAGCTCATCGAGTGTGGTGTCAAATGAAAGCTTGTGAAAACACGAGTAAAAAATATATATATAATATAATACTTGATCGCACTTTTCTTCATATTATTTTTAAAAAATCGCGAAAAATCGCTATCCACCCGCCTTATCTCGAAAAGTACTTATCAAAAAATTTTGAAAAAAATCTGGAATATTCTCCACGGGGTGTAGATTGTACGAAAATTATCACGAGTGCATTACCTTTAATAATTTATCTGGTATATAAAAAAAACAAAAATTTCCAGGTCATCAGTTTTCAGTAAAGATCGGAAACAAACTTTCTTGAAAACTGACATTTTATACCTCCGTAACAAAATTTTTTATTTTAAAAGCAATCAACGTACGGAACACTAATTGCGCAAGTTCAACTTGCACTTGACCGGTTTTTTAAATCTGGTAAGTCCTGGTCTTCTCTGATTCCTTGCAAAACTTTATGTAGTGTAGGTATTTCTTTCTTAATAAAAAAAAGGTGTACTTTTCTTCTTATTGCATTTTTAAAGTCTTCATCGACCTCTAAGGGCTTCTTTCCTTTGTGATTCTGAGGTTTGTTGCAAGGACCGCGTTTTGTTTCTTTTAAAAATCTGTAAATACTTGCTGATTCAACTTCCGTCATGTTGGCACAGGTTTCCACAACTTCACGGACCTGGCTTGTTGGCTGTTGATGCACTGGGGCATCGTGAACGTTAAGTATAATTGTTTTTCTCGCAGAGAAAGTGCAGATTTACAGACTCCGCAAAGTTTGACCGGGGCAAAATTGAAAGTTGAAGCCATCGCTGTTCTGATTTAAACTAAGCATATTATAGGTTTTTGCTTTATTTTTTTATATTTGCACAGAATATTTTTATAGCATACTTAGGTACTTAGTTAATTATATTTCAATAACTGTTAAAATCCCAAATAATTTTATTGTACTTAGTCATTAAGCTTTATAACACTATAGATTTCTAGTTCTTAAGAACTGTTAATAGTACTCGTTTAGGCCTTTATTATACAAACTAGCCGGGCCCGCGGCTCCGCTCGCGTGGACTTGATTCGCTACTACCGTCACTGCTTATTCCTTATGTTACCCAACGTAATAAAATATTTCCCATTATTTCCCCTTATCTCCCAATATTTCTCCTTATCTCCCACTATCTTTACATAATTTCCATTAGCTAGGCTTATCTCTGCTCATCTCCCATTATTTCTCCTTATCTCCCATTATTTCTCCTTATCTCCCATTATGTCACTTTATTTCCCATTATCTAGACTTATCTCGACTTATCTCGCAATATTTCTCCTTATCTCCCATTATTTCTCCATATCTCATCATAATTCCCATTATCTAGACTTATCTCTGCTTATCTCTCATTATTTCTTCTTATCTCCCACTATTTATACTTATTTCCCATTATCTCTCCTCAACCTTCATTATCGAGGCTTATCTCGACTTATCTCCCATTAGTTCTCCATATTTCCCATTATCTCACCTTATCTCCCATTATCTAGGCTTATATCGAATTAAATAGAACATATGTATAAATTTATAAAAATCGTAAATCGGATAAGTGGTTCTCGAGTGATAAGCGCACTAACGGACAGATAGACAGACAGAGAGACGTTGCATTTTATATATATTATATTCTTTGCTATATGATATTGTTCCATATTTAATGCTTTAGGCAGGGTATTGCAAGAGAACGCGCTAGCGGCAGACTTTTGTCCGACTTGATTCACTATTATCGTCACTGCTTATTCCTTATGTCACCTAACGTAATAAAATATATCCTATAACCTGGCCAGAGAACATACGTATGTTTAAAAAAAAAAAGCACGTAAATCGGATAAGTGGTTCTCCAGTGATAAGCGCACTAATGGACAGACAGACAGAGAGACGTCGCATTTTTTGTATATTATAGATATCCTTTGCTACATAATATTGTTCCATATTTAGTGGTTTAGGGCAAGAGAACGCGCTAGCGGCAAACTTTTTTCCGTTTTTGATTCACTATTATCGTCACTGCTTATTCCTCATGTTACCTAACGTAATAAAATATAGTCTATAACCTGGCCAGAAAACATTTGTATGTTTAAAAAAAAAAAAAAAAAGCACGTAAATCGGATAAGTGGTTCTCCAGTGATAACCGCACTAACGGACGGACAGACAGACAGACGGACAGAGAGACGTTGCATTTTATATATATTATAGATATAGATTATTATTATTATATAACCTGGCCAAAGAATATATGTATGAATTTAAAAAAAGACACGTAAATCGGATAAGTGGTTCTTGCGTGATAAACGCACTAACGGACAGACAGACAGGCAGAGAGACATTGCATTTTATATATATTATAGATATTCTCTGCTACATAATATTGTCCATATTTAATAGTTTAGACTGTGTATTGCAAGAGAACGCGCTAGCGGCAAACTTTTTTCCGACTTGATTCACTATTATCGTCACTGCTTATTCCTTATGCTACCTATTGTAATAAAATATAGCCTATAACCTGGCCAGAGAACATATGTATGTTTTAAAAAAAAAGTATGAAAATCGGATAAGTGGTTCTCCAGTGATAAGCACACTATCGGACGGACAGACAGACAGACAGAGATACGTTGCATTTTGTATATATTATAGATGTAATAAAATATATATTTTATAACCTGGTCAGAGAACATATGTATAAATTGAAAAAATTACGTAAATCGGATAAGTGGTTCTCGAGGGATAAGCGTACTAACGGACAGACAGACAGACAGAGAGACGTTGCATTTTATATATATTATAGATATAGATTATTATTATTATTATATAACCTGGACTAAGAATATATGTATGAAATTAAAAAAAGACAGGTATATCGGATAAGTGATTCTCGCGTGATAAACGCACTAATGGACAGACAGACAGACAGAGAGACATTGCATTTTATATATTATAGATTATAGATATTCTCTGCTACGTAATATTGCTCTATATTTAATGGTTTCGGCTGTGTATTGCAAGGAAACGGGCTAGCGGCAAACTTTTTTCGGACTTCATTCACTATTTTACGTCACTGCTCAATCTTCATGCTACCTATCGCAATAAAATATAGCCTATAACCTGGCCAGAGAACATATGTATGTTTTAAAAAAAAAAGTACGTAAATCGGATAAGTGGTTCTCCAGTGATAAGCGCACTAACGGACAGACAGACAGACAGAGAGACGTTGCATTTTATATATATTATAGATAAGATTTTTAGTTTCATCATTTACCCATTAAATTAAACTTTGAAATGCGTTGATTTATATAGCTTATTATAACGTTTAGAAGGCATGTAATAAAATATTTTTTTAGAAAAAGGTCGCACTGTTGTATAGATATAGAAAATAAAGGTGATTAAAACTAAAAATTCAAATAATTTATAGAGAAATTTCGGACGCTTACGGTTTATGACATTTTAATGTTTATAACCCATGTTGTGTGCTATCAACTCCAAACAAATGGAGTTTAATCGACGGGCTGTAGTCACCAGACTTTGTTCGACTTGGTTATTCTAACTTCCGATTTACTCTCAATTAGATCGAAAATTTACTGCTTTATGAGTATAGAGTTACTACTCCCTTAAAAAAAAATATTTTCCAATTATTTTCGCTGACATCAATGCAATATGAAGCCAAAAAGAAGCAAACAAAAATCTAAATATTTGTCTGCCAAAACAAATTATGATAGATCAATCATCAAACTGACAAGTGCGCGACGTTGATGAAAGTATCGGGGATAATAATTTGAATGTGTTTATCTAATATTATATCCCCATGAAAAATAGGTCACTAAACTGCCTTACTTACATTTATTAATTTACATAGAAAATGTATAAAATATCCATACACCACAATGGCAAATAAAGGGAAATATTACTTTTCAATTTGTCATGAAACATTTTGTGTGTATGGTCTTTCCATTCATTTTAGAAAATTGTTTTCAATACACAGTGAGTTAAATCGAGTAATGCCACTACAGCACTTGAGTGCTTTTCCCAATTTGCTTTCAATAATTCGACAGCCTTTTGAAACTAAGTTAAAGGCCATGTCGGCATTCTTGCGAACATAGTTCTTTAGGACACTTGTATTTATTAAGGCAGATCAAAGGGAGATACTTTAGTCCGAGAGAAAAAAAACCAGATAAATACAATAATATGCCAGGTTGTCAAGTTACTCTCGCTGTTCTAAATACTTTGGCGAGATCCTCTACGTTTTATGATTTTTAGGATATTTTCTTCCGACAAATAAATAAAACTAAGTTGGAACAGTGATAGAGTTTTTCACTAAAGAGCCAAATGGACCAGAAGTTATGCATGAAAGAATCGCAACTACAATGCAATGACGACCATCTTCTTTTCAAGTAAAATTTTGGCCTATCAGCAAGACCGGTTGAAGCAAGACGTGAAGACAACTTCCGGCATATTGAGCATTTGCTATTATCAGATTGACGATTTCAATCGATCCCAATGCTTGATAAAGAAACTAGTGTATTCAAAACTACAATTTTCAAGATTGTGCATGAAGATTTAGGGATAAAAATGTTTCTACGTGATGGATCCCTGAACTTCTTACACCATATAAATAAGTATTGGTTGGTAGAAACTATTCTTTAGGAATATTATATATCTCTTCTATTAATGTGTGAATGTTAATTCAATATCGATATAATAAGATCTAAAGTAACTTTAGTAAACAGTGAAACTACATCGAAAGAAGCAAATACAAAACCTTTTGGTAAAACAAAACCGTTCACCTTCTCTGCAAATTCGAAGGTTTTTTTAATTTTGAATTTGTTGTTGAAAGTAAAAAAATCTGTTTCTAAAACAGAGACTATATATTTAGCAAGTGGTTGTGTAGATGCTCTTACACAGGAAACGATTGGTCTCAACGGTATATCAGGTTTATGTAATATTTAGGGCAAATACCATTATAAGTTGTCAGTATATATATATATATATATACAGTAATACCCCGCTTAGCGCGACCCCGTTACGCGCGGTTTCACTATAACGCGAATTTCAAATTTCGCGCTCATGTAGTCATTAACTTCTCTATGGTCGCGGGGGGATCCCCGCTTTCTCTGAATATTCTCTTTGAAGAATTGGGAATTCCTGTCCTTCGACTTTGTTCTATGGGGATTTCCTCGTTCGTTTCGTGTGTTCATTTGTTCCGTAATGTTAGTTCGGTCGGCTGGCAGTTTTGTTTTAATATTTATTGGAGATACATACATACATAATTTAACCCTACGTTAAAAATGCCGCCTGTAAAGAAAAAAGAGCGTAAAAGCGTCACTTTGGAATTGAAGATGAAAGTGTTAAGAAGAATGGAAAATGGAGGCAAAGCAACAATTGTTGGGAGAGATTTTGGACTCTCAGAATCGACTGTGAGAACGATTTATAAAAATCGGGAAAAAATTAAAATCTCCAGCGAAGGTTCAACACCTATAAGTGCAACAAAACTTTCTCGTTCGAGATCATCTATCTTAGAAAGAATGGAGAAATTACTGTCAGTCTGGATCGAAGATTTGAATAAGAAGAACACACCACTAAGTCAAGATCTCATATGCACAAAAGCAAAATCTTTGTATGAGATGCTGAAAACAAAAGAAGGAGAAGGGAGTGCCACTCCGACTTTTGCTGCCAGCAGAGGCTGGTTCCATCGGTTCAAGCAGCGTTCTAATCTTCACAATATCCACATAACAGGCGAGGCGGCCAGCGCGGACATTCAAGCTGCAGCTGAGTTTCCAGACAAGTTTCAAGACTTCGTTAGACGAGAGAAAATTCCTGCTTGTCTCATCTTCAATGTTGATGAGACCGCACTTTACTGGAAAAAAATGCCATCTCGAACATTCATTTCTAAGGAAGAACGTCAAGCCAGTGGTTTCAAAGCTGCGAAAGATCGACTAACACTTCTGCTGGGTGGTAATGCCACTGGTGATTTCAAACTGAAACCTTTACTAGTGTACCATTCAGAAACACCCCGTGCAATGCGAGGCACAGACAAGACAAGTCTACCAGTTGTGTGGCGATCAAACAGAAAGGCGTGGGTTACACGGGAAATTTTTCAAGAATGGTATTCTAATAGTTTTTTGCCCATCAGTCAAATCATACTGTGACAGAAATGGGCTTGAACCTAAAGTTATATTACTCTTAGACAATGCCCCAGGACATCCAACCTCACTTGATACGCCCAGAGACTTAAAAGTGTACGTAAAGTTCCTTCCACCAAACACTACGTCAATATTACAACCTATGGACCAGGGAGCAATAGCAAACTTCAAAGCTTATTACCATCGCCGCACTTTTAGCCAACTAATTCATGAAACTGACGGGGAAGGAAGACAGTCTATGCGAGAGTGGTGGAAGTCATACAACATTATGAAGTCTATTCACAACATAGAAGAGGCTTGGAAGGAAGTTAAAATGAGTTGTATGAATGGGGTGTGGCGTAATCTTTGGCCAGATGTAGTGGAAGCACCTAGAAGAATTGTCCAGATGCAGAGACAAGTGCTTGAAGACATTGCTGCAATGATTGAGGGGTCTGAACTTGAAGATGTCACGGTAGAAGATCTCGTAGAACTTGTAGCAACGCACGACGATCCTATTAGCAATGAAGATCTGATCGAGTTACAGAATAATCCTATCTACGATGAGGAAGAACAAGTAGAAGAGAAAGTTTTATCTTCAGGGGAAATACAAAATGCACTTTCAAAAATTTATTCAGGTTTGGACATATTGCAGAGTATAGACAATAATGATGACCGTGTCTTGACCGTGTGTCAAACAATTAAAAACAGTGTTGGGTGTTATGAACGTATTTTACAAGAACGTAAACAAAACGTTACCCAAAAGACAATAGATGTATTTTTCCGTAAAAAATAAGAGTATGTATTGCATAAAGTGTTCTTAGAATTAAAGTGATTGATTAAAATGATTTGTATTTTTTTGTATTAAATTTTGACTATGTTTAATCATAAACCTCGATATACGCGAATTTCAGTTAACGCGATTTTTTTCGGAACGTATCCCTCGCGTAAAGCGGGGTATTACTGTATATATATATATATATATATATATATATATATATATATATATATATATATATATATATATATATATATATATATACACAATGAGGTGAAAAGTATCGGGATAGCGGTCTTACATAGACCCCTATGTAGTAAAATTATTCTTTTGTTGTTGAAACTCTACATTTTGCCAATCCTTCTCGGCTTCTTCAGGAGTATTACTAAAATTACAACCGTCATACACACATAGGTCACTAAAAACACAGCATGAACTTACCAACTAGAATAAAATAGATACAAAAGGAAAACAAAACGTCACACAACTGGACCAACTATACATACCTCGTTCTAAGGTGTTTATTTACAACTGATACACTGATAGTGAATATTATTTTATTTCTTTTATTTTTTGTTTATTATCAGTCTGTATACATTGGTCGGATGTAGCGTTTAATATAATTATTTAGAACAGGGGTGCTCAAACGGTCGATCGCGAGTGCTTTTTGAGTCGATCTCGAGAAAAAATTCCGATATAAAACTATTCACAGATTTTGTTTTAGGTAACTAAAACAAAATGTAATGAATAAACTACTAAAATTTATTCGATCCACAATTAGGCCAGAATAACCCCCTCATCACTTTCTTTTATCGTAATAACCTCCTGCTAGCGGCAAAAGGCGGCTTTATCAAAGGAACGCGCGGTACTTGTCAAAGAAAAGCCGCATTT
The DNA here is from genome assembly GCA_019049505.1 of Pachyrhynchus sulphureomaculatus. Classification (NCBI taxonomy): domain Eukaryota; kingdom Metazoa; phylum Arthropoda; class Insecta; order Coleoptera; family Curculionidae; genus Pachyrhynchus; species Pachyrhynchus sulphureomaculatus. The sequence continues at coordinate 131,664,271 of CM032452.1, read as the reverse complement.
TTGATTCCTGCCGATTTTTCTAGAAACTTCGGGCGGCGTGTTTTGACGGGAACATTCGAGACTTCATTCGCGCCGATATAAATGTTGCGCCTGTAGGAATAGGAGTCAGTCTGAGTTGTAACTTAAAGGCGATACATCGATACAAAGTTTATTAATAAATAGTCCAAAATGAGTGCGGCGAAGAAAAGTAAAACTTATTTTAATAACGATTGGGAGGAAGAATTTTTCTTTTGTATGGTAAAGGATAAATGCATTTGTCTCATTTGCCGTGCGTCAGTTGCAATACCTAAGCGTGGGAACTTAGAGAGGCATCATAAAACGGTTCATAAAAACTATGAAAAGGATTTTCCGTCACAGAGTGAATTAAGAAAACGAAAAGTACGTGATTTGTTAACTTGTTTGAAAAAAGAACAAACCATGTTCACAAGACCAGCCAAACAATCAAAAGCTGCAACGATCGCGTCATTTAAAATATATCATATATTGGCAAAACACAAGAAACCATTTGATGATGGATTGGTTGTGAAGGAAGCATTTATTGAAGCGGGTGAGACTTTATTTGGAGATTTTAAAAATAAAACAGAAATTATGTCTGCTATTAGAGAACTTCAGTTATCTCGTCCGACTGTCACAAGGCGTGTTGAATCATGAGTCAGGACATGGCAGATAAACTAAAACATGATATCATAGAATGTACAAACTTTTCTTTACAGTTCGACGAATCCACCGATATGACAGACACTGCCCAGCTGTGTATTTTTATTCGAATGGTATTCAGTGACATGTCGGCTAAGGAAGAGTTTTTGACAATGATTCCTCTAAAAGGAAAGACCCGTGGCGAAGATATATATAACGTTGTCTTCAATTTTGTAACAAACTACAAGCTACCAATATATAAACTAGTGTGCATTACAACCGATGGAGCACCAGCAATGACTGGAAACAAAAACGGTTTTGTGGCATTGTGTCGAGCTAATGATGATTTCCCTTCATTTTTCTCTCCTTCCATTGCATTATACATCAACAAGTTTTGTGTTCAAAAGTTCTAAACATGGAGGAGATTATGGGCATTGGAATAAAAATTGTGAATTCTATCCGTGCACGTAGCTTGCAACGACGGCTCTTTAAATTGCAGTTGGAAGATAGTGAGTCAGCTGAACACACTGATTTAATTCTTCACACGGACGTCAGGTGGTTGAGTTGCGGAAAATTCCTAGAAAGGTTTCAAGAATTATTGCCCGAAATAACAGCTTTTCTGAATGAAAATGGCTGACTGAACTGGCATTTTTGACAAACATCACAATGCATTTAAACACCATTAATTTGGCGCTTCAAGGTAAAGGAAAAACTATTATTGAGATGATTAGCGCTATAAACGCATTCAAAAGTAAATTGCATCTTATGATAGATCAACTGAAAAGAAAGGATCTGAAAAATTTTCCGTCTTTGAAAGCAAGGATTCCTCAGTTGAATTATGATATTTATGAGGCAGAATTATCAAATATTTTGGGCCAATTCGAAATACGTTTTTATGATTTCAGTAAATTGGCAAATATCGCATCATTTATGAGTTATCCTTTTTCGTGTAAAAACATTGAATTAGCTACTGAAAGAGCAAGTCAGTTTAACATGGACTCATGTTCTGTTGAAAATGAGTTAGTGCAGACTATATCAGATATACATCTCAAAGCCACAGCATCTGGTACAAAATTCTGGTGTTTTATATCTGAAGATAAATATCCGAATCTAAGGCAAATCGTCCTTCAACTGACGGCAATGTTTGGGTCAACTTACTTGTGCGAGTCTGCATTTTCTGAAATGAAGATAATTAAGTCAAAATATCGCAATCGACTAACTGACGAACATATGTCATCATGCTGAGGACATGCAGTGCCACGCTTCAACATCCAAAGTCACTCTTTAGTTAAGTAAGACACTAGAACTTGTTTGTTTTGTAAGAACCAATAAACTCGCAATTTTGAATAATCATGAGTTTTTCAATGACATTTTAGAGCAGACCTATACTTACCTTGACTAAAAAAATGCATATTGTGCGGAAAACTAATATCTATGCCACGATACACCCTACCTAGACGACAATCCTGCATCACACTTATTTGTAGCCTCTCAAAGTCGATCGATCGTAGTCTAACAATATTGAGGTAGATCGCCAGCAGTTCAAGTTTGAGCACCCCTGATCTATAGTATATATAAAATGTCTGTCTGTATGTCTGTCTGTTAGTGCGCTTATCACTCGAGAATCATTTATCTGATTTACGCGTTTTTTTTTTAGATTTATACATATGTTCTCTGGCATGTTATAGGATATATTTTATTAGGTTAAGTAATATAAGAAATAAGCAGTAACGATAATAGTGAATCAAGTCGGAAAAGAGCTTGCCGCTAGCACACTCTCTTGCAATACGCTGCCTAAACCGGTAAATATGGAACAATAACAAATAATACATATAATATATATATATATATAAAATGCAACTTTTCTTTCTCTATCTGTCTATCTACCCGTTAGTGCGCTTATCCGATTTACGTTTTTTTTTTTAATTCATACATATGTTCTCTGGCCAGGTTATATAATAATAATGTATATATGTTAATACATGTAAAACGCAACGTTTCTCTGTCTGTCTGTCCATTAATGCGCTTAGCACTCAGGAAACACTTATCCGATTTACCTATTTTTTATATAATACATTTGTTCTCTGACCAGGTTAGAGGATATATTTTATTACGTTAGATAACATAAGTTATAAGTAGTGACGATAATAGTGAATCAAGTCCACGCCAGTGGTGCCGCGGGCACGGGTAGTGTATATATATATATATATATATATATATATATATATATATATATATATATATAATATATATATATATATATATATATATAGATGACATTATATGAATTGCACGTTAAACTTTTAATTTGAAACTTGGCAATCCAAAAAAATAGCATAATAACTAGTTATTGCCTAGCAATAATACGATGAATTATAAAGACCTCAGAGAGTTAATATTTCTATAAGAAATTGTGTTTCTTTGTAAGAAATACCGAATTTTTCACGGGAAAGTTCCATTTATTCCGATTTAGGGTTATTTCTTACCGATATTATAAATAAAATACACAAACTTTTGAAAAATAAAAGTCGTTTTTCATAAAAACACATCCAGATCGTAACACCTGCCATTGTTCGGAACTTTCTAACAAATCTTGAAATAAATCAACATAAAGGAAAGAGAAAGTTTCCTTGACAATTGACAAAGTACAAAAGGTGTTGGAAAATTTCGTTCTTAAATTTTAATGAGAAATCAAACTAAACAGACTGGAAAGCCGTATCAATGTTGAACGTTCCAAAAAATATTTATACCTTTCAGAAGAGGAACATTAATATTTGACGAAAAATATTCTGTGTGAAAAAGAATTCGAGCAAGAGCTGACGATTTACATATAAGGTAAAATTAAAATTCTTACTGCTGTCTGAAGTTCAAAAAGTTTAATTTTACGGTAGGTGTACGCAAGTATTCCAGTTACAGTATTGTTTAAAAAACCGGTCAAGTGCAAGTTGAACTTGCGCAATTAGTGTTCCGTACGTTGATTGCTTTTAAAATAAAAAATGTTGTAACGGAAGTATAAAATGATCAGTGACTTTACAAAACACACCCCAAATGAGTTTTCAACAAAGTTTGTTTCCAATCTTTACTGAAATCTGATGACCTTGAAATTTTTGTTTTTTTTTATGTACCAGATAAATTATTAAAGGTAATGCATGGAGAATATTCCAGAATTTTTTCAAAATTTTTTGATAAGTACTTTTCGAGATAAGGCGCGGGACAGCGATTTTTCGCGATTTTTTAAAAATAACACAAAGAAAAGTGCGCGCAAGTATTACATTATATATACATTTTTTACTCGTGTTTTCACAAGCTTTCATTTGACACCACACTCGATGACCTAGTAAAAAATATTTTTTTTCACTTCCGATCTCACCCCCCAAAATTAACCCCTTAAGTAAAAATTTAACTTTCAAAACTACACGGCTGTGATGAGGCCATCAATTTATACGTTAGTACCAAATTTCAACTTTTTACGTCAAATAGTTTCGGAGAAAATCGGGTTTGACAGACAGACAGACAGACACCGAAGTGATCTTATAAGTGTTCCGTACGGAACACTAAAAATGATCAAAACCGGTTAACTGTGTGTTACAGGATGAACCTAAAACTATGGCCAAAATGTTTTTGAATTTTTTGTTGGGCAATCACCACGAAATATCATTAGTCAAGTTGTAACAACAAATGAGCCTTTTTAATTACCTGCTAAAAGTAATATAAACCTTAGGGTTTTGTGTCCTTTTAGAGAGAAAAAGTAATTTACTTTATTTAATAAAAAATTTAAAAATAAAAAATCAGCAGGTAATAGGTAGTAGTGATTTTTTACCTTCATTAATAATAAAGGCAATTTTATTTTATATTTATACCAACACTGCCCGCGGCTCCGCTCGCGTGGACTTGATTCACTACTATTGTTACTGCTTATTCCTTTTGTTACCTAACGTATTAAACTATCTGCCATTATTTCCCTTTATCTCCCATTATTTCTCCTTATCTTCCATTATCTCTACATAATTTTCATTATCAAGGCTTATCTCTGCTCATCTCCCATTATTTCTCCTTATCTCCCATTATTTCCCTTTATCTCACATTATCTCACCTTATCTCCCATTATCTAGGCTTATCTCGACTTATCTCGCAATATTTCTCCTTATCTCCCATTATTTCTCCTTATCTCCCATTATCTCACCATAACTCCCATTATCCAGATTTATCTCTGCTTATCTCCCATCATTTCCCCATATCTCCCATTATTTATACTTATCTCCGATTATCTCACCGTATCTCCCAATATCTAGGCTTATATCGAATTATATAGAACATATGTATAAATTTATAAAAACAGGTAAATCGGATAAGTGGTTCTCAAGTGATACACGCACTAACGGACAGACAGACAGCCAGAAAGACGTTGCATTTTATATATATTATATTCTTTGCAACATGATATTGTTCCATATTTAATGGTTTAGGCAGTGTATTGCAAGAGAACGCGCTAACGGTAACCTTTTTTCCGACTTGATTCACTATTATCGTCACTGCTTATTCTTTATGTTACCTAACGCAATAAAATATATCCTATAAACTGGCCAGAGAACATATGTATGTTTAAAAACATAGCACGTAACGCACTAACGGACAGACAGACAGACAGAGAGACGTTGCATTTTATATATTATACATAGATAACTTGGCCAGAGAACAAATGTATGTTTTAAAAAAAAAACACAAATCAGATAAGTGGTTCTCCAATGATAAGCGCACTAACGAACAAACAGACAGACAGACAGACAGGCAGACAGAGAGACGTTGCATTTTATATATATTATAGACATAGATTATTATTACTATTATATAACCTGGCCAAAGAATATATGTATGAATTTAAAAAAAGATACTTAAATCGGATAAGTGGTTCTCGCGTGATAAACGCATTAATGGACAGACAGACAGAGAGACATTGCATTTTATATATATATTATAGATATTCTCTGCTATATAATATTGTTCCATATTTAATGCTTTATTCTGTGTATTGCAAGAGTACGCGGTAGCGGCAAACTTTTTTGCGACTTGATTCACTATTATCGTCACTGCTCATTCCTTATGCTACTTATCGTATTAAAATATAGCCTATAACCTGGCCAGAGAACATATGTATGTTTTAAAGAAAAAAGTACGTAAATCGGATAAGTGGTTCTCCAGTGATAAGCGCACTAACGGACAGACAGACAGAGTTACGTTGCGTTTTATATATATATTATAGAAGACTTTAATAACTTACTTATTGATTTAGATAGGTTTTAGATAGTTTAAAAATATAAAAAATAATCATCAAAATATTCTAAATCTCGTTTTTACTTTCCTTGCTAAAGGAAAGTATTGTATTCGGGAAAAAATCGAGATTTTTGCTTTTCTTTACGTTTTAAAAATTCCTGGATCACCAAAAACAGTCACTCATTTCCGTCGGTCTCTAGGCACGATAACTTTCGAACGAAATGAGATATCAATTTCAAACTTGGTGTATAGATATTATCTAATAAGAGGATGAAGCCTATGGTTCTTGAACGATATTGCTTCAGACCAAGGGGTGTGAATTATTTATAGCAAAATATGTAGTGTTAAAGGGGGTAAGGTAGGGGTAAAAAAGTGGCTTCCTATATATAGTGGTATAGGTCTTCAGGAATCGAGTTAATAGGGGAAGGTTGTGGAAGAGGTGAAGTTATTTTGTCCGAATGAGTAAACAATCAACACGAATTTAGGCTTGGGTTTCCATTTTCTTTTTATAGTATCCTTCAAAATCTTAAGACTCCACTTCTCTTAAATTGTTAATTAAGGGTTCTATTTCCACACGATGGATTCGTCAAGTTTCCACATTTTATTTTCTTCTATAACATGTCCAATAGCATTTTTCCAATTATCCTCTTAGATCCTCTCTATTCCGGTAAGTAATAATTGCCTTACGTCTTGCAGTTTGAACGTGGTGTCTTCCCTTGCAGCGAAACCTTTCATTTGTGCCCAAATCTCATCGACTACGTATTTTTTAAACTGCCTTTATCCTTGCCTTGTCTCTTCTCCATTGAAGAATATTCGCTTTCTTCCATGAATTTGTCGGGAGTCGTTCTAATAATCGAGAATGGAATGGGACATTGTCTAATATTATAACTGATTCTGCTGGTATACATTCAATCATTTGTTCGAAGTACTCAAAAACATCGGCCGTCATCTCCTCAAAGTAATCTTTAGTTGACTTTGATTCGAATTCCAACAAGCCACCATCAAGAAATCTGTTTTCACTACCAATATGTGTTATAATTAGCCTGCGACCTTTTCCTGAAGGGTGTTGTAATCCAATTGATAGATATTCTCTTCTCCAACAAATTATTTCTGTTTTATCGGTAAGAACAGATTTGCTATTATGTTTTTCCCAACGAAAATTCAGGTTATGAAGAATTTTCCATAATTTCCATTTTTTAAAATCTGGTAAGTCCTGGTCCTCTCTGATTTCTTTCAAAACTTTATGTGGTGTAGGTATTTTTTTCTTAAAAAAAAATTGTGTACTTTTCTTCTTATTGCGTTTTTAAAGTCTTCATCGACCTCTAAGGACTCCTTTCCTTTGTGGTTTTGAGCTTTGTTACAAGGACCGCGTTTTCTTTCTTTTCAACATCTGTAACTAGTTGCTGATCCAACTGCCGTTATGTTGGGACAGGTTTCCACAATTTCACGGACTTGGCTTGTGGGCTGTTGATGCACTAAGGCATCGTGGACCTTAAGTATTGTTTTTTCTCGCATTGAAAGTTGAAGCCATCGCTGTTCTGATTTAAACTAAGCATATTATAGGTTTTTGCTTTATTTATGCAAACTTGGTGTATAGATATTATCTAATAAAAAGATGAAGCCTATAGTTTTTGAACCATATTGCTTCAGACCAAGGGGGTGAATTCTTTAGAGCAAAATATGTACAGTTAAAGGGGTAGGGTAGGTGGTAAAAAAGGTCGCTTCCTATATATGGCGGTATAGGTCTTTAGGAATCGAATTAATGGGGGAAGATTATGAAAGAGGTGAAGTTAGTTTGGCCGAATGAGTAAAAAATCAACACGAATTTAAGCTTGGGTTTTTATTTTCTTTTTATAGTATCCTTATCAGTTATATTAGAGTTAGCGAGTACCCAGCTGGACTGCATATATTCAAGCCATCATAGTGGGCCACTCATGAAGAGCATTTATTAGTCAAATTATATGCTTAAGGCGTTAAAGAAAACTCTATGGAATACATAATTAGAAAAAGTCTAGAAGGAAAATAAATGTATTTTTTTGATATTATATACTTTAGACGGACGAGACGGTCTGAAAGACAAAAGTGCTGCGCAATGAGGGCTTCAGTTTTGATAGATCCCTAAAAAAACAAAGGGTACATACAACTTACACTTAATCCCTTGAAAATATTTTATTTAACCTAGCGACAATTCATGACCCAGGCCCGCTTTCGTCGATTAAAATTTACAGTAGTCCTTAATGAGGACAAATGAAAATATTATTCATAACACAGATGGAAATATTATTCTTGACAGTAATCTATTCTTATCCTTTATTTCGGGGTAAGCTTTATTTCCACTTTTAAAATTATAATCGCTTGGAATTAGTTCTTTTCTTCTGACACAAGGACGTGGTGATTATTTGAAAGATTATTTTATGAACATTTTATTTTTACGTTTTGTTTGTTAAAGAGTTGTTCTCTGTTGGTTCTAGAGATTTCGGATATTTTTTTGGGTATGATCTTTTATCACTTTGTTGATTTGCTACAATGTAATAAAAATTGGAAAAATGGCAGCATAAAAGTGAAAAAAAAAAATGTGACATTGAAAATTTAATTTCGATGGAGCGTGTTCTCAGAGCCAAGCATATCTTTTTTTTCTTAACTATATATATGTACATGTTGACCGATATTTCACTACAGAAAGTTTTTCCCTATATAAAGAAAAAATCCGTATATATCGCTATGTATGTAGTTTATATTGGAATCATTTACTTGTATTTTATAAGGTACAAGCAACAAAAAAAAATTGCAAAATTGAATTATTAGAAAAGATTTTATTAAACATTTGAAAGTTTAAATAGTACATAACATGTACAGGGCTAAATACATACATAAAGTCCGTACGTTATATCTTTACCCGTGCGTCATAGTTTTCAGGCCATATAACAGACGACTATTATATTATTTGTCTCTTTTCACCAATAAATCGTAGGTATTGGTAAAAACAGACAAAAAATATAATAGTCGTCTGGGATATTGCCTGAAAACTATGACGCACGTGTAAAGATATAACGTACGGACTTTATGTATGTATGTACTACATACGAAATAAAAAGAATAATACAAAATCTGTTAATACGTATGTACATACTACGTACATACGTACTAGGAAAAATAATCAGTTATTTTCTTTTGAACATTACTTTTGAAAAATAATGGTTGCTCAACAAAATTCTCGCATTTATTCAAATGCATAAAGATTTGATCAGGTACACTTTCCTGGCCCCTGAGAGTAGTTCGCACAATGTCAAATGCATTTCTTATTTCATTTTCACTAAATTTAGCAGGACATTCCCCGGTTTCAGTTTCTTCTTCATGATCTTCTATACTTTTTATATCGTCAATTATGTCTTGGTCAGTTGGGAGATCTGTCGTGCCAACATCATTGTCGATTTCTAAGAAATCTTCAAGTAAAAAATCTGCGTCGACGGTAGCAGTTTTTTGTAGAATACCCGATTGCCTTTTTAAGGTAGCGAGATCCATTTCGTCTTCTTCCCATTCGTCAATTTTTTCAGTAAAACTTGCTTTAGAAAAGCAGTTTTTGATAGTTTTCTGAGAAACGTTTTCACTCCATACTTTAGCGACTTTGGTTATACTCTCTTTAAGGGTAATCGATTATTGGATTGGAAGGTTGTTATCAATCGCAACAATTTTGTGAACAATTCTGTTTCGGTAATGATGTTTTATGTTTTTTATAATACCCTGGTTCATAGGTTGCAATTTGGAGGTCATGTTTGGTGGAAAAAAGATCAATTCAATATTCCTTAATTTTTTACTTACAGTAACTGGATGTGCAGGATAATTGTCTATAAACATCACAATCTTTCGCTTTTGGCTTTTCATTTTCGTGTCCAGTTCTTTGATCCATCTTTCGAAAATCTCAGAAGTCATCCATGCCTTTTTATTATTGGCGTAATCTAACTCCAGAGATTTAACTCCTTTTAAACAACGGTGATTTTTGCTTTTACCTATGTGTATAAGTGTCACCCTTTCTTTACTTGTTTTTAACACCCAAAACATTTATCACTTTTAAAAGCAAAAGTTTTATTTGGCAAACATTTAAAAAACAAACCGGTTTCATCACAATTGAAAACGTTTTTTGGCTCGTACTTTTTCAGTGCACTTTTTAAAAACAGTTTCAGTCCAAATGTCACAGTCCTCCTGACTAACGCTTGCACTCTCGCCAGACACCGTCTTGAAAACAATTGAATTGCGAGTCTTCTAGGCACTCAACCACCCTTCATTAGCTTGAAAATTAACGCAGTTAAATTCTTTAGCAAATTGTAGAGCCTTTTGCTTTATTAAATTTCCCGATATTGGTACGGTTTGATGCGTACGGGCCACTTGAAACCATCGTAAAACTGCTTCATTTACATCCTCGTAAGTACTCACCAGTACTCGTTTTCGACTGCTTGGAACACTAGGTTTCTTGATGATACTGTCGCGACTTTTTATTATCAGAGAGACGCAACTTGGAGAAACACCAAATTTTGCAGCAACATCAATTTTTTTGCAGCCTTTATCAACTTCCTCCAAAACTTTAATTTTCTCAGCTAAACTTAAACACACTCGCTTGGACATCTTACTTGATTCTTAAACAAAAAGAAACTGAACCTGAATTTGCGAATTACTAGGCCTCGACTATAAAATGGGTTTTTCCCCGGGTTTCTATAAAATTGGTTATTCCCCGGGTTTCTCACAGAAATCTACCTGATTTATTGCTAGTCGTTAGGCGTTATAAACGCGTTAAGAACCTTTTCAAAAGAATGCGTCATAAAAATGGAATTCGTGCTAATGTTAGATATAAATGGAAAACCCGAAATGGCCATGTACTCAATAAATGCATAAAAATTTATACATAAAATTCCGGTAAAAATTTTATTATACAGAGTGTTACTATTTTACAGATTCACTGTGATGTAGAGAAAAAGTTTATATTACATATTACAAAAAAATTTATTTTTCACAAAAAGTTCTGCATCATATTATTATTATCGGTAATAATCGGTTACTCGTTTCACAGACTGATTCCCTTGGACCCTCTATAAGAGTTCAAATTTTACATGTTTTTGTATTTTCTTATCTAATCCAAGCGAATGGTTTTAAATTGCATAAATATTATTTAACAATCTGTCTTACTTTCTGGACGCAAATGCAGTTTATCAGGCCCCTTTTTGTAACATGATTTACTAGGAAATGGTGCAATGAAATAATTTATCATTTTAGGAACATTATTTAAATAAAAAGGCTATAAGATTTTTCGATGATATTTAATGCAAAATATCAGTTGAAGGTATAGATGAATTCTTGTTAAACAACAGCTGAATATACCAGAAGAAAATTTTTTACATGGTTCTAGAACGTCGTCTTTAAAAATTTTACAAAATAGTTTTTCTAGTTCAAAGTGAAATGAAAATTGTGTTTTTCGTAGAATTTTGATAGGTCAAGACATGCAAAAGGGCAATCCCTAAAGCGCTACAGAAGCTTCGCGCGTGCGGAAAAAGCTATTCACGTTGGTCTTGAGTTGCTGAAAATTGTACTCGGTGGAAGACACAGTCCTGGGCAAATCATTCCAAAACGATGAGTAACAAGCTGAATCTCGTACGGATGTGATGTATTAGCGCGTCGTGTATAGCCGTTTAGTTCGGAATAGCATCTTCAGCTTTTGAGAAGCTGTCTTTGCTGTACATGCGGCATGTTTATGCCAAGCCATATTTGTTCCCAATTTGCAATTTAAGTGATAATGTTAGAGAAATGGAATGTTCCGACATAACTATGTCGGGTTCCACAACGTTAACTTTTTTGGGTTTTTGTTAAATTCTACTTGGTCACTGTCACTCTAACATAGAATTTTTTCTAGTTCTTGTTGAACAATTTCCGGCTGTCTGCGGATTTTTGCATGAAGAACTAACCGTAGTGTCATCTGCGAAGTTGTAGATTGGATCTCTGGTCCTTTCCAGCAGATCGTTAATGTAACTGAGAACGAGAGTAGCAGACAAAATGGAGCATTGAGGACACCGGCGCGACGTTGATACTGAAGGTATTAGAAAGAAATTCGTTGACTGCCCCTCACAAAGGACACTCTCTGAGGATACTGAGAGCCATAAGCAAAACCTTTCAGACATACCATAAGAGCCAACAATCCGTCATGCCAAACACGGTCTAATGCTTTGAATATATCAAGTGTAACCGCTCGAGATTTTCCAAAATGTTCACATAAGCCATATTGATGTTGTGTAATAATGTTAAATCCTTCTACATACGAGGCTGGTTTGAAAAGTCCGTGCAAAAATAAAAACTACTTATGTGTTTGGGGTAAACCTTTTTTATTTTTCGACATAGTCTCCTTTTAGGCTTATACACTTCGTCCAACGATGTTCTAGTTTGTTGATCCTTTCCGAATAATAGGATTTGTCAAAGTCTACAAAATATCCATTAGTGTCTGCAATCACCTCCTCGTTTGAATAAAATCTTTGTCCCGCCAGCCATTTCTTCAAATTGGGGAACAAATAGTAGTCCGAGGGAGCCAAGTCTGGAGAATAGGGGGGATGTGAAACGAGTTGGAATCCTATTTCCATTAATTTTGCGACCACAACTGCTGAGGTGTGTGCTGGTGCGTTGTCGTGATGGAAAAGGACTTTCTTATGGGCCAATCGCGGGCGTTTTTCTTGCAGCTCGGTTTTCAAACGGTCCAATAACGATGAATAATATTCACCTGTAATAGTTTTTACCCTTTTCCAGATAGTCGATGAAGATTATCCCTTGCGAATCCCAAAAGACAGTCGCCATAACCTTTCCGGCCGAAGGAACGGTCTTCGCCTTTTTTGGTGCGGATTCCCATTGTTTAGATTGTTGTTTGGTCTCAGGAGTATAGTAATGTATCCATGTTTCATCCACAGTGACGAAACGACGCTTAAAGTCCTCCGGATTCTTCTGGAACAGCTGCAAACCATCCTTGCAACACTTCACACGATTCCGTTTTTGGTCAAGCGTGAGCAATCGCGGCACCCATCTTGCGGATAGCTTTCTCATGTCCAAATGTTTATGCAAAATATTATGTACCCGTTCAGTCGAGATGCCCACAGCACTAGCAATCTCACGCACCTTAACTCTTCTGTCATCCATCACCATATCATGGATTTGATCAATGATTTCTGGAGTCGTAACCTCCACAGGCCGTCCAGAACGTTCAGCGTCACTTGTGCCCATATGGCCAGTCCGAAAATTTTGAAACCACTTATAAACTGTTCTAATCGAAGGTGCAGAGTCACCATAATGTTTATCAAGCTTCTCTTTAGTCTCCTAAGGCGTTTTGCCTTTCATAAAGTAATGTTTAATCACCACACGAAATTCTTTTTCGTCCATTTCTGGAAAATCACTCGACTTCCTTGATTCACACGAATGCCAAACACAAAGAAATAGACCAATATGGCTGAAACTTGGTGTGGGTTCATTCAAGAGATGCTACTAACTAAACATGACCTCGATACGCGCCGGTGGTGCCATCTCTCGGACTTTGCACGGACTTTTCAAACCAGCCTCGTATTTTGAAAGAAGGTGAGCCTTTTTCATAACTTTTGATAATATTGAAAGGTGATAAGCTCTGGAGTAGAACTCCCTCATTAAGTTCAAGTGCCTTTTTTTTATACGTGTAGGAATTCTCGTAGATCACTAAAACACACAAAGGATCCAAATTATAGATATAATTTTAGGTTAGAGATCGCAGCCTGAGGGCAAACATGAGATTACGCAAAATTAAATTTATCGCTTGGGCTGTCTTTTGTGTAACCTTTTCTTATTATCTTTTACTTACGATAAACGTTATTCAAGATAAAATTGCTTCTTGTTGAGATAAAGCGTTTTTCAATAATGAATTATCCATTTAATTTCCTTATACCTATAAGAGAAGATTTTTAGGGCATTATCTTGATGTGTTCTGTTATACCACTTTCTGATTAGTTAATATATTTTGATATATTTGATTGCCTGTATAATCTCACCAGAGAGACCATATTGTGGTAGAAATACAAAAAATAAAGTTCGTTAACGGTCCAAAACTTCTTAAGAATACGGCACTGTACCTACCTAAATTAATTAATAATACGTTTCGGCTGATGCATGATGCAATTTTCGAAATTGCATTTAAACCCTTCTCGTTCGGTCGAAAACCGCTTTGCTTGCCCACAATACCGCAGCGTTTTGCATATTGTATGCCGATCGTACTGATAAAGTTTATTTGGTTTCAGCGAAGGAAAATCACCCTTAGAGTTAACAATTCAACGTAGAGAATAAAGGACTAAAAATTGGCTAAAGACATGAGGAACAATATGCCTCTTCTCACATTCACCACTTGTATGGGATGTGTGGTTATATGGGACTACTCCGCAAATGATTATATTGACATATGTCAGATATACTGTGAGATAATATCTTGATACAGCTGTGGTAGATTTAGGAGTTTACCACCAGTATGTGTCATATTCGAAGGAATATTTTATGAATAATCTTCAGGAGCAGCCATGGATTTTCCACTCTCCCTTGAAGAAGTGAACATTTGTATAGAAGCTTTTGAAGAAAATACGTTCACTTTGACTTCTTTAAAATTCAAGGTTTCTTGTCGATATGTAGATGTACGTTGGTTATTTGGACACATAAACTTTTGAATAACCTCAATCTAAAACATCCAGATATAAGGTCTACAATGGAAACTGAATAATGGTACTTTCCCCTTTTTAGATATATTAGTACCAAGAGTAGCATCCGGTTTACGAAATGTTGACTCATACCAATAGATACTTGAATGTTAACTGAAATCTTCGTTCTTTTTAAAACATATCAACTAATTATTATGTAGAGTTTTCTCAATATGTCATGAACATTATATTTCTTTTAGTCAGAAATTGTAAATGTATTGACCTCATACCTATTAGAAATTTATGCATCTTATTTGTGCTGTGCGCTAGTGCTATGATGAGCATTTTGAATTTTGTTCTCTACTTTGCTACTGGATTGACAGATGAGCGAGTTTTAATGGTTGATAATGACTTTAAAATCAATAATAAACTACATTATAATTAAAAACGATACCACTATCAAAATAAAAGACGTAAGAGTAAAGAGAGGGGCAGAATGTGGAACAGACCATAGACTATTAATGAGAAGTATAAAAGTACCGTGGTACAAGACAATGAAGCAAAAAGGAACAATAGATAAAGAAATCAGAAATACTAATGAGATAACAGAAAAAGCAGACAAAGAAATAAAATATAAAATACACTTACTGCAAGACGAAACGATAAGAGACCTATATAGGCGACGATTAGATCAAAAATTAAATGAATTTAACTACGACAACCTCCAACAGATGTATGACACATAAAAGAACGCATCAAACAGGCAGCCCTAGAAGCATTAGGTAAAGAAGACAACGAGAATAAGAAACATAAAATTAGAATCTGTGAAAAAAACCAAAGAATCTATAAAGGAGAAAAAAAGACTACACGAAAAATGGCTGAATACAAAATCAGAAGAAGATCTACAGAAATATAAAGAGAAAAATGCAGAAACGAGGAGGATGATAAACAAAGAAAAGAACGAAAGATGGGAAAAATCGTGCGAACATGTAGAACAGTATATAGAAGGAACTAGAAGCACAGAGTCATGTAGAATAATTAAAGCATTAAGGACCAACAATAGAGAGAAAATGTATATAGAGTATATCCCAGAAAGCGAGTGGGAAGAATATTATAAGAAGCTGCTAACAGAAGACAGACAAGAATTCCAGGAAAGGAACCCTGAAGAAGAACAGAATAAAGAAAAAAAAATATAGAACTAAGATATGAAGAAGTAAAGAAGACAATAAAAACACTGAAAAATAATAAATCTGCAGGGCCTGGGGGGTGTGGTAAATGAAATGATTAAGTACGGGTCTAATAAATTACATCGAATGCTGAGAAACATGTTCCACAGAGCGATAAATGGAGAAAAAATACCAGAGGAATGGTCAGAAGCCCATATAGTATCTATATTTAAAAAGGGAGACCGCAGAAAATGCACAAACTATAGAGGCCTAAGCATAATATCGAGTATGAGACGTTTGTATGGAAAAATTATTAAAAATGTCATAGAGGAAAATATAAAAGAAAAATTGGAAAAGACCAAGCAGGCTTTTCGGCCGGAAAATCATGTATAGACCACATATACACTATAAAACAAACAATGGAAAAAAAAAACAGGCAAAGAATAGAGAAGTTCATCTAGCCTTCATAGACATAAGAAAGGCCTATGACTCGGTACCAAGACAAAGACAAAGATTATGGAACGCAATGAAAGAAATAGGCATTGATAAAGAACTAAGACACTCAGTAAAAGCTCTCTACGAAAACAACACAGTGAATATATAAATAGGGCATAAAATAGGGGAAGAGACACCAAACATCAAAAGGCCTATTACAAGGATGCTCTACATCCCCCACGCTATTCAAAATATACCTCGAACAAACGTTAAAAAAATAGAAGCAAAAATGTAGTGGAATAGGAGTCCCAATACGAGAAGATTACTTATATACTCTATGTTTCACAGACGACCAAATAATCATAGCGCAAGATGAAGAAGACCTCAGTTATATGGTAAGAAAACTAAAAGAAGAATACACTAAAGCAGGATTAGCAATAAACTTTGATAAAACAGAATATCTAACAACAAAGGAGGGAAACGTGGAGAATCTAGAAGTCGATAACGAAACAATAATCAAAGGAACCGATAAATTTAAATATTTAGGAACCATCATTTCAAAAAACGCATCATCAGAAGAAGAGATTAAAGCTAGATTAGGACAAACGCGGACATGTATAAGACAATTAAATTCGATCCTGTGGGACAAGCACATTACAAAGAGAAACAAAACACGCATATACAAATCAATAATACAAATGACATACGGGTCAGAAACATGGACGATCAACAAAGGAAATAAATCTAAAATTAACGCGGTAGAGATGGAGTATTGGAGAAGATGTTGTAGAGTGACACGTATGGAGAGAATAACAAATGAAGAAATAAGAAGCAAAATGAACATCAAAGAGAACGCAATAAACACCATTGAAGAAAAACGATTAAAATGGTATGGACACATAAGACGGAGCGAAGATAATAGGTGGATAAAGAAAATAACGGAGTGGAGCCCTATAGGTAGAAGAAAAAGAGGAAGCCCCAGACGATCGTAGAGAGACGATGTGGACGAGGCTATGGAGGACAGGGGTCTAACAGATGGAGACTGGGAAGATAGAAACGGATGGAATTAAAGGCTGAGAGAAGGAAGACAGCGTTAGCTGTAGAAAATCCTTGATATATATATATATATATATATATATATATATATATATATATATATATATATATATAATGACTTTTAGAAAGAAATATATTAACGAGCTGTCTAAACGACCATGTATATTACACTGATGAAACTAAAGCAAATTTGACAATGGATGATGTCACTGAAAGATACATCTTTTACAAATTAAAGATGATTATGAAATGTTGTGGTATAGGTTATGTGAGAGATTAATATCTACTCAACACTCAACACTCTCATATGACACACCATCAATTATGCAACCGTAGGAGAAAGGTCCGAAAAAAAATTTCAACTGGGCTTGATTTAATCCCACTAAGATAAAGTTTTTAACATAGTTTTCAGAATGAATTATTCCAAACTGTAAAATCATTTGTGAAAATATGCATCAAAATCTGGTGACGTAAAAGAATAGAGTCCTTCTTTTTACTCTGATATAATTCGTTTTCTTTTACACAAACATCAAAGTTTCTTTTTAATACAAAAAGAGAACAAAACTGGAGTCCGATTATTATGTCGCCCGTTGTGTCTTTTTTATATCGAAGTGAAACCATCTTAGCAAGAAATATAAGAACTTTACAGAGTAGTAATTGTATATCTTTATTTTTAAACATTTTTCATTTTACTTTGTTCCAGTATTCTATTCTATCTTAGTTTTTTTCTCGTTGGTCAAAACCTTGCTATTCCAAAAGTATATTTCCGTCAACTTAGTCCTTTGTATTTCTAAAACTTGTCCTATATTCAACTCGGCATTTTTTAGATTACTGTGCAATTAGATCTCAATCCCTTCTATACAGTATTTCCATTAAAATTGGGAATAATGGAAAAAGAAGAACACTGAAATAAGAGTACGAGGCTGGTTTGAAAAGTCCGTGCAAAGTCCGAGAGATGGCACCACCGGCGCGTATCGAGGTCATGTTTAGTTAGTAGCATCTCTTGAATGAACGCATACCAAGTTTCAGCCATATTGGTCTATTTCTTTGTGTTTGGCATTCGTGTGAATCAAGGAAGTCGAATGATTTTCAAGAAATGGACGACAAAGAATTTCGTGTGGTGATTAAACATTACTTTATGAAAGGCAAAACGCCTCAGGAGACTAAAGAGAAGCTTGATAAACATTATGGTGACTCTGCACCTTCGATTAGAATAGTTTATAAATGGTTTCAAAATTTTCGGACTGGCCATATGGGCACAAGGGACGCTGAACGTTCTGGACGGCCTGTGGAGGTTACGACTCCAGAAATCATTGATCAAATCCATGATATGGTGATGGATGACAGAAGAGTTAAGGTGCGTGAGATTGCTAGTGCTGTGGGCATCTAGACTGAACGGGTACATAATATTTAGCATAAACATTTGGACATGAGAAAGCTATCCGCAAGATGGGTGCCGCGATTACTCACGCTTGACCAAAAACGGAATCGTGTGAAGTGTTGCAAGGATGGTTTGCAGCTGTTCCAGAAGAATCCGGAGGACTTTAAGCGTCGTTTCGTCACTGTGGATGAAACATGGATACATTACTATACTCCTGAGACCAAACAACAATCTAAACAATGGGTTACCAAGGGGGAATCTGCACCAAAAAAGGCGAAGACCGTTCCTTCGGCCGGAAAGGTTATGGCGACTGTCTTTTGGGATTCGCAAGGGATAATCCTCATCGACTATCTGGAAAAGGGTAAAACTATTACAGGTGAATATTATTCATCGTTATTGGACCGTTTGAAAACCGAGCTGCAAGAAAAACGCCCGCGATTGGCCCACAAGAAAGTCCTTTTCCATCACGACAACGCACCAGCACACACCTCAGCAGTTGTGGTCGCAAAATTAATGGAAATAGGATTCCAACTCGTTTCACATCCTCCCTATTCTCCAGACTTGGCTCCCTCGGACTACTATTTGTTCCCCAATTTGAAGAAATGGCTGGCGGGACAAAGATTTTATTCAAACGAGGAGGTGATTGCAGACACTAATGGATATTTTGCAGACTTGGACAAATCCTATTATTCGGAAGGGATCAACAAACTAGAACATCGTTGGACGAAGTGTATAAGCCTAAAAGGAGACTATGTCGAAAAATAAAAAAGGTTTACCCCAAACACATAAGTAGTTTTTATTTTTGCACGGACTTTTCAAACCAGCCTCGTATATTACGACATAAACGCAATCACCCTTTTGGCCCCTACCTTATTTCTTTGATCTTGTATCTATTTCACTACACAAAAATTATTTTGTATTAAATATCCAATATCCAAATGAAAAACCAGGAAAAAATTTCAAAATAATATTGAAAAGATATAATGACACCCACCCTTTTCAATTTTTTTTTTCCCACGTTAACAATAAAAATAATCAAAAAATGTATTGTTTTAATTCATTAAGTGAAAAAACGCCGAAAATGATCTATAATAAGACAAATACGAAGTCACTCTTCTATTTCCCTTCTACACCACTTTAATACCTTATGTTTTGGTTTAAATGATTATAATTAAGATTTTCTCATTCGCTCATTCAAAAATCATGGAATAATACTATTGAAGCTATAAAAGATTCACTCATCTCTTTTACCCCCTTCCCCTATTAAAATTTACAGTAACCAAAAAATAACTTAATTTTCATATTCATACAGTCTAAGAACCCGGAAGAGAACATAGTTAGCAACCCCTTTAACCTCTTATCCCACCCCAATAATACCTTATATATTTTACAATAAATAATAAGCTTGAAGTTTGTCAATTGTATCAACCAAAAATGCTGCAAAAATTCTCAAAATACTATTGAAACTATAAAATATTTACGTACCTCCATTTCTTTCACCCCCTCCTTGAGTTCAAATTAAAAATAATAAAAAAATATCCCAACTTTTGTATTCCTCGACACCAGAAACCTTGAAAAGGACATAACTTCTTCTAGTGCCACACGATTATGCAGCGTGTATGCGTACATATATTTAATATAAATAAGATGGAGTGTGCCCTCTTCTGCTCTTCTAGAAAATGTGGCTGCATCGGAGATGTTGCACCAGTCCCTTATATTACGGAGCCAGGAGTGTTATTTTCTACCGGAACCTCTCCTGCCCTCTATTTTTCCCAAGAGTATGGTTTTCAGCAAGTTATATCTGGGGCCATGCATTATGTGTCCTAAATATGAGACCTTCCGATGCTTGATTACACTTATTAGCTGTCTTTGTGTATTCGTTCTTTGCAAGATCATCTCGCTGGGTATAATCTCTTAATTATTAAGATGTAGCCAATTTGATTTCGAGTGATACGTTGGTCTCTATTTTGTGGTGACCTCCATGTGAACAGTTTTCGGAGTGGCAAGTCGTAGAACGTGTTTTTAATGACAAAATCCTTTTCAATGCGAAACTGTATTAGCATTTCTCCTCTCTCGTTTTTGGTGCCAAGACCGGAGCTCACCTCAACCGAGCCACCTCCAACCTTGGCGTTAAAATCACCCAAGATCATGTTCGCTTTATGTCTCTTCAGTGCCCTCAGTGCATCTCATAATTGTTCATAGAACTGTTTAGCTTCTTCATCTGGCTTGTCGGTGGTGGGGGCATAGATTTGAATGATGTTAATGTCTATAGGCTTTCCAGCTAGTTGTAGTGGTATGGTAATGTGTTTTGTGAGTGAATCCCGTATCAATATACCCACCCCGATTCTATGGTGCCTATCAGTATCATCCGCTCCTGAATAATAGAAGGTAGCTCCATTGCAATGGCATGATCCAGTGTTAGGTCAGCCAGTTTCACTAATGTCCATTAAATCCGTTTTAAATCTTTACATTTCCTTTACTGCGTTTTGGGAGCTTTTCTGCTGCGTAGAGTGAACGTACGTTCCAAGTTCCGATTCTATTTTTTAACTTTACTATGTCGAGCCGGGAAATTCTTTGCACCTCCTGGTGATTTAACATTTGCCCGGGACTGGAGGCCATTCCTTTAGGTCTTCCTGCCCTAATAAAGTTAGTTTGTGAACATATATTTGTCCTGAATTAGTTTCATTCTGTGATCGTCGTGGGTTCCCGTTATCTTCGACGATATTTAGAATTATATTTCCTTAATTCTAGTTCTTAACAGTTATACCGCTGAGACTCGGTCGCCAGAGCCTCGTTAGTTGTCCAGCAGGGTGCACCGGATGGCCTTGGCCATCACTCGAGCAGGTGAGGTTGGCATTTGGATCAGTATGCTGTAATTTGATCCCTTACACCCCGAAAAGGACATATAACGTTATATATAAGAAACAACATCTCTAATCTCCTCCCCCATCCCATTTTTACTACTTCAATGTTTTACTATATACATATATATTAATGTTAATAATAATTCCCCGGGGAACAACCGTTACAGGATCTATTAGCAGAATATACGGAAAAATACTCAAAGATAGAATAGAAACGGAATACGCGGACGTAGAAGCTGAAGAACAGGCAGGCTTTAGAGCAGGAAGATCCACAGTAGACCATCTCTTCTCACTGACACAGATCCTAGAAAAGAAAACCGCATTTGATCAGGAAGTCCATGTCTTGTTTGTTGATTTAAAAAAGGCCTACGACAGCGTGCCCATAATGAGATTGTGGGAAACACTATAACAGAGTAATGTAAACACCGAAATAATTAAAGCCGTAAAATACTTATACCAAGACGCAAGAAGTAGAGTGAAAACCAAACCAAATATGGTATAACAGGATTCCAGGTCACAAAGGTCTCAAACAGGGCTGCTATATAGCCCCAACGCTATTTAAAATCTATTTGGAGAGTGCACTGAAGAACTGGAAAAGGAAATGCAGCAGTATGGGATTACCACTAGATGACGATATTACATTGTACACACTATCATTCGCGGACGACCAGGTATTAGTCACTCAGGACATCGATGATATGGAATACATGACACGAAAACTTACAGAGGAATATGAAAAAGGGGCCTAGAAGTCAATATTAAAAAGACCAAGTACATGTGCGTCGGAGGACAACAGCAAGACTTGAAACTGGCCACAGGACACACCATCAAACACTGTGCCAGTTATAAGTATTTGGGAACGAGAATATCTAGGGACGGAACACTGGAAGAAGCAATATTCGAGAGGAATATCCAAGGAAGAAAAGCGATTGCAATGCTTAATAGTATACTATTGGACAAAGACATAACCATTGAAAATAAGAAGAGAATTTACAACTCAATAGTGAAAAGTATAATAACTTACAGCTCCCAGGTGTGGTCATTGAAGGAAAGAACAGAAAAAATACTAAAAGCTACCGAAATGGATTTCTGGAGACGAGCAGCCAGAAAATCCAGAAAAGACCGCATACCAAATGACATGATAAGACGAGTTTTAGAAATAAAGCACGATATAGTGGACGAAATCAGAACCCAACAGGTATGATACGGACATGTACAGAGAATGTCACAAGACCGACTACCTAAAAAGATCTTAAATTGGAACCCTCATGGAAGAAGAAAGCGAGGAAGACCACGCCAAAGCTGGAGAGCGTGAATCAACAAGGAAGTACTAGAGAGAGATCTGGAGGAGGAGGGATGGAGAAACCGGGAGGAGTCTAAATTAGGCGTCGGAAGACGGAAGACGTTATAAAACTGATTGACATCGCTTAAAAACTATAGGCTATGATATGATATCTCATTCATTTTGTTCAAAAGTTATCGTATTAACAGATCGACGAATCGAGAGACAGGCTGACGGAAATGAGTAAATATGTTTTTGTTGATCTAGGAACCCCGAAAACGGAACGAAAAGCAAAAATCTCGGAATGTGACTTTTTTCACAAATACAATACTTTTCTTAAGCAAGGAAAGTAATAACATTCAAAAGGATGCAAAGTTGTTTCCAAAATATCGACTTTTTTAATTGTCATGAAAACATCCAGGAATGTATGGATATAAACTTGCTTGACGTTAAAACTAAAAAATAAGAGTAATATTTTTTCTTCCTAAATTTCATATTTATAGAAGGATATACATGTATATGCATATAGAACATCGTAAAAAGTCATAAATATACAATTTTTATGTTACAGAGCGTAGTAAAAAAAATTTATAGTGTCCTGGGAGAACTAACGCCTCTTTCTTCGACGCTACGTACTAAAAATTACGTATAAAATGACAGAAGTATGTAGCCCTTTGCTATTTAAGCCCATTTTTTTTACTGTAATGTACGATATATTAGGTCCATTTTTTACCCTTGTTTATGATGCACTCTTAAAAAATTACGTAAAATTTTATGAAGTCCATAAACATACAGTATTTGTAAAGCGGGACATTTTTTACAAGGTTTATAAAAAGTTGTGAAAATTAAATAACCATAAAAAAAGGTATAAAAAGTTATCCATCTGTTTTTAGTGAGGGGCAATTAAGTGAATAACATTGTATTTACGTAATAAACAATAAGAAAATGAAAAATATGAGAATTTTAAGTTTGCAACGCTTAGTAAAAACATTAAAGTCGTAGTTTAAATCTTGAATATTTTGATTGTTGAAAGAAATGCGGGGTACAGAAGTTTCCACGATACTACCTTGATCCTGTAAATCTACATTTAAAAAATGGTTACTACACTTGTAGGACAACATTTTTATTAATAATTTTCATAAAAATTTTACTGTTTCAAGTGCTATACAATTATTACAAATCGAGGCGGCACACTGAAACTATTGCGGTTACTTCTCCAATCTGCAATCAGCTACTAACAAAAGCTGTAAGTGGTTTTACTTAATGGATAAATTGATCAGGCCCACATCACTTGTTAGAGGCCTCGTAAGATGTCTATTCACTATCTAAGGGTAAAGGAAAGAAGAACTGTTTAATTTGGCAGAAAGGAAAAAACATTTGTGGAATCAACTTTGATACCAAACATGTTAAAGTCCTCGGATATATCAAATACAATCGTTCTTGACCCTCCATAATGTTTAACTATGCTAGTCCAAAGATATGTGATTTAGGTTAGAAGAACGATCTTTGCTTACGAAAACCATATTGTTGGCCACTAATAAAGCTAAATTCTTCCAGGTACTTTCAAAGATGTCAACAAATTTTGATATTACTGAAAGTAATAATCGGTATCGCCTGAATTCGAGCAGTAAGGAAATATTCCTTCCAGCAGGATAAACGAAAACGCCTGTAAAAAGCTGATAATAATATATTTATACAGGGTTACAGGGAAAGTCGTCCTAGATAATTAAGGATGTTATAGTTTAGGTCGTTTCTGACCGATTTGACTCTATGACATGATGTCCTAAACTTAACCGTTTTCGAGATATTGAAGTTTAAAGATTTTCTAAAAAAAAACATGTTTTTTTTTGCTTTTATATCGATTTTTTTTTATTAGAGGTTCTCGAGTGCGATTTTTTGGTTATTTTAGTTAGTCTGTATATCAAGTATCAAAAATCATCAAAAAAATTTGAACTAGTTACTAACAGTTTCAAATGGCGGCTTGTTAATTTTTCTAAATTACGAATTTTTACCAAGTGTTTCCTACTTTAAATCAATAAAGAGAAAAAAAAATGTATGGAAGTTATTCTGCAAATTATTTTAAAAACTTTTACGTCTTTTTAGCTATCAAAAAAGGTATAATACTAGGAGTTTAATAGGAAAACTGTACACAGAATGACACCTAAAGCGGGCTCGGGTAGCAAAAGGTAAATCTTTAGTTCTAGGTGAAAATACGAAAAATACACAAATAAAACAAAAAACCTTGCAATTTAATATTCTTTATTAATTATAATTCATGTTCTATATGGTCGCCCCTATTTCTAACACAAATTCTCATTCTTTTTCTTAAATTACTTTTCACAACGCTGGTTGTGAGGTGCCACCTCATTTCGTCAGCCGCATCAATTATTTTTTGTCTTAGGACATTCACGTTTTCAATAGGAGTCATCTGGTCGTATACGAGACTTTTCATGTGACCCTACACATAAAAATCCATCGGTATTAGGTCTGGTCTTCTCGCCGGCCAAGGCATGGGTCCGCCTCTTCCAATCCATTTGTTGGGATAATTGTCATTGAGCCATGCCTGAACACTTCCTCTGTACTGAGCTGGGCAGCCATCGTGTTGAAAGTACATGTTTTGTCTCAAACCAATAGGTAGGTCTTCCATCAAATTAGGTAAATCGTTCCGCAAAAAATTGTCGTATTCCTCGCCATTCAAATTATCTGGCAGGAAGAATGGCCCAACCAAATAATTTGAAATTATACCCATCCACACATTTAAGCTGAATCTTGTTTGTGATCCTTTTGTTCTTTTTTTGTTTGGGTTGCCTTCCTCTTTAGAAGCCCAATAGTGGGCATTGTGGTAATTTGTAAGACCGTCTTTGTCGAATTTCGACTCGTCAGTCCATAGTATTTTCTTAAAAAAAGATGCATCTTCGACATCGGTATTGAGCATAAATCTGCAGAATTCTAATCGTCGCAACGGATCCCTTTCTTTAATGACTTGCACGGGCGTATAGTGGTAAGGGTGTTGCCCAACAGTATGCATTACAAACCATACCTTCCACTGCGAAATACCAAGCTGTTGTGCGACAACATTTGTAGATGTGGTTGGGTCCACCTCAAAGAGACGTCGTATTTCGTTTTCTTCGTCTTCGTCAAAGATACGTGGTCGTCCCATGTCAGTCCGCCGTCTTTGTACGGAACCAGTTTCTCATAGTGTTCGATAAGTTCAATCAAATACGCTATCAGGTACACGACGAGTAGGATATCGCAGTATGTATTCATCACGTGCACGCGACGACACTCCTTCGCAAAACGTAACACATTAGGATGTCAGCATATTCCTCTTTGGTATACGTTGCCATATTCACAAGCAGAGATCAAAATCCAGTTACGAGCCAATTCACACAGTCAGAAGATGAAACACAGATATTTTTGAAAAGCACGGTATAGCATATCTACCACGGACGAATCGCATGAGCAGACTAAAAATCATTCAATAATGTTTAGTGAACAGAAAATGTCACTCGCACAGAGAGTACCCCGACCGGAAAAAAATGCTTACCCAACCCTTTTTATTGTTTGTAGGTTCAGGTAGTAAACCGGTAATTGGTAGTATCTAAATTCTATTATTATGTTACTCTACATTTGGGCCTATTGAAATCTCATTTTCTTAGAATTTTCAATAGATCCAGTAGATATTATACCGTTTTAGATAGCTAAAAAGACGTAAAAGTTTTTAAAATAATTTGCAGAATAACTTCCATACATTTTTTTTTCTCTTTATTGATTTAAAGTAGGAAACACTTGGTAAAAATTCGTAATTTAGAAACATTAACAAGCCGCCATTTGAAACTGTTAGTAACTAGTTCAAATTTTTTTGATGATTTTTGATATTTGATATACAGACTAACTAAAAATAAACAAAAAATCGCACTCGAGAACCTCTAATAAAAAAAAAATCGATATAAAAGCAAAAAAAAAAACATGTTTTTTTTTTTTTAGAAAATCTTTAAACTTCGGTCAGAAATGACCTAAACTATAACGTCCTTAATTATCTAGGACGACTTTCCCTGTAACCTTGTATATATAATACATTAAAATTCCGGGTTTTAATCCGTTCGTCTAACAATGAATTGTTTTGCCAAAATCTCATTTGACATTTTCAAGTGTTCTTGCTGCTGCTGCTACTCGAAGCTAACTGAGAAATTTTCTCGAACTAATTGTCATTGAAACCCGGAATATGTATATATATATATATATATATATATATATATATATATATATATATATATATATATATATATATATATAACATATATATATATATATATATATATATATATATATATATATATATATATATATATATATATATATATATAAATATATATTATTTTCTTTTGCAGATAATATGTGAACCCTAAACGAACTTCTCCCATTACCATCATGGATAACCTTGTGACAACAACCGTCGATACGGATACTACCAATTACACAGACCTTGTAACGACAACAGGATCTTCAACACAAGATTACAACGGTAGCTGTGATATAGTTCCAGAAGATTATGTCACTAGAAAACTGATCTTTACGAGCGTAGTTTATACCATGTATGGAACGATATTTGTTATCTCGTTACTAGGGAACATGTTCGTGTGTTATATAGTGATGCAATCACCAAGAATGAGAACTGTAACGAATTATTTTATAATGAACTTAGCAGTTGGTGACATTTTAATTACAGTATTGTGTGTACCGTTCACATCGGTTACTGCTATGTTACAGTATTGGGCGTTTGGAGCACTTATGTGCCCTGTAGTGTGTTACGTCACTACTTTAAGTGTGTTCGTGAGTGCGTACACTTTGGTAAGTTCATTACGATTAATGTTAGTGATTGCCTTAATTATATCTGGAGTTATTGTTAAAAGTAGTCAGTATGGTTTTGGTTCTGTAAAATTTTTAAGAAAACATGGTGTGGCACAATTAAACTTTCTGAGACCACTGCTTAATTTTAAGCAATGAATCGCGAGTCCAGCAATAATCCGCCAGCATATGATCATCCCAAACTCTTTGATTCCCCTTTTCCATCTTTTTTACATCTTGAAGAAATCTCTCACCCTGCTCCTCATTAAAAGCACCAAGATTTTTAGGCAAATAGTCTATGTACGAGTGCAGGAAGTGAATTTTGAGATTCATCAAACAACCCATATTTTTGTAATTGGAAGACTTTTCATTCCCTAGAAATTTAGACTGTAATTACTGTAAAACTTTTCCAAGTAGCCTTTTCTATTTTTGTCATTCTCCTTTCAAATTCTTCATCCCTTATGAGTGTTCTTATTTGGGGACATCAAATACTCCTGCACTTATTTTAGCTTCTGAAAGATTAGAGAACTTTAAGGGCAGGTATTGGAAAGCCTCGCTGTCATTTACTTTCATCGCTAAGCTTTAAAGAAATGGGTTCACGACTATTTGCTTGTTCTCATTGCGGAAAAGTCATAGTATCCAAAACAGGTACAAACGTTAGCCCTGACACAATAATAAAAGTAAATCGTACCAAAGAGAACTATTTTCCAAGTTCTTGCCAATGGTTAATAATAATAACTGGCCTGGAAACACCCCTCTTGGGATAGGGCCACCATTTGGGTTCTCTAGATCTAGTTTATGGGTTGATTAGTCCCGTTTTCCTTGTTATATTTCTCTGCTTAGATGTTTCCAAAGTTTTCTGTTAGACGTCTTCTCCTTCCAGTTTGTAATCCCTGCTGCCCCCATGTCTTCCTTGACTTGCTGCAGCCATCCTATTCCTGGTCTACCTCTCCTCTACGTCCCGGTTCCCATTGAAGTATTTCAAATATTGGTGCTCCTGGGCCTGCTCTCCATGTGTGCCCTAGCCAATTAAATCTCTTCTGTTTTATTTTTTCGACTATGTCCTCCTCTACTGCTTCCAAGATTTCTTGATTAGTCCTCCTTCTGTAGACTCCTTCACATATTCTTATTGGCCCTAGGATCGCGCTTAATTATATATATATATATATATATATATATATATATATATATATATATATATATATATATATATATATATATATGTATATATATATATCAAGGATTTTCTACAGCTGACGTTGTCTTCCTTCTCTCTCAGCCTTTGATTTCATCCGTTTCTATCTTCCCAGTCTCCATCTGTTAGACCCACCCCTATCCTCCATAGCCTCATCCACATCATCTCTCCATGATCGTCTTTCTCTTTTTCTTCTCCCTATAGGGCTCCATTCCGTTATTTTCTTTATCCACCTATTATCTTCGCTCCGTCTTATATGTCCATAACATTTTAATCGTTTTTCTTCAATGGTGTTTATTGCGCTCAATATTTTTCGTTCAATTCTTCTGATGTCTTCCTCTTGTTTCTTTGTCATGCTTATCACTTCGGTAGCATCTTGCCTATGATTACATAAGGCATTTTTGGGTATCTTTCATTTGCCAAGTAAGTGATGTTCACAAGATTGCGATTTTAGTATTACAGGTCCTAAGCAAGATGTTCATTCAGTGTTTTATTTCTTTGATTGTGTTAGCCGATATTTGTTGGAAATTCATAATAAAATTATATAAAAACAACACTATGTGTTTTAATTTCCAATATATTTAGAGTCACTTGACAATTGTTTCACCATACAATGGCTTCTTCAGAAGTAAATAAGAAAGAAAAATATTTGGTAGTAATCCTGGTTAAATAGTGCTTAAAACTATCCTTAATTACCTAAGATTATGCTAATCATTTTGTTATATTATTTACAGACAGAATTATTTTAAGAATGCAAATCTGTGGTACTATTTCCGAGAACTAATAAAGATTAAGTAAGGGTAAATGGTTCAAGTCTACCTGTTCGTTTAATAATTGATTGGAGTTTTTCCGTTTGTTAATTTCAAGACATTCGCAAATTTAGTTTTTTGGATTTATTTTCTACATGTAGGATTTTTAGCGTATCATCAAAATTATGGGATTCGTTTATTATATGGGGTGCGTAATGTGAATTGTACTTATTTTTTAAATAACTATGTTTATGTTCTTTAATGCGAGTTTCAAAAGATCTACCAGTTTGTCCTACGTAGGTTTTAATACAAGATCCACAATTTAATAAGTAAACTCCTGATTTTAAGGAATTCTTAGATTTGGTTTTGTTAGTCAAAATTATACTCCCTAAGGAATTACTGGTTTTGAATGCTATTTTATTGTTCTTTTTTATTAAATGTTTGGAAATCGTTCCAGTTATTTTCCCTGTGTATGTGAGTGTACTAATTTTTCCTTTTTTGTCATTTATTGTGGGATAAATTAGAGAGATTGCTTGTTTAAAAGATTTTTTATTCAAGATATTATCTATAATGTTGGGGTCGTATCCATTATTAATTGCTATTTGTTTGATTATGTTGAATTCTTTGTTAAAATTAGTTTTAGTCATAGGGATATGTAACAATCTATGTATGAAAGAGTTAAAAGCTGCCATTTTGTGAGGATACGGGTGGGGATGAGCTATTGTGTATGACTGTGTCAGTATGTGAAGGTTTGTGAAAAATCGAGAAATCGTGTTTATTGTTCACTTTTGATATAGATATGTCTAAGAAATTTATAGAGTTATTGGTTTCTAATTCTATGGTAAATTTAATATTAGGATGCAAATTATTAAGGAAGTTAAGGAGGATTGTTAGTTGTCTATCTGTTCCCGTGAAACAGGAAATGATATCGTCAACATATCTATACCAGTAAACAATATTTTTGCGTACCGCGTTTCGATGAATTTTTAGTTCTAAATGATCCATGAAAATTTCCGCTAGTAACGGAACAAGTAAATTCTATAATTGCCAAAAAATTCACTACACAAAACAAAAAACTTCAAACCCTCAGAACAACCAACAAACGAAAAATCCCGACAATAGAACCAGAAACCAAACACTTTACGGACTATACATTTCACAAGAGATTTGTTAATCTTACTAACTCAACATTCACAGAAGAGGAATCAGGACTATTTGAAAAAGTACAGTACAATTTAAAACCTAAGGATACCCAAAAAACAAGACAAGTCCTCGGAGTTGAATGTGAATTAGCGTTATCTAATGAAGACCCACATTTTAAATACATGACAGCCAACAAGATTAAAAAAGAATTATTCGAACAACCACAACCAAGACAAGCTAGAGAACAGAAAACAGCAGTATCGATCAAAACCAAAGCCAAAGAAAACAACATAATATTCACTAGAGCTGATAAGGGTAAGTCTGTGGTAGCTATTTCTAGAGAACAATATATATTTAAAACTCTTTTTTTTTTAACACAGACAAATTTCAAGTATTAAATAATGACCCAACAAAAGTCTACCAAAAACTAATAAAATCTACTTTAAAAGATCTCACAATTTTCAATGATTTTGAAAAAAGCACTTTAACAATAATGAACCCCCAGGCTCCAAAATCATATTCCCTAATTAAATTACATAAAAAGGATTTCCCTATTAGACCAGTTGTATCGTTTGTTACGGCACCATCAATCAAACTATCACAAAAACTTTACTACGACAACATTGCAAATTTAAACCGAAATATAGTATAGCCAATACCTATGAACTAATCGATAAAATTAAAAATATTAACTTACTGGAATATTGTAGAATTACCTCATTTGATGTACAAAACTTATTTCCTAGTATCCCACCATATGAAGTCATAGAATTAGTAGATAAGCTCTTAATCATGAATAAAGTAAACGAAATTATTAAACGGGATATTTTAGATTTACTTACAATGTGCTTGGATCAAAACTATTTTGAATTCAACTTTTATACATCTAAAGAAGGTCTAATAATGGGTCCGTTACTAGCGGAAATTTTCATGGATCATTTAGAACTAAAAATTCATTAAAACGCGGTAAGCAAAAATATTGTTTACTGGTATAGATATGTTGACGATATCATTTCCTGTTTCACGGGAACAGATAGACAACTAACAATCCTTCTCAACTTGCTAAATAATTTGCCATAGAATTAGAAACCAATAACTCTATAAATTTCTTAGACATATCTATATCAAAAGTGAACAATAAACACGATTTCTCGATTTTTCACAAACCTTCACATACTGACACAGTCATACATAATAGCTCATCCCACCCGTATCCTCACAAAATGGCAGCTTTTAACTCTTTCATACATAGATTGTTACATATCCCTATGACTAAAACTAATTTTAACAAAGAATTCAACATAATCAAACAAATAGCAATTAATAATGGATATGACCCCAACATTATAGATAATATCTTGAATAAAAAATCCTTTAAACAAGCAATCTCTCTAATTTAACCCACAATTAATGACAAAAAAGGAAAATTTAGTACACTAACATACACAGGGAAAATAACTAGAACAATTTCCAAACATTTAATAAAAAAGAACAATAAAATAGCATTCAAAACCAGTAATTCCTTAGGGAGTATAATTTTGAATAACAAAACCAAATCTAAGAATTCCTTAAAATCAGGAGTTTACTTATTAAATTGTGGATCTTGTACTAAAACCTACGTAGGACAAACTGGTAGATCTTTTGAAACTCGCATTAAAGAACATAAACATAGTTATTTAAAAAGTAAGAACAATTCACATTACGCAACTCATATAATAAACGAATCTCATAATTTTGATGATACGTTAAAAATCCTACATGTAGAAAATAAATCTAAAAAATTAAATTTGCTTGAATGTCTTGAAATTAACAAACGGAAAAACTCCAATCAATTATTAAACAAACAGGTAGACTTGAACCATTCACCCTTACTTAATCTTTATTAGTTCTCGGAAATAGTACCAGAGATTTGCATTCTTAAAATAATTCTGTCTGTAAATAATATAATAAAATGATTAGCATAATCTTAGGTAATTAAGGATAGTTTTTAAGCACTATTTAACCAGGATTACTACCAAATATTTTTCTTTCTTATTTACTTCTGAAGAAGCCATTGTATGGTGAAACAATTGTCAAGTGACTCTAAATATATTGGAAATTAAAACATAGTGTTGTTTTTATATAATTTTAGTGTTTTATTTTCAAAAAATTTAAAATCCTGACAATATCTTGTGTTATTGTAATCAAAAGTAGTTTTGCTTTGAGATAGTTTCATCAGCATAATTTTCCATTAAATAAATTCATCAAATTTTAATTTTTTTCTTTCCAGGTAGCAATTAGTATAGATAAATATATGCTAATTATGTACCCATTGAAGCCAAGAATATCGAAACGTTTTGCTACGTGCATCATCGGAGCCGTATGGATATTCGCTAGTATTACAGTGTTACCGAGTGGGATATTTGCCAGACTGATTCAGCCACTAGACATTAACGGTTCCGAAACCATCTTTCAAAGGTGTGATAAGTAAGTGTTAATATTTATATAAAACATTGTATATACATCCGGTATAATCTCTGTCTCAGCTTCTATGCAGTATTTCACACGGCCAGAGGAAAAGAAAGGCTAATGACACAAAATTGCTTTTTGCTTGAAAACTGTCCAAACAATGTCCGAATGATGCACGTTCTATACAAGCGATAAAAAAGTTGTGCATAGACGATTTTTAAATCCTCATATTATTTTCAATTCTGAAGTTATGTACTTTTTGAACGTATTCACGCAACCCAATATTTGAAGCGCTCGGTTTTTCGAAGCCCTTAAGCATCTCGCATTTAATTTGACAACTCTTAGACTTTGTAATTCCGAGTTTAGTACTAAAGTCCATTACTCTCTTTTAAAACACACT
Organism: Pachyrhynchus sulphureomaculatus; assembly: GCA_019049505.1. NCBI lineage: Eukaryota > Metazoa > Arthropoda > Insecta > Coleoptera > Curculionidae > Pachyrhynchus > Pachyrhynchus sulphureomaculatus. Next base: position 131,630,725 of record CM032452.1, on the reverse strand, counting down.
GTCATTTTTAGTGTTCCGTACGGAACACTTATAAGATCACTTCGGTCTGTCTGTCTGTCTGTCTGTCTGTCTGTCTGTCTGTCTGTCTGTCTGTCTGTCTGTCTGTCTGTCTGTCACACCCGATTTTCTCGGAAACTGTTTGACATAGAAAGGTGAAATTTGGTAATAATATAGGAATTGATGGCCTCATCAGAGCCATGTAGTTTTGAGAATTAAATTTTGACTTAAGGGGTTAGTTTTGGGGGGTGAAGTCGGAAGTGAAAAAAAAATTTTTTTACTAGGCCATCGAGTGTGGTGTCAAATGAAAGCTTGTGAAAACACGAGTAAAAAAATATATATATAATATTATACTTGCGCGCACTTTTCTTTGTATTATTTTTAAAAATTCGCGAAAAATCGCTGTCCCGGGCCTTATCTCGAAAAGTACTTATCAAAAAATTTCGAAAAAATTCTGGAATATTCTCCACGGGGTGTAGATTGAACGAAAATTATCACGAGCGCATTACCTTTAATAATTTATATGGTATATAAAAAAAACAAAAATTTCAAGGTCATCAGATTTCAGTAAAGATTGGACACAAACTTTGTTGAAAACTCATTTGGGGTGTGTTTTGTGAAGTCACTGATCATTTTATACCACTGTAACATAAATTTTGACTTAAGAGGTTCGTTTTGAGGGGTGAAATCGGAAGTGAAAAAAAATTTTTTTTACTAGGTCATCGAGTGTGGTGTCAAATGAAAGCTTGTGAAAACACGAGTAAAATATATATATATATATATATATATATATATATATATATATATATATATATATATATATATATAATGTAATACTTGCGCACACTTTTCTTCGTATTACTTTTAAAAAATCGCTGTCCCCTCCCTATCTCGAAAAGTACTGATTAAAAATTTTGAAAAAATTCTGGAATATTCTCCACGGGGTATAGATTGAACGAAAATTATCACGAGTGCATTACCTTTAATAATTAATCTGGTATATAAAAGAAAAACAAAAATTTCAAGGTTATCAGTTTTCAGTAAAGATCGGAAAAAACTTTGTTGAAAATTCATTTGGGGTGTGTTTTGTGAAGTCACTGATCACTTTATACCACCCTAACAAAAATTTTTATTTTAAAAACAATCAACGTACGGAACACTAATTGTGCAAGTTCAACTTGCACTTGGCCGGTTTTTTTATCCCTATAACTATTTTTTTTCTTTTTATGGGTCCAGCACACGTGCTAGTACCGTCGACTGGTAAAGAACGCTCTCTAAGGAAACATGAGAGTAACAAACAGAATTTTTCAGATATATCATTAGAGCGTAGCTTAGCCAACAGTCCATCGTGCCAAACACGGTCGAATGCCTTGGATATGTTAAGAGCAACTGCTCGAGATTCTCCAAAGTGTTTAATTGCGTTGTTCCAAACATGTGTTATATATGTCAGAAGATGAGTTGATCTATGTTTACGATATTGGTGATCGCTAATAAAGCTGAATCCTTCAAGATATTTTAGAAGATGCTGATTGATAGCCTTTTCAATGACTTTCGATATTATTGAAAGCAGTGCGACTGATCGGGAATTATTTGGCAAGGTCTTCTTGCCTTTTTTAGGTATCGGCTGAACTGTGGTACATTTCCAGCAGGAAGAAAATATTCTTTTTCTGTAGAATAGGTTGGAAATCTACAGAAAACTGGTGTTAGTTCCCTCGCACAGTTTTTGAGAACTATGGCAGGTATTCCGTCAGCGCGGTGTCTAGCGTCATTAAAATATGTTTAATGATACGCCGTTTGAAGACAATAACGGGCATCTTTGACTACACTAGGGGAATAGTAAATGGTATTTTTCCTTGGAAATCGACAGTAGAATATAAAGCAAAGAGTTCAGACAACAAGTACGCTTTTTCAACGTTGCAATAGAATTAACTGGCCGTGTGAGTGATGGTATGGTGAATTTGGTGAAAGTTTGACTAACTGCCTTAGCAACTGATCAAAAGGACCTGGAATTTGGGACAAGCGAGAAGTTTGTTTCTAATTCGTTGATTGGGCGCCTCCTTGGTTTAGTCGATAATTTTCTTTCCATCTGTTCTGGACACGAACAAAGGTGTTACGATTTATGGTGTTAGGATTTACACGCCATTGTCGGTAGGCAAGATCTTTAGAAGCAACAGTTTTGCTTGCTGTTGGAAGGGCATTTTTTTGAAAAAGGAATGTAAGCCTTCATACCAGCCACAATAACATCGGAAACTTCCTGACGCAGTCAGATCGAAAACAAACGTCGAACCAAGGGAAAGTTCGAAAATACTCCATGAGACCTTACCAATTAGCAGATCTGTAGGTCCAAATCTTGCGCGGTTTAGGCGCCTCTCTGTCACTGATTGGTAGGATACTCAATGTCGAAAGCAGTTTATGGTCGGAAGAACTTAACGGCGGATTTAGGCTTCATTCATACTATGAGGAAGCTCTCGATACGCTCTCGCTTCGCTCTCGGTTCGATAAAATTTTCTCATATCCACATTGCTGTTCCGATATAGATCTCGCTTCAGTTTGCCTTCATCAACATTTCAAGTTAGATCGGAGTAGTTACGAAAAGTGCATATATAATGTCATTTAACTTCTCAATTAAAGCATTATCAATTAAAGCTATCCTTTCTTTGATTCAAAAATCATCGAAACACGGAGGAAACCGAGAAGAAGAATATGGGTATATCCAAGTTTGAAGACTCGAAAAAGTGAAGGTGAGATTATACACTGTACCGTCATCTAAATGACGACGAAGAAAAGTTTATAAAGTATTTTAGAATGGATTCTGGGACATTTGAAATGATCTTCCACAATTTTTCACTCGCCATTATTTATTAACGTGTTTTAATTTTTATTAATTTTTTACCTTACACACACTTGTTGTCTAATCCACAACTGAGCGGGGACAAGATGGAGCGGGATCGAAAACATATTCATACTACCGTGACGAACCATGACCGGTCCGATCTCGCTCCGATAAAATATTCTTTGAAATGTATCGATATTGGAGCGTTATGAGATCGAGATCTGAGCGATAGTGGTAGTGTGAATACACTCATTGTTTCTTTTGTAAACATATTTCATTATCATCAAGCCTTATGCTGACCGTGTAAATCTCCGGATTGGTGATTAAAAACAGATCAAGAAGACTGGCGAACTCCCCGTCTCGACCAGGGATCCGTGTTGGTTCATCAATAAGCTGAGTTAAGCCACAACTGACTGAGAATGATTCAGCTTCACGACCTTGTTCGTCGGTAGTATTTGAATATTTAAGCCAGTTAATGTTGTGGATATTAAAGTCGCCCAGGTTGGCAATTTCGGAATTTGGATAGATAATGGTACTAGGTATTTATTTATTTATTTATTTTATTTATTTATTTATTTTTTTACGGTTCATTAGAACCTAATTTAACTATCGGATAGGCATATTCTTAAAATGTTGATATAATAGTTGCTTAAACTTATTTATGGTCTCGCAATTTTTAATATTATTTGGTAGGTCATTAAAAAGTCCTTTATAATAAAAATTGGCTCGATCAGCTTCATTTGTAATTCCCACTACTCGAAAGTCATTTCGTCCTCTGGTGTTGTAGTTGTGTATCTGATTGACGTATCTAATTTTCTCGGTCAAATATGCGGGACAATTTTCTATCTTTATATTATAGATGAATTTCATTGCGTAATAAAATAAGCTCTGCTTTACACAGCGAATTTAATCGATCTAACATATCTTTTATGTGCGTATCTCTCGGCTTCCGCAAAATAAATTTCATTGCCTTGTTTTGAAGTTTTTGCAGTAGTTCTATTTGTGTATCCTTAGCAAGAAATAATACCGAAGGACAATAAATAAAATATGGCTCAATTATGCTTCTATATATTAATATTTTATGGTATTCACTTATGATGTGGCAAGTTCTATACATGAGATAAAGTTTTTGGTTTATTTTATTCACTAAATATTGAAGGTGTGCATCAAATTGAAGTTTACAATCTATTATTATACCCAAGTATTTAATCTCGTTTACTTTTTCTATTTCACGATTATTTATGTATAATTTATGATTATTATTATAGTTATTGTGTGATATTATCATATATTTAGTTTTATCTGTATTTAGTTTTAACATATTTATACACATCCACTTGTAAAGAATATTCATATCAGACTGCATTTTATTAATAGCCACATCCAAACTAACATCACTAATTGCAATCAGTGCATCGTCTGCAAATAGTCTAACATCCCCGTACTTTAAACCGTCTTTAATGTTATTTATGTATATGAGAAACAGTACCAGCGCAAGGACAGAGCCTTGCGGTAGACCAATATTCACTGGTATCGCTGATGATGTCGTGTTTCCAATTTTTGTTTGTTGCTTTCTATTCGATAGATAATCTTCAAACCATTTTAATTCTATATCACGCACTCGAATTTTGTGTAGTTTCATAAGCAACAATTTTCTAACTGTAGTTTCAAATGCTCTTTTTAAATCTATGAAAGTTGATACAATGTATTTTTTATTCATCAAATCTTCACGCCATTCACTTATAACATAATTAATTGCAGTTTCACATGAGTGTTTGCTTCTAAAACCCGATTGCTCTGGAATAATAATATTTTTATCATTCAAATATTGCAGTAACTGATTTTTTATCACTGTTTCAAGGATTTTTTCGTCACTTAGAAGCGTATTTATTGGCCGAATCTCTTCAGGTTTTATAGTATATTTTATTTTTTCAATTGGCACAATTTTGGAAATTTTCCATTCGTTAGGCACTTTTCCTTGCAGCATGCTATTATTGATGATATTGGCGTAAAAAAAGCCGTGTATGTTATAGAATGTTTAATTACACCTTCAGGTAAAATATTCTTACCGCCAATTTTATTTTTAAATTTTTTAACTATTTCAATTATTTCGTTACTATCTACTGTTTGAAAATTAAATTGGTGATTAATTATATTTGTATTTCCCATAGTATTCTGCACAACGTCTATACCATTTTTAATGTCAATGACACTCTGAACAAAGAATTTATTCAAAAGTTCAACAATTTCTTTTTCATTTTCAATTATTTTACCATTCATAACGATTCTGTTTATTGCACTGGTACTCTTTGACATACAAATTTCTTCTTTTAAAACTCTCCACATTTCTTTGCTGTTTCTTTGATTATTTTCAATTTTATTCTGTACATCATACTTTCTTCTGTTTAATCATATTTTTATATCATTTTTTCACTGTCTTGTATATGGAACAAATGTCATGGAATGGCTGATATAATAATAATGAGTATTATCGCTCTCGACCACAAAAAGGTTCCACAATTGGCTCTACTATTTTATTTTATTTTTAAAAAGTTCCGGTTCTTTTAAAACAAGAGGCTGTAGTTAACGAAGCCATGACATATAGGACAAGGATAGCTTTGAAGCTAATTTGTTAATTACATCTCCTAAGATCATAATAAACATTTTCCGTATTTTATCAACAGGTGTCAGATAACTAAAGCAGTTCCTTAAACCAAGTTAAACCCCATAATTTATTCCTCGATGCACTTGCAACATAAATTAAGACTGTTCTGTTCCACTAGTTGCACTTAACTTTAAACCCGAAAAGTTGACTTTAATTAAAAACAGTGTAGAAGTCTCATAAAGATTTATATTTAAAAGATTAAGTGTTTTAAGTGTATTGAGAATAAATTAGCAAAGCTTGTATAAAGTAAAACAAGAACATAGTTGATTAACAAAGTTATAATGCGAAAAAGAAACTAGAAAAGATTCTGTGAAAAGAAAAGATAATGTGAGACACTTGTTTCTTTCATTTCAACTCTTCAGTACATAATTAAGTTGAAAAGAGGAAAATTTGTAGTGTATTTGTTTAGAGTTGATAGCAGAATTCTCTCATTGTAGATGCAAACACATGTTGGGCTGGGCCCAAAAAAAAGAGATTTTATATGCATTTTACTGGATTTTTGCACCTGTTTTGAATTACACAGGGCAACAAAAAAATATTTTTGTTTTGGTGCCTGGGATTTTAGAGCTGATTTTAACTATATTTGGGACGCTAAATCTATACATGCAATCCGTTTTTCTCTATCAGCTCTACTTTTTTAGATACATCAACTTATCTACCAATGTGGTTTTTATTCAGTATATTCATTTATGAGAGTTCTAAAATTATTATATATTCATTAATGTAGGTACAATGGTTTTATTGTCAGTCTGTAATTGAGTAAATTCTAGGTAAATCTATAAATAGTGGAACCATTGCCTATCAGGTACCTGAACAGACCCTTTTAATCACCTAACTCAGGTAAGTCTCGTCAGTTTGTGCGTTCTTACTAATGAGAGTAGATCGAATTCGGCGTGTTATTTTATGTTAAGAAAAGAGTGTTTTTGTGTTATTGAACAGAATTAAAATGAGTTCAGGTTCCAGTTCAAGAAGAAGTTGTGTAAATCAACCTGATGTGTTTTGCTATATATGCGGAGAATACATGTTTAAACAAAACAGACAAACTATTACTGACTTTGTAAAGCGAGCGTATCTTGGATACTTTGGAGTTAAGCTTGGTGATCAGGACAAAACGTGGGCCCCGCATCTCGTATGTAAAACTTGTACAGAGCATTTACGGCAGTGGACTACCGGGAAAAGAAAATGTCTAAAATTCGGCGTACCAATGGTTTGGAGAGAAACCAAAAAACCACTTCAATGATTGTTATTTCTGTTTAGTAAATACTAATGGAATCAATCGAAATAACCGCAGTAAGTGGACTTATCCCAATTTAGACTCGGCAATACGCCCTATCCCGCACTCAGATGAAATACCAATTCCAACATTTCATCAGCTACCACATATCTCTGATGACGAATATTTTCCCTCTGATCGCTCTTCTGATGCTAATAAAAGTTCTGATGCTAATGAAACTAACAGTGACTATGAGGGGACGTCATCAGTTCCTCAACGCTTCAATCAAAATGAATTAAATGATCTCACCAGGAATCTCAATTTATCGAAAAAAGCTTCTGAAGTACTGGCTTCTAGGTTGAACGACAAAAATTTACTGGAACAAGGAACCAAAATTACCTTTTACCGTACAAGAGAAAAAGATCTGCTACCATTCTTTTCTCAAGAAGACAATCTTGTATTTTGTCACGAAATTAGGGGACTCATGAAAGAAATGGAACTTTCTGAATATATTCCAGATGATTGGCGCCTATTTATTGACAGTTCAAAGCGAAGTTTAAAATGTGTCCTTCTACATAATGGGAATAAATATGGTTCAATACCACTAGCTCACTCAACGAAACTGAAAGAAGAATATAATACCATAGCTTTGGTCTTGCAGAAGATAAAGTATTACGAACATCAATGGATGATTTGTGTAGACTTAAAAATGGTAAACTTTCTTCTTGGGCAGCAAAGTGGTTACACGAAATATCCGTGTTTCTTGTGCCTCTGAGATAGTAGGGACAAAACACACCACTGGGTTAGAAAAGATTGGTCTCAGAGAGAAAACATGGACGTTGGGGAAAAGAATGTCATTAACGACGCTTTGGTTGAAAGAGAAAAAATCATACTTCCTCCGTTACATATAAAGTTGGGCTTAATGAAGCAATTTGTAAAGGCTCTTGATAAGAATGGGTCTTGTTTTGCATATATAGGGGTAAAAATGCATCAGTTGAGCACAGAAAAACCCAAAGCAGGGATATTTGACGGCCCACAAATAAGACAATTAATTAAGGATCCTGCCTTCATAAATTCAATGAATCAAGTTGAACGAGAAGCTTGGACATCATTTGTTGCAGTTGTAGAAAATTTTCTAGGCAAACATAAAGCTCAAAACTATGTTGAAATGGTTAACAAGATGCTTAATAGTTTCAAATCCTTAGGGTGCAATATGAGTATTAAAATACACTATTTACACAGCCACTTAGACCGTTTTCCAGAAAATTTAGGAGACATGAGTGAGGAACAAGGTGAAAGATTTCACCAAGATATTAAAGTTATGGAGGACCGCTACCAAGGAAGATGGGACATGGACATGATGGCAGATTACTGCTGGAGTTTAAAAAGGGACTGTTTAAAAAAACATTCAAGAATGTTGCGGAAAAGAAGCTTTCCAAGTGTTGAGTGACTATTTCATTTCTTCAATGTTTTTTTTTTTGTTTGTAAGTACGACATAATATTGTATTTTGTATAACTAAAATAAAAATTTCGTATCTACTTTTGTTTACTACACTTACGGATTTGAGTTACAATAATGTAACTTATATTTTTCTAAAATTGTATATCTTAAAAATTTGAGCTCCTAGGTACAAATGAATACGTTATTTGAATTCAGGACATCAAATTGATATAGAATCAGCTCAAAAAACCTCGACACCAAAACAGCTGTTCCCCTGTGTTATTTTTAAGGGTTCACCCTATTTTAGGCAGAAAACCTCGGCTATACAATAGTCATAAATATAATATGTGATAAACTTATCGAAAGGTTACGAGTTTCTGTGATATGTTAAACGGTGATATAGATTTTAAGGTGTTTTTCATAGGCCACTCATTAAAGGATATTATGTTATCGCTAACTGAAGGAAAAACCGTAAATATAAAGTTGATGAACAAATGGTATAATTGGGAACTGACAGAAATACATAGAATGAAGTATAAAAAATACCAAATAGCTAAAATAACCAATGATTGGGAAGATTACAAGACAGTGAAAAAATTATATAAAAATATGATTAAACAGAAGAAAGTGCAATATGTACAGAATAAAATTGAAAATAATCAAAGAAACAGCAAAGAAATGTGGAGAGTTTTAAAAGAAGAAATTTGTATGTCAAAGAGTACCAGTGCAATAAACAGAATCGTTATGAATGGTAAAATAATTGAAAATGAAAAAGAAATTGCTCAACTTTTAAATAAATTCTTTGTTCAGAGTGTCATTGACATTAAAAATGGTATAGACGTTGTACAGAATACTATAGGAAATACAAATATAATTGATCACCAATTTAAATTTCAAACAGTAGATAGTAACGAAATAATTGAAATAGTTAAAAAATTTAAAAATAAAATTGGCGGTAAGAATATTTTATCTGAAGGTGTAATTAAACATTCTATAACGTACACGGCTTTTTTTACGCCAATATCATCAATAATAGCATGCTGCAAGGAAAAGTGCCTAACGAATGGAAAATTTCCAAAATTATGCCAATTGAAAAAATAAAATATACTATAAAACCTAAAGAGATTCGCCCAATAAATACGCTTCCAAGTGACGAAAAAATCCTTGAAACAGTGATAAAAAAATCAGTTACTGCAATATTTGAATGATAACAATATTATTATTCCAGAGCAATCGGGTTTTAGAAGCAAACACTCATGTGAAACTGCAATTAATTATGTTATAAGTGAATGGCGTGAAGATTTGATGAATAAAAAATACATTGTATCAACTTTTACTAACATAGATTTAAAAAGAGCATTTTAAACTGTAGACAGAAAATTATTGCTTATGAAACTACACAAAATTGGAGTGCGTGATATAGAATTAAAATGGTTTGAAGATTATCTATCGAATAGAAAGCAACACACAAAAATTGGAAACACGACATCATCAGCGATACCAGTGAATATTGGTCTACCGCAAGGCTCTGTCCTTGCGCCGGTACTGTCTCTCATATACATAAATGACATTAAAGACTGTTTAAAGTACGGGGATGTTAGACTATTTGCAGACGATGCACTGATTGCAATTAGTGATGTTAGTTTGGATGTGGCTATTAATAAAATGCAGTCTGATATGAATAGTCTTTACAAGTGGATGTGTATAAATATGTTAAAACTAAATACAGATAAAACTAAATATATGATAATATCACACAATAACTATAATAATAATCATAAATTATACATAAATAATTGTGAAATAGAAAAAGTAAACGAAATTAAATACTTGGGTATAATAATAGATTGTAAACTTAAATTTGATGCACACTTTCAATATGTAGTGAATAAAATAAACCAAAAACTTTATTTCATGTATAGAACTTGCCACATCATAAGTGAATACCATAAAATATTAATATATAGAAGCATAATTGAGCCACATTTTATTTATTGTCCTTCGGTATTATTTCTTGCTAAGGATACACAAATAGAACTACTGCAAAAGCTTCAAGACAAGGCAATGAGATTTATATTGCGGAAGCCTAGAGATACGCACATAAAAGATATGTTAGATCGATTAAATTGGCTGAGTGTAAAGCAGAGCTTATTTTATTACGCAATGAAATTCATCTATAATATAAAGATAGAAAATTGTCCCGCATATTTAACCGAGAAAATTAGATACGTCAATCAGATACACAACTACAACACCAGAGGACGAAATGACTTCCGAGTAGTGGGAATTACAAATGAAGCTGATCGAGCAAATCTTTATTATAAAGGACTGAAACATTTTAATGACCTACCAAATAATATTAAAAATGATGAAACCATAAATAAGTTTAAGCAACTATTATATCGACATTGTAAGAATATGCCTATCCGATAGTTAAATTAGGTTCTAATGAACAGCAAATAAATAAATAAATAAATAAAAATAAAATGTAAATGAGGGTTAATCAGTAGCATCGCCGTCCAAGCGTAAGCGCGTTTAGTGTTTAATAAATAAAATTATCTTAAAAATACAGTTACGAAAATATAAGATTTATTACCAAAAATTTTTTTGATCTATAGATTTATACAAATTCACAATTCACGATATATAAGTACTCTAATTACAATCAAAAACAATCCTCATCTTCAAAATCTGAAGACTCGACTTCTTTTAAATTGATAATTAAGGGTTCTATTTCAACTGTTTCTTCGATGTATTCGTCAAGTTTCCATATTTTATTTTCTTCTATAACATGTCGAATGGCATTTTTCCAATTATCCTCTTTGATCCTCTCTATTCCGGCGAGTAATTGTCTTACGTCTTAAAGTTTGAAGGTGGTGTTTTCCATTGCAACTAAACCTTTCACTTGTGCCCAAATTAGTGAAATATGCAGGTAATCTAAGCACTGTAATATTCCGTTCCTTTGCCATCTCATCGACTGCGTATTTCTTGAACTGTGCCTTCTTTTGTTTCGCAATTTTGAGAAGTTCCGCTTTTAACATACCATCTTTATGTTTGAAACTTTTGTCTCTTATCCATTGAAGAATATCCGCTTTGAGAATGGTATGGGGCATTGTCTAATACTATAACTGATTCTGCTGGTATACATTCAATCCTTTGTTGGAAGTACTCCTCAGGAACATCGGCCGTCATCTCCTCATGGTAATCTTTAGTTAACTTTGTTTCGAATTCCAACAAGCCACCGTCGAGAAATCCGTTTTCACTACCAATATGTTAATCTGCGACCTTTTCCTGAAGGGAGTTGTTATCCAGTTGACTGTGTGTTCACTATATGTCCCTCATTAACCCAAGTCTCATCTAAATAAAATTTGTTTCTTTCTTCGCCTCGAAATTTTCTATCTGCTCGTAGATATTCTCTTATCCAACAAATTATTTCTGTTTTATCGATAAGAACAGATTTTCTATTGTGTTTTCCCAACGAAAATTGAAGAAGGATTTTCCACAATTTCCATTGATTTAAAATCTTGTAAGTCCCGATTTCTTGCAACACTTTATGTAGTGTAGGTATTTCTTTCTTAATAAAAAAATGGTGTACTTTTCTTCTTTCATTTAGAAATCTATAAATAGTTGCTGATCCAACTCCCGTTATGTTGGCACAGGTTTCTACAATTTCATGGACTTGGCTTGTTGGCTGTTGATGCACTAGAGCAGGGGTGCTCAAACTTGAACTGCTGGCGATCTAAATCAATATTGTTAGACTACGATCGATCGACTCTGAGAGGCTGCAAGTAAGTGTGATGCAGGATTGTCGTCTAGGTAGGGTGTATCGTGGCATAGATATTACTTTTCCGCACAATATGCATTTTTTTAGTCCAGGTAAGTGTAGGTCTGCTCTAAAATGTCAATGAAAAAACTCATAATTATTCAAAATTGCGAGTTTATTGGTTCTTACAAAACAAACGAGTTCTAGTGTCTAAACTTAACTAAAGAGTGACTTTGGATCTTGAAGCGTGGCACTGCATGTCCTCAGCATACTTTTCTTAGATGGTACGTAATTACCGAGTGCCAATCGCAAGCATGATGACATATGTTCGTCAGTTAGTCGATTGCGATATGATGACATATGTTCGTCAGTTAGTCGATTGCGATATTTTGAGTTAATTATCTTCGTTTCAGAAAATGCAAACTCGCACAAGTAAGTTGACCCAAACATTGCCGTCAGTTAAAGGGCGATTTGCCTTAGATTCGGATATTTATCTTCAGATATAAAACACCAGAATTTTGTATCAGATGCTGTGGCTTTGAGATGTATATCTGATATAATCTGCACTCATAAATATCATAATTCAACTGAGGAATCCTTGCTTTCAAAGACGGAAAATTTTTCAGATCCTTTCTTTTCAGTTGATCTATCATAAGTTGCAATTTACTTTTGAGCTAATCATCTTAATAATAGTTTTTCCTTTACCTTAAAGCTCCAAATTATTGTTGTTTAAATGCATTGTTATGTCTGTCAAAAATGCCAAATCAGTCAGCCATTTTCCGTTTTTCAGCATCTGAGTGTCATCACCTGACGTCCGTGTGAAGAACTAAATCAGTGTGTTCAGCTGACTCACTATCTTCCAACTGCAATTTAAAGAGCCGTCGTTGCAAGCTACTTGCACGGATAGAATTCACAATTTTTATTGCAATGCCCATAGTCTCCTCCATGTTTAGAACTTTTGAACACAAAACTTGTTGGTGTATAATGCAATAGAAGGAGAAAAAATGAAGGGAAATCATCATTAGCTCGACACAATGCCACAAAACCGTTTTTGTTTCCAGTCATTGCTGGTGCTCCATCGGTTGTAATGCACACTAGTTTATATATTGGTAGCTTGTAGTTTGTTACAAAATTGAAGAAAACGTCATATATATCTTCGCCATGGGTCTTTCCTTTCAGAGGAATCATTGTCAAAAACTCTTCCTTAGCCGACATGTCATTGAATACCATTCGAATAAAAATACATAGCTGGGCAGTGTCTGTCATATCGGTGGATTCGTCGAACTGTAAAGAAAAGTATGTACATTCCATGATATCATGTTTTAGTTTATCTGCCATGTCCTGATTCATGACTTCAACACGCCTTGTGACAGTCGGACGAGATAACTGAAGTTCTCTAATAGCAGACATAATCTCTGTTTTATTTTTAAAATCTCCAAATAAAGTCTCACCCGCTTCAATAAATGCTTCCTTCACAACCAATCCATCATCAAATGGTTTCTTGTGTTTCGCCAATATATGAGATATTTTAAATGACGCGATCGTTGCAGCTTTTGATTGTTTGGCTGGTCTTGTGAACATAGTTTGTTCTTTTTTCAAACAAGTTATCAAATCACGTACTTTTCGTTTTCTTAATTTACTCTGTGACGAAAAATCCTTTTCATAGTTTTTATGAACCGTTTTATGATACCTCTTTAAGTTCCCACGCTTAGGTATTGCAACTGACGCACGGCAAATGAGACAAATGCACTTATCCTTTACCATACGCTATTAAAATGATCAGTTTTACTTTTCTTCGCCGCACTCATTTTGGACTATTTATTAATAAACTTTGTATCGATGTATCGCCTTCAAGTTACAACTCAGACTGACTCCTATTCCTGCAGGCGCAACATTTATATCGGCGCGAACGAAGTCTCGAATGTTCCCGTCAAACACGCCGTCCGAAGTTTCTAGAAAAATCGGCGGGAATCAAAAACGCGGCTTTTCTTTGACAAGTACCGCGCGTTCCTTTGATAAAGCCGCCTTTAGCCGCTAGCAGGGGGTTATTACGATAAAAGAAAGCGATGAGGGGGTTATTCTGGCCTAATTGTGGATCGAATAAATTTTAGTAGTTTATTCATTACATTTTGTTTTAGTTACCTAAAACAAAATCTGTGAATAGTTCTATATCGGAATTTTTTTCTCGAGATCGACTCAAAAAGCACTCGCGATCGACCGTTTAAGCACCCCTGATATAGCTTATTATAAAGCTTGGAAGAAATGTAATAAAAGATTTTTTAGAAAAAGGTCGCACTGTTGTATAGAGATAGAAAATAAAGGTGATTAAAACTAAAAATGCAGTTAATTGGTAGAGAAATTTAGGACGCTTATGGTTGATGCCATTTTAATGTTGTGTGCTATCAACTCCAAACAAGCGGACTATAAAGGTTGAGGACCACCTATTTTATATACAACCAGAGTGGAAAATTGTAACAATATTGAAATCGTAGGATTTGTTTACGTATCAACCCTAAAATATGATTAAGGACCTTAAAAATACTTTTTGGCTCCAGCAAGATATTCTTCTCACTATGGCTCTATCAACAAGAAAGGTTTCTAAAATCCATTCGAAGGATCTATATATCACTAAAAACAATATCTACCCACTATTTTTAGTCAAAAAGCGAGTATAAAGCATTCTATCATCATCTTCCTATTAAAATAAAGTCTCTCACACGTTAAACGCCTTCACAATTCGATTTAATATAATATATAACGCGTGTTATATGAAATGCTTCCGTCGTCATATGTCTATAACAAGATTGATTTCGGTTTTATGTTCATAGGAGATGCCCGGGTAACATCGACCCTCAAATAATAACACCTAGTCGCCTTATATAGAAAGAGAATTTGCTATAGATATATTAATGTCTAAAAAGTGCGGTTACGAGTTCGTTGCGTTTTGCAGTTTTTACGATTTTCTTTCTTCCAAGAATAAGTAGGAAAGTAATTTGGACGAACACGCAGTGTGTGGTGTCACACACAGAAGAAAATGGACTAAAAGTTATTCATAAAAGATTCTCTCAAGTGTACGCCACTGATGGCCCATTTCATTTTTAAGTAAAATTTTAGTATTCAGGATTACCCCAGATCAGGAAGACCGATTGAGTCTAGAAATGACGAAATTATCAGGTTTGTTAAGGATTTGCTGTTGTCAAATCGACGAATAAAGATCCCATTGATTTCCAAAAAAAGGTGAAGTATCCGAAGCTATAGTTTTTAAGTTTTACACGATGATTTAGGGATAATAAAAGTCTTTTATACCAGAGCAAAAACCGGATAGGATAGAAATTTCTTAAGAATATTCGGTTGCTTTACCATAAAAGAGTTATTTTTCTTAAATTGTAGCAGACGACGACGTCTTCACAATTATCATATGCTGCTCAAATGAATTTATGTTCTTCAGGAGAATTGGATGCTGTCAATATACTAAAAGATATAACATGAACTTCACCTAG
Source organism: Pachyrhynchus sulphureomaculatus (assembly GCA_019049505.1). Classification (NCBI taxonomy): domain Eukaryota; kingdom Metazoa; phylum Arthropoda; class Insecta; order Coleoptera; family Curculionidae; genus Pachyrhynchus; species Pachyrhynchus sulphureomaculatus. The sequence continues at coordinate 131,615,313 of CM032452.1, read as the reverse complement.
AAGGGCATCCAAATATCGAAAAGCACGTATCAGTATTTTACACTCAGTAGTTCTATGTCTGAAGATAAAGTTTCATCAATGATTGTAGAGGCAAAACTATTTAGTTGCTATGTGTTACTAAATATTAAGTTATTTTTGTTTATACATATATGTATGTATGTATATATATATATATATATATATATATATATATATATATATATATATATATATATATACGAGGCTGGTTTGAAAAGTCCGTGCAAAAACAAAAACTACTTATGTGTTTGGGGCAAACCTTTTTTATTTTTCGACATAGTCTCCTTTTAGGCTTATACACTTCGTCCAACGATGTTCTAGTTTATTGTTCCCTTCCGAATAATAGGATTTGTCCAAGTCTGCAAAATATCCATTAGTGTCTGCAATCACCTCCTCGTTTGAATAAAGTCTTTGTCCCGCTAGCCATTTCTTCAAATTGGGGAACAAATAGTAGTCCGAGGGAGCCAAGTCTGGAGAATAGGGGGGATGTGAAACGAGTTGGAATCCTATTTCCATTAATTTTGCGACCACAATTGCTGAGGTGTGTGCTGGTGCGTTGTCGTGATGGAAAATGACTTTCTTGTGGGCCAATCGCGGGCGTTTTTCTTGCAGCTCGGTTTTCAAACGGTCCAATAACGATGAATAATATTCACCTGTAATAGTTTTACCCTTTTCCAGATAATCGATGAAGATTATCCCTTGCGAATCCCAACAGACAGTCGCCGTAACCTTTCCGGCCGAAGGAACGGTCTTCGCCTTTTTTGGTGCAGATTCCCCCTTGGTAACCCATTGTTTAGATTGTTGTTTGGTCTCAGGAGTATAGTAATGTATCCATGTTTCATCCACAGTGACGAAACGACGCTTAAAGTCCTCCGGATTCTTCTGGAACAGCTGCAAACCATCCTTGCAACCCTTCACACGATTCCGTTTTTGGTCAAGCGTGAGCAATCGCGGCACCCATCTTGCAGATAGCTTCTCATGTCCAAATGTTTATGCAAAATATTATGTACCCGTTCAGTTGAGATGCCCACAGCACTAGCAATCTCACGCATGATTTCTGGAGTCGTAACCTCCACAGGCCGTCCAGAACGTTCAGCGTCACTTGTGCCCATATGGCCAGTCCGAAAATTTTGAAGCCACTTATAAACTGTTCTAATCGAAGGTGCAGAGTCACCATAATGTTTATCAAGCTTCTCTTTAGTCTCCTGAGGCGTTTTGCCTTTCATAAAGTAATGTTTAATCACCACACGAAATTCTTTTTCGTCCATTTCTTGAAAATCACTCGACTTCCTTGATTCACACGAATGCCAAACACAAAGAAATAGACCAATATGGCTGAAACTTGGTGTGCGTTCATTCAAGAGATGCTACTAACTAAACATGACCTCGATACGCGCCGGTGGTGCCATCTCTCGGACTTTGCACGGACTTTTCAAACCAGCCTCGTATGTAATAAAATTTTAAAATATCGTTTTATTATATTGAGTTTGATGTAATTTTTCTTATTTTGCGCATCACATTCGTAATTAGCGACCTCAAAAACTATCTAAATCCAATTTTGATACAAGCCAAAACAATTTTAAAGTTTTGGCCAGCATTTAATGAAAATTGGCCAGCGTGCGACGTGGCTCCCCGAAACGAGTCGTGCAATAGGTTCATAAGCGCTCTTCACCTTCAATAAAGGCGAAAATTCGGTTGTCTTCTGAAAAGTTGATGACCAATTTTTGGGAATGCAAAGGAAATTTACCTATTGAATATTTAGAAATAGTAACCACAATCAGTCCATCTATATTTTGCCCTTAGCACTAGATTTTTGACCCATTTCATTACGATACATTTTCTAATCCATTCTATACATCTTTTGTTCTTTAGTGTAATCATTATGATTGCTTCCTTCATATAGCGTTGGGTGCTTTGCATATTACTAAATATTTTCTTTGTAATTTTTGCGTTTCAGTTCTTTAAATACATTCTCCTTTATTGTAGTCAACAGCTTCGATGGTATGGCGTCTCCATACCTATTTCATTATCGATAAGTTATTTAACTTACTATTTTAAGGATCCAGGGAATACACCCCCATCCCCTCTAACAATATTTATCCCGCTAATAGAAGAACTTATTGGCTGATAGTGTCTGGACTGTTTTTAATATATCCTTCCAACTTTTTTTGGTATCGATATTTATATGTCGTTGTTCCATTGTCTTGAAACTTTAAGTGACGATAAAAAAACATATCAAGTTTATTTAGAGGAAAAAGGGTAGGAATGAAAAAACTGAGACGTAAGGAATTCTAAAGTGTAGGATTTATGAATATCTTAAGAGTACCAGACGATTATTATGTTTGATGAAATGAATTGCATTCTTTTTATGAGACATTGGTTACAAAACTGTACAGCATTATTATTTGGATATTCGATTATGAAATTAGTCGATTATTTTCAACACTAAAAAAGCCGCTAAGAGTCATTCGCATTTGGGTTTTTTGTGTTAGTTTCTTAACTATATCACTATATATATAATCTTGCTCTAAATTCTATCTCTACTCTAGGGTGCCTAGAAAAGACCTTTGAGTGTTCCTTGTTTGGTACTACTTTGATACTTATACTATTTAAGTAGGTTTCCAATTAATAAACATGAATAATATAAATTCCAAAATTTTTGATACATTCTTTTTCTTTTTATTAATGCGCTAGCCGTGCCCGCGGCTCCGTTCGCGTGGAATTGATTCACTGTTATCTTCACTGCTTATTCCTTATGTCACCTAATGTAATAAAATATATCCTATAACCTGGCCAGAGAACATAAATATTTTATAAAAAAACACGTAAATCGGATAAGTGGTTCTTGAATACTAAGCGCACTAACAGACAGACAGAGAGACGTTGCGTTTTATATATATTATAGTTTTTTTTTTTGGTAAATATTAAGTTAAGAAGTAAAAAAAAACACGTTAATCGGATAAGTGGTTTTCGAGTGATAAGCGCACTAACGTACAAACTGACATACAGACAGAGAGATGTTGCATTTTTATATATATTTAAGAAGATTATAGATAACCTGGCCAGAGAAAAAATGTATGAATTAAAAAGAAAAAACATGTGAATCGCATAAGTGGTTCTCAAGTCATAAGCGCACCAACGGACAGACAGACAGAGAGATGTTGCATTTTATATATATTATATTCTTTGCTACATGATAATAATTAATGGTTTAGGCAGTGTATTTTAAGAGAACGCGCTAGCAGCAAACTTTTTTTCCGACTTGACTATTACCGTCACTGCTTATTCCTTATGTTATCTAACTTAATAAAATATCTCCTGTATGTTTTAAAGAAAAAGCACGTAAATTGGATAAGCGCACTAACGGACAGACAGACAGACAGACAGAAAGACGTTGCATTTTATATATATTATCGCAGAGTCGTTTCATTCCATCAAAAGTGTCTTAAAAAAACGACGCTACCGCGGCTCTTGACTCATCATCTGAAGCCTTTCTTCAGATGTTTGAATGAACAAAAAAGTCAAAGGGTGCTAAATCATGGCTTGAACTGTGCAAGCCCTATGGATTCTGCAGTTATCGTGTAACATGTTTTGGTTCTCCATGTATTCGGGCGTTTTTTTGCTAAAGGTCTGCTGCAGATTTAGGATTGTCGTTCCGTAAATCTCTCCATTAATTGTAATCCCTTTTTTCATATATTTAATAAGCAAAACTCTTTCGTAGTCCCAAAGAACAGGCCTCATCAACTTTTCAGAACATGCCTAAGTTGGGAATGTGGAATCTTGGCACAATGATACTACTCAGTATATATCACCACTACACCAAACACTTTATTTTTGCACTTGACGCGCGTTTCGCTAACCATGTTAGCTTCATCAGGAGCGATGATTGACTAAAGCTAAACTACAAATCTACCTATTTATACTTAGCCTAACCCTTGAATTACTCAAGCGGAACTAATGGCATAGGCAAGGCCGTCAGTTCCGGTCAAGTAACCAGTAGAGGGGACTATAAGGAATAGGCCCTCTGTCTTTATTTAAACTACTTTTACATTTTATGATTTCCATACTTTCGTATGCGTTCAACAATCTCCTATCAGATACATCCTTTATTAATCTTAGATTGTCTAATGTTACAGTATGATTAGCTTCAAGGGCATGTTCGGCAATGCTAGACTTTTCTGTTCTATTGTATTTTAAGTGTGCTAAGTGTTCTTTTAATCTTGTTTTAATTGACCTTTTAGTTTGCCCAACATACTTTTTGTCACAATCATTACAACTAATTTCATAAATTCCACTTTTCTCACAATTAGGAATCTTATCTTAGGGATTTCCCAAGATATTCCTCAGATTGTCTGATGACTTATAGACTAAGGTGAGGCCTACCTTATTAAATACCTTATTGAGTCCCCTTTTCAGAACATGACTGAGTTCTCGCCTTCTTTGGGCACGTTGAGGCGTTATGAACCCATTGTATGAACTCATGCTTCGGGAGAGAATACTAATTTAACACCTTAATTTCGTTACCTGTAACTATTCGTGAGAAATAACTCTTTCTAAAATGGTTTGATATTTTTGAGAAAATTCTTTCCTTGCGTGATTCTGCTCTGGTGTAAGAAATTTGGGGATTCATCGTAAAATAAAAAAACACCACAACAGCCTAAATCCTGATGCACAATCTTGAATACTATATTTTAAATACTTCAATTTCTTTACCATGCACTAGGATCTTCATTCGTCGATCTGACAGCAGTAAATCTTCAATACGCCTGATGATTTCCTCAGTTGTTGCCCCAGTCGGTCTTCCTGACTCTGAGTCATTCTGAATTGAATCTCGACCTCACTGAATTTGCTTACACAAAAATTTTTCTTGAAAATATAATAGGCCTTCATTGTAGTACGCAGGGGACATTTTCTTATGAATAATTGTGGATCGATCTACCTATTTAGTGAGAAACTTACTGCGCGATGTTCAAGATTACTTTCGCTTATTTGTCGGAAAGAAAAATCATGACAAGCTAGATAAATAAACACTTTCGTATATTTAGTAGCAGACAGACACACTTTATTTTATAGCTTCTGTCATTAACATTGGATCGTGTATAGGGATTCTTAAAGAAAAAAATTGAAATCCGAGGAACCCATAAACTAAAGAGCAGAGGAAAATCAGTTTATTTTATGTTCGTTTTTCTCTACGTGTTGCTGGCAAGGTATTCAGTTATGTTTTTTACTTAGCTTAGCTTTTGAGAGACAAAAATTTTTCTCACAAAAGTATTAACGCTCGTAGTGTCTTAACGGCTATGCTGGTTTTAATGAAGTTTTTAATTGTGGAAGCAGGCTCTTATTTATCGTTTTTACATTACGAATTATGACAAAAATATTTGTTGTTTTTAGACAAAAAGTTTATATATTTACAGCGTAGTCAATCCTAATTTTATTATTTATTTTTTAATATCCTGATACTGATATATATTATCTCCTCTAATACCCTAGATAAAAGGTTTTCCTGAGCTATGAACTTTTCAAAAAAATCATATTAATATAAATTTATGGATAAAAATTATGAAGTCATTTCCGGATTTATTTGCGTTTTGCTAAGCTTTCAGTGAAAATTGTGAAATTTTGTGTATTTTCCGGTAATTTCTAAACGTAGGAATTCCGAAACTTTCATGTACTAGTGTTTAAAAACAATATAGGAATGTTTCTTTCATAAAGCACACAAATTTTAACAGTTTTATTGCAATCATTGAATCCTTTAAGCATCAAGTTAGGTACTAATCGTTTATATAAAAATGATGAAACATAATAGGTACTAACGAGAAATAACCGTAAACGAAAAATAAGAAAAAAGAAAATCTCATCTTCCGGGTTAATCACGTCATGAATGTGCCAGGTGGGTTTTGATGGATTTCTTTGAAATTACAGCAGTTTAAGCCTGTGGTACAGATTTAATTAAAAATTGTTAACTAGATCAGATTTATCAAAATTACATCATAATAAAAACATTTTATTGCAAACATTTCCGAAAATCCAAACAAATAACGTCCTGTGCTATTAATTATTATAACATACTGAACAGGGTGAGTTAACGATAGAGTAAAGCTCATTATATTATTTGTTTCGGGAATGACGAAAAAATTTTAAATACAATAGTTTTAGGGAATGTTAAGGTGCACAGTTTAAAATTATTTTTGAGTATACAGGGTACTTCAAAAAAGTGTGGTCGATATAACATATGTTTTTTTAAAACATCTTATTTTCTAATTTATTTTTAAATTCTGCGTAAACTTTTTTATTGTTATTGTTATATACCTAAACCTAACTCATAATTGGTTCGAGCGTTCTATAGAGATGAAAAAAAAGATATATGTAAAGAAATTTGAGTTAGATGCTACAAGGTGTTCAAAATAAATTTATACATTTCGACTATTTTAAATTGAAAAATCTAAAATTTTTTGCATGCCCATATATATTCTGATAGATTTTACAAAACCCTTCAACTAAGTATGTCATATACCTATTTCTGATAATTTTCGATTTATTTTCAATTTTTCAATTTTTACCCTTGTTTTTAATACAGTTACGCAATAACATCATAGTTGCCAAGATAAAACAAAAATGTAGGCATTGTCAAATCTTGACATGTCTATTAACCAAGTAAAAATAGTTTAATTTATTGTAGTAAGTGACGTATAAAGGTAATAGTTATGGATTTTACTAAAAATGAATTAATTGATAAGGTTTATATACTGGGCGAGGCGGGAAAAACTTGTCTTTTGGCAGTAAGGCTTTACGGAGCGAAGTAGCCTAACAGACGTATACCATCTAGAAAATCTTTTCAGTGGTTAATGGAACGGGTTGATGGTAGTGGTAGCGTTGAGTATACGAAATAGAAAGTAGTAAACCAGTATGCCACCAATGAGGAAAAAGAAATGGAGATTTTACTTCATGTTGAAAATAATCCCCAGGTCAGCAGCCGTCAACTAGCTGACTTATCTGACACATCCCAATCTACGGCTAATCGCACCACTAGAAAATACAAGTATCATCCCTTTCATATGAAACTACACCAAGAATTTCAAGACCGTGATTTTGAACGACAAGTAAACTTTTGTATCACATGAATGGAATAATAGGGGTCCATCCAAATTTTTTATCCAAAATAATGTTTTTCTGATGAAGGTACTTTTCGCAGTAATGGAGCACTTAACAGCCATAACATGCATTATTATTCAACAGTTAATCCATTTTGGGTCCGGGAAGTTCAAAACCAAAACCATTGGTCGCTTAATATATGGCGTGGAATATTAAATTTTTGAATTATTGGTCCATATTTTTTCTGCGAACCGCTTAGCGGGCCTAGATATCTAAATTTTTTGCAAAACGAATTACCCCAGCTTCTTGAAAAAGTTGATAACTTTGAAAGGAAACAAATGTGGATTCAACAAGACGGAGCTCCTGTTCATTTCCACCGGGAAGTTCGGTAATTTTGATTTTTTTTTTATGGGGCTACATTAAAGATCGTGTTTATGTGAATCCCCCTGCAACACCAGTAGATATGTAAAATAGAATACGGGATGTGTGCAGGACAATAACGCCCTTTATGCTAAGGAAAGTGAAGGAAAATATAGTAAAACGACTAAACATGTGTATTCAAGTAGACGGGCATATTTTTGAGCATTTATTACGTCATAATAATTAATCCTTAAATAAGTTAAACTATGTTAAAATTATTATTAACTATTTGTTTAAGTTTTCAGAATAGCGTAAGTATGTTAAAAACAAGGGTAAAAATTTAAAAATTCAAAATAAATCGAGAACTATTAGAAATAGGTATATGACATACTTAATAAAAGTTGGAAGGTTTTATAAAATCCATCAGAAAAAATAATAATATACAGGATGTGCCGTTTAAAATACACTGCGTGACATGATTTTGGTACCCGAAAAACTGATTGCTATTATAGTTTCCTATTAGTTATAGTATGTAAGCAGTGGATGTCTTTTATTTCTATCACGTCTTGTTTTTAAGGTACACACCGATAACCTTTTCTTAACCTACCCTCATATTGTTCATATTAATAAATGTGATCGCTAGATAATCTATTGAGAGGATATGTTCATTTCTTGTTAGTTTCTTTGAGATTACCTGATTAAGAGTGTAATATTAAAGATGAATACTGAAAAAAGTAGTCGCCGTCAGTGCAAAACTTCACCAAACAAGTTTTGTTACGTGTGTGGACAGTACACTCTCAAGTCTCAAGGAAAAAAAAATATCTGAAAAAGTATGTACTGCGTATTTTCTATATTTTGAACGTACTGCACATCAAGATAAACCCTGGATTCCGCAACTGTTTTGTGTATCATGTTATGTTACTCTCCTGTCGTGGTCGAACGGAAACAAAACATCTATGCCATTTGCAGTACCGACTGTGTGGCTCGAACCTAGTAATCATTTTAACGATTGCTAATTCTGCATGACTGATGTACGAGGATTTTCAAAGAAATTAAGCATAATATCGAGTACCCTTCTGTGAATTCTGTATCAAAACCAATACCATGTAGTGAAGACATGACTCCTCCTTTGCCTCCTAAGAAAAGTCAAACTGAAGAGTTAGATATACCAAGCGATGAAAATAACGATGGACAAGACATGGAAGTTGACAACCAAGATCCAGACTTTTTACCCTCTTCAAGTGATCTATGCCAACCGCATTTAATTCAACAACGGGAATTAAATGATTTGATACGGGACTTGAATTTGTCTGTTAGACAAACCGAATTACTTGAATCAAGACTACAAATCTTGGAGCAGTGAGCGATGAACAAGGGGAACGATTTCATCAGGATGTGAAAAGGCTTGAGGAACGGTTTCAAGGTCGTTGGGACGTAGCTATTGTTTTATAAGAATTATTGGAAGATTTAATGAAGCTACGTGTACACTGTACTTTACTCCTTAATTATTTTACTTAAAATTGTTAACTATCGTACCTAAAAAACAGTACGTGATAGACAAAAAGTACTTATCTATTCTTAATAAGTGGCGTGTATAAATAAATAAACAGGAAAAATTTAAGTGGGTACTTAATTTTTTTTTAGTGTTCCGTACGGAACACTTATAAGATCACTTCGGTGTCTGTCTGTCTGTCTGTCTGTCTGTCTGTCTGTCTGTCTGTCTGTCACACCCGATTTTCTCCGAAACTATTTGACATAGAAAGGTGAAGTTTGGTAATAATATAGGAATTGATGGCCTCATCAGAGCCATGTAGTTTTGAGAATTAAATTTTGACTTAAGGGGTTAGTTTTGGGGGGTGAAGTCGGAAGCGAAAAAAAAATTTTTTTACTAGGTCATCGAGTGTGGTGTCAAATGAAAGCTTGTGAAAACACGAGTAAAAAATATACATATAATATTATACTTGCGCGCACTTTTCTTTGTATTATTTTTAAAAATTCGCAAAAAATCGCTGTCCCGGGCCTTATCTCGAAAAGTACTTATCAAAAAATTTCGAAAAAATTCTGGAATATTCTCCACGGGGTGTAGATTGAACGAAAATTATCACGAGTGCATTACCTTTAATAATTTATATGGTATATAAAAAAAACAAAAATTTCAAGGTCATCAGATTTCAGTAAAAATTGGAAACAAACTTTGTTAAAAACGTATTTGGGGTGTGTTTTGTGAAGTCACTGATCATTTTATACCACCGTAACATAAATTTTGACTTAAGGGGTTAGTTTTGAGGGGTAAAATCGGAAGTGAAAAACATTTTTTTTTACTAGGTCATCGAGTGTGATGTCCAATGAAAGCTTGTGAAAACACGAGTAAATATATATATATATATATATATATATATATATATATATATATATATATATATATATATATAAATATATATATATATATATATATATATATATATATATATATATACATATATATATATATATATATATATATATATATATATATATATATATATATATATATGTATATATATATATATATATATATATATATATATATATATATATATATATATATATATATATATATATATATATATACTCGTATATAATGTAATACTTGCGCACACTTTTCTTCGTATTACTTTTAAAAAATCGCTGTCCCCTACCTTATCTCGAAAAGTACTGATCAAAAAATTTTGAAAAAATTCTTGAATATTCTCCACGGGGTATAGATTGAACGAAAATTATCACGAGTGCATTACCTTTAATAATTTATTTGGTATATAAAAAAAAACAAAATTTCAAGGTCACCAGTTTTCAGTAAAGATTGGAAACAACCTTTGTTGAAAACTCCTTTGAGGTGTGTTTTGTGAAGTCACTGATCATTTTATACCGCCCTAACAAAATTTTTTATTTTAAAAACAATCAACGTACGGAACACTAATTGTGCAAGTTCAACTTGCACTTGACCGGTTTTTTTAATTTGTAACGCAGTGATATTTGAGATTTTTCAATTTAAAATAGTCGAAATACATAAATTTATTTTAAACACCCTGTAGCATCTAACTCAAATTTCTTTACATATATCTTTTTTTTCATTTCTATAGAATGCTCGTACCAATTGTGAGTATTTCACCTTCAGAAACAATGGCGCTAGTGGCAATTTTTTACAAAACTGAAAAACTATTATTTTAAAAACAAAATTGAAATATGAGAATGACTACTAGGTTTCTATCGTTGACTCACTCTATACATTTCCAAATAAGAAAAATGTTGTAGGTGTATTAGGATGGACTTTAATAAATTAATAATTAATTTTTATTATAGTACAGTGCCTCAAGGCGCTGTTTACTTTTCTGGCAATTATTTACAATAACCCCGATATCAGGGTTTATACGGGGTATCAAAACTCTACCGTGTGAACGAAACATGTGATGTTAGCTGGTTAGAATTTGTACGTTTAAAAATTGCTTACAAAAATTCACTAATAACTATGCTTCACATAATTTCGTAAAGATGTCACGTAAAAGCATGTAAAGTTATTTTGGTTGGAGGAATATTACCTAAACGGGTAAATGATACTTTAGGGAATGACTTTATTTCCTTTCCACTCTGTTTATTTAAACAAGGTATAATGTGATCTCGTACAATTTAATTTTTCCTAACGCGGTTCAGACAATATTACGTAATATTTTCTTTACTCTTTGTTAATTTTGGCTGTACATAACAATCACAACCCTTGCGATTTTGAACAGTAATCTAGGACCAAAATAAATGCATTTTCAAGATAGATTCAAATGTATCTATACCTTTTTTATTTCCAGATACATTTGTCAAGAAGACTACTCACAAGTTGGTATGGAATACGGAGTCACATATACTAAAGTTTTGACGTTACTTCAGTACATAATCCCGCTGGTTGTGCTGATTTTCACATATACAAGCATTGCAGCGGTAATTTGGTGCCATAGAATACCCGGGGAAGCAGAAAATACTAGGGATAAGAGGATGGCGAGATCTAAAAGAAAGGTAAGTCAAATGCTGTAGGACAGGGTGCTCAAACTTGAACTGCTGGCGATCTACCTCAATATTGTTAGACTACGATCGATCGACTCTGAGAGGCTGCAAGTAAGTGTGATGCAGGATTGTCGTCTAGGTAGGGTGTATCGTGGCATAGATATTAGTTTTCCGCACAATATGCATTTTTTTAGTCAAGGTAAGTGTAGGTCTGCTCTAAAATGTCAATGAAAAAAACTCATAATTATTCAAAATTGCGAGTTTATTGGTTCTTACAAAACAAACGAGTTCTAGTGTCTAAACTTAACTAAAGAGTGACTTTGGATGTTGAAGCGTGGCACTGCATGTCCTCAGCATACTTTTCATAAGATGGTATGTAATTACCGAGTGCTAATGATGACATATGTTCGTCAGTTAGTCGATTGCGATATTTTGATTTAATTATCTTCATTTCAGAAAATGCAGACTCGCACAAGTAAGTTGATTCAAACATTGCCGTCAGTTGAAGGGCGATTTGCCTTAGATTCGGATATTTATCTTCAGATATAAAACACCAGAATTTTGTATCAGATGTTGTGGCTTTGAGATGTATATCTGATATAATCTGCACTAACTCATTTTCAACAGAACATGAGTCCATGTTAAACTGACTTGCTATTTCAGTAGCTAATTCCTCAATGTTTTTACACGAAAAAGGATAACTCATAAATGATGCGATATTTGCCAATTTACTGAAGTCATAAAAACATATTTTGAATTGGCCCAAAATATTTGATAATTCTGCCTCATAAATATCATAATTCAATTGAGGAATCCTTGCTTTCAAAGACGGAAAATTTTTCAGATCCTTTCTTTTCAATTGATCTATCATAAGTTGCAATTTACTTTTGAATGCGTGTATTGCGCTAATCATCTCAATAATAGTTTTTCCTTTACCTTGAAGCTCCAAATTAATGGTGTTTAAATGCATTGTGATGTCTGTCAGAAATGCCACGGGTCTTTCCTTTCAGAGGAATCATTGTCAAAAACTCTTCCTTAGGCGACATGTCATTGAATACCATTCGAATAAAAATACACAGCTGGGTAGTGTCTGTCATATCGGTGGATTCGTCGAACAGTAAAGAAAAGTATGTACATTCCATGATATCATGTTTTAGTTTATCTGCCATGTCCTGACTCATGACTTCAACACGCCTTGTGACAGTCGGACGAGATAACTGAAGTTCTCTAATAGCAGACATAATCTCTGTTTTATTTTTAAAATCTCCAAATAAAGTCTCACCCGCTTCAGTAAATGCTTCCTTCACAATCAATCCATCATCAAATGGTTTCTTGTGTTTCGCCAATATATGAGATATTTTAAATGACGCGATCGTTGCAGCTTTTGATTGTTTGGCTGGTCTTGTGAACATGGTTTGTTCTTTTTTCAAACAAGTTATCAAATCACGTACTTTTCGTTTTCTTAATTCACTCTGTGACGGAAAATCCTTTTCATAGTTTTTATGAACCGTTTTATGATGCCTCTCTAAGTTCCCACGCTTAGGTATTGCAACTGACGCACGGCAAATGAGACAAATGCACTTATTCTTTACCATACAAAAGAAAAATTCTTCCTCCCAATCGTTATTAAAATGATAAGTTTTACTTTTCTTCGCCGAGCTCATTTTGGACTATTTATTAATAAACTTTGTATCGATGTATCGCCTTCAAGTTACAACTCAGACTGACTCCTATTCCTGCAGGCGCAACATTTATATCGGCGCGAACGAACTCTCGAATGTTCCCGACAAACACACCGCCCGAAGTTTCTAGAAAAATCGGCGGGAATCAAAAACGCGGCTTTTCTTTGACAAGTACCGCGCGTTCCTTTGATAAAGCCGCCTTTTGCCGCTAGCAGGGGGTTATTACGATAAAAGAAAGTGATGAGGGGGTTATTCTGGCATAATTGTGGATCGAATAAATTTTAGTAGTTTATTCATTACATTTTGTTTTAGTTACCTAAAAAAAAATCTGTGAATAGTTCTACATCAGAATTTTTTTCTCGAGATCGACTCAAAAAGCACTCGCGATCGACCGTTTGAGGACATATTATTGTTTCGAGTCCTTTAATGAAGCAAAAATAGTACTAACTTGCGGATCTTAAATCACTACAGATTGTGCTCGGTTGGAAATTTATTCTTGCGCAGTTTAGTTGGAAAGTTCTTCATAAAAAGGAAAATTACCAGTTAATATTTTTAAAGTTATTTTCATAGCCATTAAGATGACGTGGCCTAAAAATATTGCTTGGTTGTCAAATTACTTTAAGGAAATATTGTATGAGCTCATTGCGTCTTCCCGTTTTTCCTATTTTTTTTCTTCCAAAAAATGAGTACAAGTAATTTGGACCATGACACAATGATGAAATTTCTCACTGAAGAGAAAAACTGGCCAATGTTATTTATGAAAAATATGTCTCAAGTGTAGGGTACATTTTATTTTCAAGTAAAATTTTGCTCTAAATATTTTTGAAGGGACCGAGACTCAATTCAGGATAAAAAGACCAGTTCAGATCAGAACTGATGAGACTATCTTGTTGAGGATTTGCTGCTTTTAGATTGAGGAATTAAGATCCGGTGATTGCTGAAAAAGCTGAAGTATCCGGAACTACCGTTTGCAAGATTATGCATTGTTCTTTCAACATAAATGTTTTAGAAATTTCAAAATTAGATTTGGAAATATATTTAAATTACAGAATAGTCTAAAATAGCAAAATAACTTATTCAAATAACATCGTATTTGTTTGTTCAATAAAACAAACTTCGTTATACACGTGCGCAGCATTGTAGGTGGAAGTTAAAATACCATACTGAAATAACAAATGTTATGAAACATTATAGGAAATCTATTAAAACCATCCATCGAATAGGCTTTTCTGAATAAGGAGGAAAATTTTTTAAAATTTCATATATATGTATATATATATATATATATATATATATATATATATATATATATATATATACATATATACATATATATATATATATATATATATATATATATATATATATATATACATATATATATATATATATATATATATATATATATATATATATATATATATATATATATATATATATATATATATATATATATATCGAGGTTAAAACGTTCTACGACGTCTTCCGATCCCTAGTCTCCACTGGTCTGTCTTGCCACAGGTCTTCCCCCAGTTGTCTTACTCTCACTTCGCGGTCTATCCCTTCTCTCCAGCTTTTCCTAGGTCTTCCTCTCTTACGCCTTCCAGTGGGTGCCCAATTAAGAATTTACTTCGGTAATCTGTTGTTGTTCATTCTTTGGACGTGTCCATACCATTTCAACTGATCAACTTTGATGTCGTCCACTATTGAGTGTGTAATGCCCATAATCTCTCTAATGCTGTCATTCCTTATTTTTTCCATCCTTGATTTTCCGGCGGAGCGTCTCCAAAAGTCTATTTCAGTTGCTTCCAGGATTTTTTCTATTTTCTGTCCAAGTGGCCAGACTTCACTGCTATAAGTTATAATGCTTTTCACAATACTGTTGTAGATATTTTGTTTATTCTTCTTGGATATATTTTGATCCCATAGTACGCTGTTAAGTGACCTAGTAGCTCTTCGTCCTAGTGTATTTCTTTCTTGTATCGTTTGCTCTGCTGTACCATTGTGTGTGAGAGACATACCTAGATATTTGTATTTATCACAGTGCTTTATGGTTTGCTGTTGATCCTCGAGTACTAGATCCTGTTGCATACCGCCAACACACATGTACTCCGTCTTTGTTAGGTTTACCTCAAGACCCTAATGTTTATATTCTTCAATTAACTTTCTGGTCATGTATTGTAGGTCTTCATGATCTTGAGCCAGTACTATTTGATCATCTGCGAAGCACAAAGTATATAAGGTCGTTCGATCATTTAGTGTCAATATTTTTACATTTTCGCTTCCATGTTTTTAAAGTTTGTTCTAGGTAGATTTTGAAAAGTGTTGGTGAGAGGCAGCAGCCCTGTTTAAGTCCTTTGTTAACTTGGAAACCTTTTGATAGTTTATTTCTAACTTTGATTTTTGTAGTGTTTTTTTCGTACGTTTCTTTAACAGCTTTAATTAAGTTAATATTGATGTTTGTGTTTTCCAGCGCTTCCCATAGCTTGTTCTGTGGTACACTATCATATGCCTTTTTCAGATCAACAAACAACATATGTATTTCTTGGTCAAATGCAGTCTTTTTTTCTATAATCTGAGTAATGCTGAAAAGATGATCGACAGTAGATCTTCCAGCTCTAAATCCAACCTGTTCTTCCGCTTCAAGATCACTGTATTCGCTTTCAATCTTCCTTGTCAGCAGTTTCCCATATATCCTCTAGAGTGTGTTAGATACCGCAATTCCTCGGTAGTTATCACAGTTATCTTTACTACCCTTTTTGTGAATGGTGGACATATAAGATGTTTTCCATTCTTCTGGAGTTTTCATTCCGTTAATACATTTTTGGAAGATTTTAGTAAGATGTTCAAATAGATTTTCTGTGCCGTACTTTATGAGTTCAGGAGGTATGTTTCCCGGGCCTGCAGACTTTCCATTTTTTAGCGACTGACAAATGCTTTTTACTTCGGCTAGTTTTATTCTGATTGGGGATGACAGCATGCGAAGATCACTTCGGTGAGGAATTGATGGCCTCATTAGAGCCATGTAGTTTTGAGAATTAAATTTTGACTTAAGGGATTAGTTCTGGAGGGTGAAGTCGGAAGGGAAAAAAAAAAAAAATTTTTTTACTAGGTCATCGAGTGTGGTGTCAAATGAAAGCTTGTGAAAACACGAGTAAAAAATATATATATAATATTATACTTGCGCGCACTTTTCTTTGCATTATTTTTAAAAATTCGCAAAAAATCGCTGTCCCGGGCCTTATCTCGAAAAGTACTTATCAAAAAATTTCGAAAAAAAAAAATTCTGGAATATTCTCCACGGGGTGTAGATTGAACGAAAATTATCACGAGTGCATTACCTTTAATAATTTATATGATACATAAAAAAACAAAAATTTCAAGGTCATCAGATTTCAGTAAAGATTGGAAACAAACTTTGTTGAAAACTCATTTGAGGTGTGTTTTGTGAAGTCACTGATCATTTTATACCACCCTAACAAAAATTTTTATTTTAAAAACAATCTACGTACGGAACACTAATTGTGCAAGTTCAATTTGCACTTGCCGGTTTTTTTTGTTTAAAATGGTTCAAGAGATGAACCATTCAACATAAGTAGATTACTGGATAAGTTTCCTTACACATCGATGAAATATTCCTTATCTAAACAGACTTCAAAATGGCGACACTCCCATCTCTACAAACCTTTCTGATAACAACCGTAAACTAAAACTCGGCTACAGAGCGACATTATGGCGTCCCAATGAAATAAATGATTGCGGGGGATTGTAACCAACTTACTTCTCTGGCTTACCATTGTTGTATGGGAAATGTTCCTTAGTGTTCTCCTGTAAGTCATTAAGATATTTATTTAGTAATTTGTCTCGAAGTTAATTAAATTTGTATATTAAATGACGAGCACAGAGACGTAGCTGAAAGGTTTAATTTGATGAGGATCGAGGGAAAGAAGTTTTGGGAGTGTTAATCAAATATTGTAAATTACGCACAAAATATAAATTAGATGAACAAATCGTTATTTTTTTCCAGAAGCCATACCTAACTGGGAAATAAAATTAAAATTAATTGTTCTTAAGGCTTATTTATCATTTAAATAACTTGGTGCTTGTTTTGATTATATAGAGTAACCATCATCAGAGCTAGAAGATTAAATTTACATTAACATCTATTTGTTATTATTTTAAAACTAGGAAACTAAATTTTTAATCAATGTTAAAAATTTATATGGGATTTTTCATACATCGAAAACTAGAATAAAAAGACATGTTTAAGAATACACATTGTCTTGAAAGAGACAATGTATATAAATTTCCTTATAATCACCTTGAACGTTTTCTAGAAACTTTTTAATCAATCACTGTCGATTTCTGCAATTCTTAGCCAGGAATTAAATTCGCATTGAAAACAGTGAAAACTCACAATAGAAGGAACACCAATAACACGAATTTATTGGGGTTTAATTTCCAGGAAGATAACTTTGTTACAAATAAACTAATTAGGTAACTGAAACAAAAAATAATTTGATATGTACTAGTGGCTTAGATGCTGAAGCATTGTTTTATTTTAAGATTGGAAAAAGTCAATATTTCTGAGATTGGCTAGCATCCTTCAATTTGTCTAGGCCTCGGAGTTTTCGAAAAATACGTAATTAAATCAAAAGCTGATCCTTTCTTCTCCAACCACTAGGCGCGTGAGCTACTCATTCAAATGTCAGTTCCTATGAATATTTCTGACAGAATCTTCGGTTTGAGCCTGATATACTCGGAGTTAGGTCTCTTTATGACACTCTTGGATTCTTTCATCTCTACTGACTTACTTTAGTTTTCGGCAAACTAAAAAAGTTTAACTAAGAAAGTTTTTAGATCTCGTGAGGCTCATTAAAGGCTCCTGTTGAGTCAGAAAATAACTTTTGTATTCGTAGGTAAATGTGTACGCACATTTACCTACGAATGTTTGTTATTTGTTTAATAATTTAGTTATATTTTTGTTAAATATCAATATTATATTATCATGTTTAGCTCTTTTTTTTATGGGTCTAGCACACGTGCTGGGAAGTCCCTAAAGTGCTCCAGGAGCGGCATGTGTGCTGAAAAAGCATTTTCCCGCTTTGGTGGGTGTCGGCTTACTCGCCGGCACAACACTTTTGGCAGGTCCATTTTCGGTTGCCCAATACTCTATACCAGGGGTGATCAAACGGTCGATCGCGATCGACAAGTCGATCGCGAGTGCTTTTTGAGTCGATCTCGAGAAAAAAAATTCCGATATAGAACTATTCACAGATTTTGTTTTAGGTAACTAAAACAAAATGTAATGAATAAACTACTAAAATTTATTCGATCGACAATTAGGCTAGAATAACCCCCTCATCACTTTCTTTTATCGTAATAACCCCCTGCTAGCGGCAAAACGCAAAGGAACGCGCGGTACTTGTCAAAGAAAAGCCGCGTTTTTGATTCCCGCCGATTTTTCTAGAAACTTCGGGCGGCGTGTTTGACGGGAACATTCGAGACTTCGTTCGCGCCGATATAAATGTTGCGCCTGCAGGAATAGGAGTCAGTCTGAGTTGTAACTTGAAGGCGATACATCGATACAAAATTTATTAATAAATAGTCCAAAATGAGTGCGGCGAAGAAAAGTAAAACTTATCATTTTAATAACGATTGGGAGGAAGAATTTTTCTTTTGTATGGTAAAGGATAAGTGCATTTGTCTCATTTGCCGTGCGTCAGTTGCAATACCTAAGCGTGGCAACTTAGAGAGGCATCATAAAACTGTTCATAAAAACTATGAAAAGGATTTTCCGTCACAGAGTAAATTAAGAAAACGAAAAGTACGTGATTTGGTAACTTGTTTGAAAAAAAAAGAACAAACCATGTTCACAAGACCAGCCAAACAATCAAAAGCTGCAACGATCGCGTCATTTAAAATATCTCATATATTGGCGAAACACAAGAAACCATTTGATGATGGATTGGTTGTGAAGGAAGCATTTATTGAAGCGGGTGAGACTTTATTTGGAGATTTTAAAAATAAAACAGAGATTATGTCTGCTATTAGAGAACTTCAGTTATCTTGTCCGACTGTCACAAGGCGTGTTGAAGTCATGAGTCAGGACATGACAGATAAACTAAAACATGATATCATGGAATGTACATACTTTTTTTTACAGTTCGACGAATCCTCCGATATGACAGACACTGCCCAGCTGTGTATTTTTATTCGAATGGTATTCAATGACAGAGTGAATTCTATCCGTGTACATAGCTTGCAACGACGGCTCTTTAAATTGCAGTTGGAAGATAATAAGTTAGTGAACACACTGATTTAGTTCTTCACACGGACGTCAGGTGGTTGAGTCGCGGAAAATTCCTAGAAAGGTTTCAAGAATTATTGCCCGAAATAACAGCTTTTCTGGACGAAAGAGGTGACGACACTCAGATGCTGAAAAACGGCTGACTGATTTGGCATTTTTGACAGACATTACAATACATTTAAACACCATTAATTTGGAGCTTCAAGGTAAAGGAAAAACTATTATTGAGATGATTAGGGCAATAAACGCATTCAAAAGTAAATTGCAAGTTATGATAGATTAACTGAAAAGAAAGGATCTGAAAAGTTTTCCGTCTTTGAAAGCAAGGATTCCTCAGTCGAATTATGATATTTATGAAGCAGAATTATCAAATATTTTGGGCCAACTCGAAATACGTTTTTATGATTTCAGTAAATTGACAAATATCGCATCATTTATGAGTTATCCTTTTTCGTGTAAAAACATTGAGGAATTAGCTACTGAAATAGCAAGTCAGTTTAACATGGACTCACGTTCTGTTGAAAATGCGTTAGTGCAGATTATATCAGATATACATCTCAAAGCCACAGCATCTGATACAAAATTCTGGTGTTTTATATCTGAAGATAAATATCCGAATCTAAGGCAAATCGTCCTTCAACTGACGGCAATGTTTGGGTCAACTTACTTGTGCGAGTCTGCATTTTCTGAAATGAAGATAATTAAGTCAAAATATCGCAATCGACTAACTGACGAACATATGTCATCATGTTTGCGATTAGCACTCGGTAATTACGTACCATCTTATGAAAATATGCTGAGGACATGCAGTGCCACGTTTCAACATCCAGAGTTACTCTTGAGTTAAGTTTAGACACTAGAACTCGTTTGTTTTGTCAGAACCAATAAAGTCGCAATTTTGAATAATTATGAGTTTTTTCATTGACATTTTAGAGCAGACCTACACTTACCTTGACTTAAAAATGCATATTGTGCGGAAAACTAATATCTATGCCACGATACACCCTACCTAGACGACAATCCTGCATCACACTTACTTGCAGCCTCTCAGAGTCGATCGATCGTAGTCTAACAATATTGAGGCAGATCGCCAGCAGTTCAAGTTTGAGCACCCCTGCTCTATACAGTAGAATAGTTTTTGGCTCTTTAACCCAAAGGTATTAGTTACAAAATAAGATATTTTTAACATCAAAAAGCACTGGTAAAATAAATGTCCAGATAAATCTGTTAATTTTTTTAAGTGCTGACAATACAATCCGTAAATTGGTGAAATTACTTTTAAATTTATTTTTAGTTGAAAATATACGAGAATGAGAATTTCAGAAAGAAACGAATATTATATCAAAAATAAATAACAAAATGCCTGTTGAATTTGCCATTCACATATATTACTTATGCAAATATGTGTGGGCATAGATACAAAACGGTTTTGATCAGGACAAATTTTAGATCAATCGAGTTGCTACATATAAAATGTTTCATACTTTTGTAAAATCATTTCTTTGAAAAAGTCCTATTGTATAAAATCATTTATTGGTTTATGAAATGTGTCATTCGCATACTAATCACCCAAGTTACATACAATCGAAACTGTAATCAAGAATAACAATAGTAAAAATTTACACAGGAAACTGATTTATTTATTTTTTGATTTTTCTCGCTAAAGGAGGTATTATTGTGAAAAAATTGGATTCTATTTTTATCTCTTCTTCATATTTTGGGAATTATAGGTCATGAATAACTTATTTTCAAATTTTTGTTGGTCTCTCCTTGTTAGTATGTTTGTCGCTCTTTTCAGTGTTCTTAGAGTCAATAGTTATTGCAGAAGTTTATTTTATTTGTTTTATTGTAAATATTTTCAAATATATAAAAGTTTGAAATAGTTAGATTTGCTAAGGAAGTTCCGAGCTCTTTACATATTTTAAAAAATATTTTTACAATCCAGAGAGTTCAGGCCGATGTAAGGTCAGAAAAAATTATTTTGCCTTCCTTATAACATAAAAATTATTAAGAAAAAATAGTTTAGATGAAGATTTATCTTAATCTTAGTCGTAAAAGAAAGCCCTTAAATTTAATATGATATCCTAACACCCCATTAGATCGTAATTAAAATTTTATTTCGTCTAAATCAAGGATCTATTTTCTTCACAGTGTTTTATTAAGCAAATTTGCCTTTCAGATTTTGGTATTCATTTCGGATTTTTTTTGTTCGGCTGGGTCCTATAAATAGTAATAATTTTTGGAGTATTATTTTTTGCCATAAGGATCTTATTAGCTTATGATTTATGGAAAATGGAAATTTTTGCATTGTTACTGTATAAATGCTCACTAATTTTAAAAAGCGCAGCTTTGATAGCGTTTAAGATTGAAGGAGCAAGCTTAAAAACTATTATAAACATGAAGATTGTCCTGGTGTAAATCTCGAATTTCTGCTATATGATACTTGAAAAAAATATTATTTTATAAGTATGCGCAGATATAGTGAGCAATATTTTATTAACACAACACGTACGTGAGTATTTCATTTAGCCCCCGCTAATAATAACGTTCGCACTTGTTTGTAAAGGATGACTTCCTTGCGGCGGCATTTAATAAAGTTGAAGAACTAATTTTAAAATTGTCGCTTTCACAGTACAAAATTAATACCTGGAATTCTCGGTGGAGGCTTTGTAGGGATAGGATGACAGTGATTGATAAAAAATTAAGCTAGAAGCTCAAAAATAAGCTTGGAAATAATTAGGCTCGGATTATACGAAATTGCTTTTTCCAGTTGCTTAACTCAAGAGTTAAAATTTACGTGTAGAAAGATGGATTATTTTAAGCTTTAATGATATACAAAGGAAGATCAAAAAGTTTTCTAGACGAAGCAACGCATTAATGTCACTCACGACACTTGTTCACATGCCTACCTATCTGAAATAGCTAAGATACGTATTTTCTTAAGCATACTTGAACTTGAATTAAATTATTATTACGAGGCTGGTTTGAAAAGTCCGTGCAAAAATAAAAACTACTTATGTGTTTGGGGTAAACCTTTTTTTATTTTTCGACATAGTCTCCTTTTAGGCTTATACACTTCGTCCAACGATGTTCTAGTTTGTTGATCCCTTCCGAATAATAGGATTTGTCCAAGTCTGCAAAATATTCATTAGTGTCTGCAATCACCTCCTCGTTTGAATAAAATCTTTGTCCCGTCAGCCATTTCTTCAAATTGGGGAACAAATAGTAGTCCGAGGGAGCCAAGTCTGGAGAATAGGGGGGATGTGAAACGAGTTGGAATCCTATTTTCATTAATTTTGCGACCACAACTGCTGAGGTGTGTGCTGGTGCGTTGTCGTGATGGAAAAGGAGTTTCTTGTGGGCCAATCGCGGGCGTTTTTCTTGCAGCTCGGTTTTCAAACGGTCCAATAACGATGAATAATATTCACCTGTAATAGTTTTACCCTTTTCCAGATAGTCGATGAGAATTATCCCTTGCGAATCCCAAAAGACAGTGGCCATAACCTTTCCGGCCGAAGGAACGGTCTTCGCCTTTTTTGGTGCAGATTCCCCTTTGGTAACCCATTGTTTAGATTGTTGTTTGGTCTCAGGAGTATAGTAATGTATCCATGTTTCATCCACAATGACGAAACGACGCTTAAAGTCCTCCGGATTCTTCTGGAACAGCTGCAAACCATCCTTGCAATACTTCACACGATTCCGTTTTTGGTCAAGCGTGAGCAGTCGCGGCACTCATCTTGCGGATAGCTTTATTTTTCGTCCATTTCTTGAAAATCACTCGACTTCCTTGATTCACACGAATGCCAAACACAAAGAAATAGACCAATATGGCTGAAACTTGGTGTGCGTTCATTCAAGAGATGCTACTAACTAAACATGACCTCGATACGCGCCGGTGCACAGTGGGGAAAAACGAAAAATCGTGTTTCAAAATTGTCTAGAGCCTCGTAAGTAGAAAAAGTCAGATAAATTTTAGAGCTGCGTGTTTGCAACGGAATTACTGTTTGTTTTTTACAATTTTACTTTTTTCTTTTACTATTTGCGGATATATTTTCCGTTTTCTTAATACTCGTTGAGTACACCTTCTGTGTAAAAGAAAAATTCTTTTCAAGAAATTTTGAGCCATTACGAGGAGCGATAATGTGTGTAGTTGATTTTGTAAACTTGGCTCCGTCCAAATAATAAAAATATAACATAACATTAACGCAGATTGTCGCTTCTGAGAATAAAAACATATAACTGACTACTATTTTGTATTTTCGAAAAATTCGGTTTTTTTTCGACCAAAGGGTGTAGTAGGGCTGTTAAAAATGAGGTTACTTTGTTATGTAATTTTATCCGTTCTAAAAGAATTCCCATTAAATTCTAACCAGTTGCCGGATAATCCCTAATTAGGGACAGTTTTAATGACGAAATAAACAAGTTAATTTCGAACAGAGAATGCTAAAGCTCGAGAAAATTAAAGTGTAATCAAACTAAATTAGCTCGCTAAGACATCGAGAACAAATACTACGATGGATTTTTGTAAAAATATTTGGATAAAATTGTAATTACTCTCGTTAATGAAAGAGTTCTTTTTGAGTTTTATCAATAAATGACGGTTTGCTTTGAGATATTCATTTTATTAAGACTGAAATCAGTGTTTTAATCTCGAAGAGTAAAGATTCCTGAGAATGCTTCACGCGATGGTAGGCGAAACGTCGGAAAGGCACTCCAAATTGACACGGTCTAATCGAAAGGACGCATCTAATTAAGACCGTGAATGCTTCCGTTCCATGAAAACTTTAACAAACATAAAATAAACAAATGTGCCCTTCTAGACCAATTAGGAATCACGGTGAATGTTATGCCACTGTTACCTCTATACTATGGAGTGTTCCTGAATTTGTTTAAAGTATTATTATATATCCACCAATAAAATCTCTAAAACTATTTAGTTACCCTCTACGCTAAACCACGGTTAACCAAAAGTAATTTTATACAATATACCTACTAAGTTTTATGATAACGGTTACAAAACTTTATGTAATTAAAGAACAAGATTACCAAAAATTAAATTAAGTGAAGCCAATTAGTTTTCCCATTTACCTTAAAATATTTTAAGTATTACCCTTTATTTACCCTTTATATGAATGTCTCGTAAACGTTTATTAATTACTCTCTGTTAGGATTTCATTTTCTCTTCCCGATTAAGAAATTTGACTTTTAAGTAGCGTGTGCTTATTTCACATTCAAAAATATCCTATATCAATATAAATAAATAAATATATAAATACTCTATTTAGCACATATAAACAATGTTACATTTTGTAATTTAACTGTAAGTAACTAAGTTGGGAATGTGGAATCTTGGCACAATGATACTAAGTAACTAAACAATCTTCTATTAAATATCCTTAAACTACATGCGTTCTTAACATTATCGGGCAGTGCATTAAAAAGACGAACATCATCGTAAAATAAATTTTTTTGTAAGGAAGAAAATTTAGCCTTATAGATTTCCTTTAGACCTAATGTTGCATTTATGAAAAGTTGATCTTTTCTCCAAGTAAATCTTAAGGTAATTTGGAAGCATGTTGTGTTCTATTTTGTAAATTAGTAATAAATTTGCCCTCTGAATACACTGCTCGACATTAAATCAACTTAAAGAAAACCTGAAGTCAATGGAAGTGTACTTATTATAACCCAAAATTATTCTCATTGCTTTATTTTGTATCTGCAACCTGTGTATATCTTTCCTGGTACATTAGATGAGTAAAGAGCAACAATTATTAAAATGTGGTAAAATTATGCTCTTATAAATGGGCATTTTGACCCAATGAGGAACATAAAAAGAAATTCGATAAAAAAACAATATTTTTGCCTAACTTTCTACGTAGATAATTTAAATATACTGAAAAGCTTAACTGTGGGTCCTGTGGGTCCAAGACAACACCTAAGTATTTATTTTAATATATAAAGTTAATAGGACAATTATTAATATAATGTTGCAGATTTAAATTGTAAAATGTCTTACAATTTACTTTTGAACCAATTACCAAACACTTTGTTTTATCTGCATTTAATTTTAGCTTATTTTGACATAGCCAGTCATATAAAATATTTAATTCATTATTTAAAACATTAGTAATCTCGTGATAATCTTTTCCCGAGACAGAAATAAGAGTGTCGTCCGCAAACAAACTTACAAATGAATTCTATAAAGACCTATAGAGGTCATTCATGTAAATAATAAATTGAAAATGGGCCAAACACGTTTTCCTGTGCTACACCCAATACACTACTATTTTTTTCAGAAACCTTATTATCTATTTTTGTTCGGTGATACCTGTTTTTTAAATATATAATAAAAGACTGTTTTTAGTCAATTTCCACTGGTTTATTTAAATTGCGATGACGCGTTTTGCTGTCGATGCAGCTTCTTCAGATCTACATTTTACACTGTCAAGTTAGGTTTAATATTCACAGTTTTATATAATTTCTTAATTATAATATTACACCTAATTAAATTACATTGATAGTATTGGAAAATCCACACAGATTTGGAGCTAAGAGAATAAATTCAATAATGGTGAATTGCTTAAATCTACCTGGTCGTTGAGTAAAGTACCTGTAGTCCTTAATCGATTTATTTGCATAGTCTCTAAAAGGTTTAGTTTTAAACCTTTTTGTTGGGTGTGTAAAATTTTGAAATTCTTGTTAAATGTGTGATTTTCTGTTAATAGATGATTAGCATATGTTGAATTAGATTTTCTATTTGGATGAAACTTTTTTCGTGTTCTGTAATTCTTTGTCTAAATGTACGTCCAGTTTGTCCGATGTATGTTTTAGGACATGACCCACATGTTAATTGATAAACCCCCTGATTTATTGTCTTTATTGATTTGTGGTTTGTAGTTTTTAAGGTATTTCCCTATAGTATTGTTTGTCTTGTAAGCTATGTTGATATTTTTTTGATTTAAAAATTTCCCCAGTTTTTCCGTTGGTTTGCCGAAATAGGTTAAGCATTTAAAAGTGGTATTTCTGTCCTTAAAACGTGGGTATATTTCTGAGATAGCCTTGTTTCTAAGTTTTTTCTTAACAATACTATTGATTAAAGTAACCGAATAACCGTTGTTAACGGCTACTTGTTTTATGTAGTTTAATTCTTTAGTAAAATTTTCTTCTGATAAGGGGATATTAGTTAGTCTATGTATAAAACTATGATAAGCGGCAAGTTTATGATGGTTAGGGTGGTGAGAACTATTGTGAATTGTGATATCTGTATGACAAGGTTTGTGATATATTGCAAATTCATGTTTTTTCCTGGCTTTACTGATTGTTGGAAATTGATTTTCCCTTCGACTTCTTCTTCCATTGTAAAACTGATATTTCTATGTAAAGAATTAATATACTGTAAAAAGTGAGTTAATTGTCTGTCCGTACTTGTAAAGCATACAATTATATCGTCTACGTATCGATACCAGTATAGGCAATTACTACTATTGTTGTTATGGTTGTTAAATATCATTGTTTCAATACTGTCCATGAAAATTTCGGCAAGTAATGGACGTAATGGACTCCCCATAATTAACCCTTCCTTACTATTGTAAAATGTATTGTTAAATGAAAAATAATTTTGGCTTAGGCAAGTTCTTAATAAATTAATTATGTCCATTTTTATAACTTCATTTACTTTGTTTTTTGTTAATAGGTTCTCTATTAAAATTATTGTTTCGTCTGGAGG
Organism: Pachyrhynchus sulphureomaculatus; assembly: GCA_019049505.1. Classification (NCBI taxonomy): domain Eukaryota; kingdom Metazoa; phylum Arthropoda; class Insecta; order Coleoptera; family Curculionidae; genus Pachyrhynchus; species Pachyrhynchus sulphureomaculatus. Next base: position 131,588,096 of record CM032452.1, on the reverse strand, counting down.
AACACTTGGAAATAAGTTTTTGACATCGAAAGAGACTAATTTAGAGTTATCTGGAATTGTTATATTCTTAACTTTATTCACGAGTTCGTATGAGTTTTTGATACTATATTTAGGTTCAAATCAATAGTATTGTTAAGAAAAAACTTAGAAACAAGGCTATCTCAGAAATATACCCACGTTTTAAGGACAGAAATAACACTTTTAAATGCTTAACCTATTTCGGCAAACCAACGGAAAAACTGGGGAAATTTTTAAATCAAAAAAATATCAACATAGCTTACAAGACAAACAATACTATAGGAAAATACCTTAAAAACTACAAACCACAAATCAATAAAGACAATAAATCAGGGGTTTATCAATTAACATGCGGGTCATGTCCTAAAACATACATCGGACAAACTGGACGTACATTTAGACAAAGAATTACAGAACACGAAAAAAAGTTTCATCCATAGAAAATCTAATTCAACATATGCTAATCATCTATTAACAGAAAATCACACATTTAACAAGAATTTCAAAATTTTACACACCCAACAAAAAGGTTTAAAACTAAACCTTTTAGAGACTATGCAAATAAATCGATTAAGGACTACAGGTACTTTACTCAACGACCAGGTAGATTTAAGCAATTCACCATTATTGAATTTATTCTCTTAGCTCCAAATCTGTGTGGATTTTCCAATACTATCAATGTAATTTAATTAGGTGTAATATTATAATTAAGAAATTATATAAAACTGTGAATATTAAACGTAACTTGACAGTGTAAAATGTAGATCTGAAGAAGCTGCATCGATAGCGAAACGCGTCATCGCAATTTAAATAAACCAGTGGAAATTGACTAAAAACAATCTTTTATTATATATTTATAATGAATTTCCATCAAGTAGAAGCTACAACAATCCAAAACCTGTTTTTTAAATAGTCAGTAATCCATTCTAGCGCACTGCCATTTACACCATACAACTTCATTTTTTTCACCAGTATAGCCCTATTGATAGTCTCAAAGGCCCGTTTTAGGTCCACAAATACACTCTATTTCTCCTTGATTAATTTGTGCTCTCCAGTCCACGCACACATACTGTAATGCTGATTCTGTCGAATGCCCACTTATAAATCCGGACTGTCCAAGATACAGCAACTGATTTTTCTCGAAAAAATATCTTAATTGTTTACAAACTACACTTTCTAAAATTTTGTCCACTGAGGTCAACAAATTTATCGGAAGGGGTTTTTGGATTGTGTATCTTTGGAATGGGAACAATAAGGCTAGTTTTTAACCTATCTGGAACCTTTCCTGTTGTCAGCGATTTTTTGCTCAGAAAAGCTTATCGTTTGAAAGTAATCCAAACTTTTTTCGGTAGTGCATATGTTTTTGTCGTTCCACTCCCGATTTTCAATGATTACAGCTATTTCATTAAGGGTGTTTAAGAAAAAATGGTTAAATTTGTCTTCTATTCCTCCACTGTAATGCCAAAAATCAAGTTCAGAAAAGCTAATGTTTTGTTTTTGCCACCAATGAGTTCCTTCAACGTTCTCCACCTTTTTTTGCTATCACCCTTATATTAATCAATATTTTGGTCATAATATTCAGTTGTTCTTTTACGAATCATAGTAACAACTTTATTATGTTTTTCTTTGAATGCTTCCCAGTCAGTACCTTGTTAAGTTTAAAAAAAAAATCTAAACGGTTCGCAGTATACTCTATGGTGTAACTCATGTACACGATTCGTTTAACTGGCTAAAAGAGATCGATAATACGGTATATCGCTAGTGGTTTGCCCATCTCTATTTAATTTATGTTTTTTTTGTTTAATATAACCAGCCGCTGGTCATATTAAAGATATATTTTACCTTTTATGTTGTTTACCTCATATTCTGGGCTCTTATATATAATGGCCGAACTGAATTTTGTCGTAATTTATTATTTCAGAGTATGTCTTTGTAATAAAAATATACGAGGATGTTAAAGTTATCTACCTAACTAATGGAAATTACGCCATATAAACAAATTGCTTGGTTGTCCCCTGTTCTAAGTACTTTGATGAAATTTTGTACGAATTCGTTTTCCTAAAAATGAGTGAAAGCAATTTAGAGCAGTAATAAAGATTTTCACTAAAGAGGAAAATAGATCACAAATGTTTCATGAAAAAATGTTCAAATAAAATTTTGGTCTAAGCAGTTCCGTTGGGGCTGAGACTTAATTTCGTATGACACCAGATTAGGAAGATTGGTTGAGGCAGACACTCAGGATACTCTTATGGGGATTTGCTGCTGTCAGATCGAATAATGAAGATCCCAGTGCGCGTAAAGGAGCTCAAATATCCGAAACTACAGTTTTCAAGATTGTGCATGAATCTTCGTACATATTTCCCCAGACGCCTTATGCTTGAGTAGAAACTGACGAGAAATTAAATTAGACATTAAAGAATGATGAGAGTTATTTTCACGAATTGTCACAGGTATCAAGACTAAGAGGTGAAAAGTCAATCGACTTCTAAAAAGTTAATGGAGACTATAAGGTAAATTTTTACTATTAAATATATGCAAAAGAGACTTTTGGTTCAAATATTTGAAGAAAAATATTCAGAGCTGAAAATTCTTGTCAGTTGAAGAGTTGAAAGTTGTCGTAGCATTGTTTCTTACTGCACAAATGATTTTTTTTAAACAGAATGAAAAAACCGTAAAAATGCTGGGCTAGCTACCGCTGGATGCATTGTAGAAAAATAATTATTTTCTTAAGCTCTACACATTCTTTGCAGTTTTTTTTTTATTATGGGTATGGCGCAGTAGGGAAATCTGCAAATCGTTACAGGAGCGACGCGTGTGTAAACAAAGCAATTCACGTTAAACTTCAATCGCTATAAACTGTGCTCGAAAGGAAACACAACCCTGGGCAAATCATCCCGATCAGGTTCTTCATATAAAAGATTGCTTGAAAAGGGTTGTACAATTAGTGACAAGCTCGATCTTATACAGATGTGATGTATTAGGGCGACGTATATTCCCAGCAAGCACTGCTCTGGGAAAAACTAAGCAGACTACAGCTATGGAACGCTTTTCATGAAAGTACTTTACATAATGCACTCAAGTCGCCAACTGTTCCTCGATATTCTAAGGAATGCAGGTTGCTGGTGAGTGATGAGTCTCCAATCAAGCGAACAACTCTCTTGTGAATATAATCTAACAAAGGCAAGGTATAAAAAGTAATAAAACTACACTAACGAACAGACAGACAGAAAAACGTGGCATTTTATATATATTATATTCTTTGGTACATGATACTGTTCCATTTTAATGGTTTAGGCAGTTTATTGCAAGGGAACACGCTAGTGGCAAACTTTTTTCCGACTTGATCCACTGCTTATTTCTTATGTTACCTGACGTAATAAAATATATCCTAAAATCTGGCCAGAGTACATATGTATGTTTAAAAAAAAAGCACGTAAATGGGATAAGTCGTTCTCGAGTGATAAGTGCACTAACGGATGGACAGACAGACAGGAAGACGTTCCATTTTATATATATTATATTCTTTGCTACATGATATTGTTCGGTTTAGGCAGCGTATTGCAAGAGAGCGCGCTAGCGGACAGACAGAGAGACATGCATTTTATATATATTAAACAGGGCAACAAAAAAATATTTTTGTTTTGGTGCCTGGGATTTTAGAGCTGATTTTAACTATATTTGGGACGCTAAATCTATACATGCAATCCGTTTTTCTCTATCAGCTCTACTTTTTTAGATACATCAACTTATCTACCAATGTGGTTTTTATTCAGTATATTCATTTATGAGAGTTCTAAAATTATTATATATTCATTAATGTAGGTACAATGGTTTTATTGTCAGTCTGTAATTGAGTAAATTCCAGGTAAATCTATAAATAGTGGAACCATTGCCTATCAGGTACCTGAACTGACCCTTTTAATCACCTAACTCGGGTAAGTCTCGTCAGTTTGTGCGTTCTTACTAATGAGAGTAGATCGAATTCGGCGTGTTATTTTATGTTAAGAAAAGAGTGTTTTTGTGTTATTGAACAGAATTAAAATGAGTTCAGGTTCCAGTTCAAGAAGAAGTTGTGTAAATCAACCTGATGTGTTTTGCTACATATGCGGAGAATACATGTTTCAACAAAACAGACAAACTATTACTGACTTTGTAAAGCGAGCGTATCTTGGATACTTTGGAGTTAAGCTTGGTGATCAGGACAAAACGTGGGCCCCGCATCTCGTATGTAAAACTTGTACAGAGCATTTACGGCAGTGGACTAACGGGAAAAGAAAATGTCTAAAATTCGGCGTACCAATGGTTGGAGAGAACCAAAAAAACCACTTCAATGATTGTTATTTCTGTTTAGTAAATACTAATGGAATCAATCGAAATAACCGCAGTTAGTGGACTTATCCCAATTTAGACTCGGCAATACGCCCTATTCCGCACTCAGATGAAATACCGATTCCAACATTTCATCAGCTACCACATATCTCTGATGACGAATATTTTCCCTCTGATCGCTCTTCTGATGCTAATGAAACTAACAGTGACTATGAGGGGACGTCATCAGTTCCTCAACGCTTCAATCAAAATGAATTAAATGATCTCACCAGGGATCTCAATTTATCGAAAAAAGCTTCTGAAGTACTGGCTTCTAGGTTGAACGACAAAAATTTACTGGAACAAGGAACCAAAATTACCTTTTACCGTACAAGAGAAAAAGATCTGCTACCATTCTTTTCTCAAGAAGACAACCTTGTATTTTGTCACGAAATTAGGGGACTCATGAAAGAAATGGGACTTTCTGAATATATTCCAGATGATTGGCGCCTATTTATTGACAGTTCAAAGCGAAGTTTAAAATGTGTCCTTCTACATAATGGGAATAAATATGGTTCAATACCACTAGCTCACTCAACGAAACTGAAAGAAGAATATAATACCATAGCTTTGGTCTTGCAGAAGATAAAGTATTACGAACATCAATGGATGATTTGTGTAGACTTAAAAATGGTAAACTTTCTTCTTGGGCAGCAAAGTGGTTACACGAAATATCCGTGTTTCTTGTGCCTCTGGGATAGTAGGGACAAAACACACCACTGGGTTAGAAAAGATTGGTCTCAGAGAGAAAACATGGACGTTGGGGAAAAGAATGTCATTAACGACGCTTTGGTTGAAGGAGAAAAAATCATACTTCCTCCGTTACATATAAAGTTGGGCTTAATGAAGCAATTTGTAAAGGCTCTTGATAAGAATGGGTCTTGTTTTGCATATATAGGGGTAAAAATGCATCAGTTGAGCACAGAAAAACTCAAAGCAGGGATATTTGACGGCCCACAAATAAGACAATTAATTAAGGATCCTGCCTTCATAAATTCAATGAATCAAGTTGAACGAGAAGCTTGGACATCATTTGTTGCAGTTGTAGAAAATTTTCTAGGCAAACATAAAGCTCAAAACTATGTTGAAATGGTTAACAAGATGCTGAATAGTTTCAAATCCTTAGGGTGCAATATGAGTATTAAAATACACTATTTACACAGCCACTTAGACCGTTTTCCAGAAAATTTAGGAGACATGAGTGGGGAACAAGGTGAAAGATTTCACCAAGATATTAAAGTTATGGAGGACCGCTACCAAGGAAGATGGGACATGCACATGATGGCAGATTACTGCTGGAGTTTAAAAAGGGACTGTTTAAAAAAACATTCAAGAATGTCGCGGAAAAGAAGCTTTTCAAGTGTTGAGTGACTATTTCATTTCTTCAATGTTTTTTTTTTTTGTTTGTAAGTACGACATAATATTGTATTTTGTATAACTAAAATAAAAATTTCGTATCTACTTTTGTTTACTACACTTACGGATTTGAGTTACAATAATGTAACTTATATTTCTCTAAAATTGTATATCTTAAAAATTTCAGCTCCTAGGTACAAATGAATACGTTATTTAAATTCAGGACATCAAATTGATATAGAATCAGCTCAAAAAACCTCGACACCAAAACAGCTGTTCCCCTGTGTTATAGATATAGATCAAATATTAAACGGTCGAAAAGTAACACTGGAGGTATGGTATCTTTTCACATTTGAACTATTTGAACATGATTTGTTCAGTTTTGGGTGAAAATGTTGTGTCGTACATTACGTGTAAAAATCAGTTTTGAGAGGCAAATTTCAACTTCCAGAATGACGGGTTAGATGGCCGTGCTCCACTCTAAGATTCTCTAACCTGGAGATTTTCTTGGAGCGTGCTTTCTAGGCTCCGCTTACTCGGTATCAATGTTGTGGTGGTGTTGGTTTGAAAACTTTTAAAAAATTTGAATGTTTTTTAAATTCATGGAAAACTCATTTTTAGGACTTTCCTGTAAAAATTCGTTTCTGAAATGTATACAGAAAATAAAAGTGTGTAAAATCCAATTCTAATAAAATATACTGTATTAGAAAAAAGAGCTTATAAAAGTATTAGAAACAATAGGTATCTTGCCCCACCCAATATAAGCTTTAACAAAGAGGTGTGCAATATTTCTCTTAACCTTATCCTGACTCCATTGCACAGAGCTAATGGCATATTTCCATAAATCTCTATTTTTATGCTTCTCTATTTGAATTCGTACAACACGCTCTTAGCAAGAGCTTTGAAACACTGTAATGGGAAAATATTTGAAGTGTTTACTATAACCCTACTTACTATCGACAAAGTCAAACGGGAAGAATCATGAAAAAATTATATTTAGGAATAACTAAAATATACTTTAAATGAAGAAAATGCAATTTTGAAAGCATTAACATTAATAATATCTGGATTTTATTTTCATACTTAAATTTCTTGTTATTAATTCTCTTCTTTGCACGAGCTTTTTTCTTTACTCTATCTTGCATCCCATCGCTTTTTAGTGTCTACCTCAGCTGTAATAGGAACGTAAAGTATATACCCGTAATACGTTGAGACCATTTTATCTTTAAATTATTTTGCTGCCAACCCATCTTTTTAGGTATTGAATTCACTTTACTGACTTTAAACAAAACTTTAAATTATATTTTAACTAAACCCCAAGATAGTTAAGTTAACCCACAGTTAAGTTGGTTAACATCTTATATATGTATGTAGTTGAAGTAAAAGTTTCTTAGCCGTGTTTTTACTAATGAGGTAAAGAGTTAAGTTTTCCTAAAAGGTTACAAACGAAATTAAACTTGGGAGAAAAGTTGTTTGGACCGTGTACGTTATTTCAAATTCCAAGCTATCTTTGAATTATTCACATACCGATGTGCTTTAGAGATGCTATTAAGATTTCAAAGTATATTTAATTATTTTGAAGACTTTCCTGTTAGGAGAATTGGCGAGATTTAGATTTTTTCATTATAAGTTTTAAATCTCGTCATCAGCTGATAATCTATAATATATATAAAAAATACAACGTCTCTCTGTCTGTCTGTCTGTCTGTCCGTTAGTGCGCTTATCACTGGAAAACCACTTATCCGATTTACGTACTTTTTTTTTTAAAACATACATACGTTCTCTGGCCAGGTTATAGGATATATTTTATTATGATAGCTAGCATAAGGAATGAGCAGTGACGATAATAGTGAGTAAAGTCGGAAAAAAGTTTGCCGCTAGCGCGTTTCCTTGCAATACACAGCCTAAACCATTAAATATGGAACAATATTATGTAGCAGAGAATCTATAATTATAATATATATAAAATACAATGTCTCTCTGTTCGTCTGCCTGTCCATTAGTGCGTTTATCACGCGAGAACCACTTATCCGATTTACGTGTCTTTTTTTAAATTCATACATATATTCTTTGGCCAGGTTATATATTAATAATAATAATAATAATCTATACCTATAATATATATACAATGCAACTTCTTTCTGTCTGTCTGTCTGTCCGTTAGTGCGCTTACTCCTCGAGAACCACTTATCCGATTTGCGTGATTTTTTAAATTCATACATATGTTCTCTAACTAGGTTATAGATATATATTTTATTACATTTATAATATATATAAAATGCATCGTATCTCTGTCTGTTTGTCTGTCTGTCTGACCGTTAGTGCGCTTATCACTCGAGAACCACTTATCCGATTTACGTGTTTTTTTAAATTCATACATATGTTCTCTAGCCAGGTTATATAATAATAATAATGATCTATATAATATATATAAAACGCAACGTCTCTCTGTCTGTCTATCTGTCTGTCTGTCCGTTAGTGTGCTTATCATTCGAGAACCACTCATCCGATTTACGTGTTTTCTTTTAATTCTTAATTTAATATATATCAAAAAAAATCTATAATATATATAAAACGTAACGTCTCTCTGTCTGTCTGTCTGGCCTTTAATGCGCTTAGCACATAAGAACCGCTTATCCGATTTACATGTTTTTTTTTTTTTATAAAATACGAAGGGAATAAACAGAGACAAAATGCTAATATGTAGGAAAAAAGATGGAAATTTAGCAGAAAGGCTGAATAGATGGGCGGAATACTTTAAAGAAACATTAAATGGAGATAAAAATGAGGAGACTCAGAACCCAAAAAAAAATAAGGCCCCGGGTGGAAATAGTATAACAGTAGAAATAATAAAAGCTGGAGGAGTAGATCTGGAAAATGAAATATACCGGTTGGTGCAAGAAATCTGGGAAACAGAAAAGATACCAGTGAGCTGGAGAGAGTCGCTCATTTGTTCAATATACAAAAAAGGAGAAAAAAAACTATATGTGCTAATTATATACCAATAGCCTTACTGGATGTCGTGTACAAGATAGTAGTGGTGACTATCAAAAACAGACTAGAAGAGAAAGCCGAGTCTATTCTGGAGAGTATCTATATGGATTGAGGAAAAATAGTTCGGTTACAGACCAGATATTTTCAATTAAGCAAAACCAAGTTAATACCTTAGAACAAAATTTGGCACTACACTTAGTCTTTGTAGATTTCAGAGTAGCATATGACTCTGTAAATAGAGAAAGGCTCTACAAGATAATAGAAGAACTAAAAATTCCAAGTAAATTGATTCGTATGATGAGAATGACCCTGAATGACACAGAAAATAGAGTGTTGGTTGACGGCAAAGTCTCAAACAAGTTTAAGGTGAAGAGAGGATTAAGACAGGGGGATCCCGTGTCAACATGTCTATTTAATTTGGTACTAGAGAAGATTATCCGGGAGTCAGAAATAAAAACAAATGGAACGATATACCAACAAACCTGCCAATGCTTGGCTTATGCGGACGATGTAGCAGTGATTGCAAGAGCAAAAAAGAACCTCAAAAAAGCCACAAGTAGGATATAAGAAAGGGGAAGGATGAGAGGACAAAAGATAAATGAGGAAAAAAACAACATACATGGAAATTACAAAGAAGAAGGATAATAAAAACAACAAAAGTTTAGATATAATAAACAACATAGGGAAAAGATATATGTTTGAAAAAGTAGACAAATTTAATTATCTGGGAGTAACACTATCAGAGAGTGGACAAGAAAGGACGGAGATACAAGAAAGAATAGCGAAAGGACAGATATGTTTGGGGGCAATGAATCCAATATTGAAATCAAAGAATGTATCAAGAAAAGCAAAAGAAAACATATATGCGACAGTTGTCAGATCCACGGTGACATATGGATGCGAAACGTGGAAACTGAATGCAAGAGAAAAAGAGATTTTGGAGGTGTGGGAAAGGAAATCTTTGAGAAGAATCTATGAAGGAAAGAAGAGGGACTGTGGAGAAAAAGAACAAACTACGAATTAAAATATACGTTACCTCTTATAAGCCAAATCATAAGAAGGCAGCGATTAAGATGGTTGGGACACGTGGCAAGGATGAAGGAAGAAAGATAGGCAAAGCAAGCCCTAATAAGAGAAGGAAGGAAGAAGAGGCAAGGGTAGACCTCTATCTACATGGATTCAGGCAGTAAAGCAAGATCTGGAGTTGATGTGAATCCCGCACTGGGAAAAGCTAACAGGAGACAAAAAGAAGTGGAGACGAGTATGCAACAAAGCCATGGGCCTCTAAGGCCTCTCGAGCTATATAATAATATAAACATAACGAATAAGCAGTGACGATAAAGGTAAATCAAGTCCACGCGAGCGGAGCCGCGGGCACGGCTAGTCTTTTATAAAAAGATAAGGATATTTTATTTATTTATAAAAATTTTATGGGAAACCCCATTGTAGTACAAAACAAAACAAATACAAATGTAGATACAAAAATACTAATATTATGAAAAGAGAAAAGCAAAAAAAACAAACACGTGACAAAGACTATATCTAAATAAAAATATTCAACAAACACATAAAGATCCTCAATAACAAAATATATAAAAATAGATACAGGTAATGAAAAGAACTAACCTCAGAAATATAAAAACAATAATAACAGTATTGACAGTAATAAACACTGTAGTAGTAGAACCTCAGCAGCTGGAACCTAAATTCAGAGACAGAGCAGTTAAACATATCGAGCCGCCCATCCAATGAGTTCCTAGTCCTCAAAGCTCTACGAATCGGATAGTGCATCCCATAATTCGTGCGATGGAAGGGGATGCAAAAGAGATCATGATAGCGAAGATTGCCTTTGGGTATATTAAAATTAATTTTAGCTAGTAGCTGAGGACAGTCAATGATTCCATTAATAAGTTTGAAGATAAAACATGCTTCATAAAAAGATCTTCTCATTTCCAAAGTATGTAACCTTAAAGTCCTCCGCATGACAGTCTTATGATCATTCACGAGTGTACCGTTGCACTTGAGTGCGGAAAATCTCAAAAATTTATTTTGCACTCTTTCGATTGTTCCCTTATGCGACTCATAAAATGGAGACCAAATTACCGTCGCATATTCCAAGTTTGCTCTCACAAGGGCACAGTACAACGCTCTCAAAACAGTTATAGAGAACTGCCCGCAATTTCTCAAAATAAAACTCAGCATGCTTAGCCCTTTCTGGCTAATGGCAGATGACCTTCCAAAGGTAAGTCTTTCATCGAAAACCACCTTTGCTGAACTCCTGTAAGAAAGTTGAACACCTTCAATCAAGTATGAGGATGAGACTCTGTGTTTCCCTCTATAGAAGCTAATGGTAAAACATTTGCTTACATTTAAAAATAGATGATTGGACTGGGTCCACTGCCAAACCAGATCAAGGTCATCTTGGAGCGCCACAACATCCTCAACACCATCAACCTGCCGATAGATTTTCAAGTCATCTGCAAACATAAAATCCGTTGAGCGATGTAATGCTGATAACAGATCATTTACAAAAAAAATAAAGAGCAGAGAAGCGCAGGGCGATCCCTGGGGGACGCCCGATGTAACATAAATAATACTGGATGGCAAACCATTGATTCTCACAGTCTGTCCTTGGAGAAGTCAGTGTAGATAACATCGACCTGATGGGATATGTTAAAAAAGTAACATTTCAATCAGTGTCGCCAAAGTATTGAGATTGTCACAAACTGGGAAATGTATTCTAATGTGCTATAAAAAGATGTAATTTAAATATTTTAGGTAGACATGCTAAACTCTTATCGTGATAAATATCTCATCATAAGGTACCATTTTATCCTTTAAAATATTAGATATCACGGCTTATCTTCTTTTTCAATCTGACAAGTCAAATTCCATATTTATTTTAGAACTAATATTTGCGAGGGAACATAAATTGCATTTTAACTTCAGAAATTTTTTTTATGAGTCCATCTCATGATTTATCTTTTTTCTTGACTCCTAATCTTACCTTCTCGTTACCCTTGCCTCACGTTTCTTATATTTGTTATTTAATAAGGAGAAATTTTTTTTTAAATGAACCATAGGCTTGAAGGAGATAAGCTAATCGATCTAGAGAACAACGAGAGAGACAAGATTGTTAACAATAAACGCCCTTGAGCGACATCATGGGCACCCGCTCATGGACGGGAACAAAATTATTACCTATTATGAAGATGTACATAAAACTGTTACGTTAGTTATGTCATCTTGACCTCTTTGAAACAAGTTGTGGTTAGCTCCAACTACTCAGTATGTACAAAAACGAGGTTACTAAAAAAAAGCAGGTTGTTTTACCACGTCGAACCCTAGTGAGCTACACGGAGCTTGAGCTTTTCTTAGGAATCCCGTAAGATATGGGGGGAGCGGCTGCAAAATTATTGGACAGTCAGCGACTGGAATGAGTCAACCTAAGACTCTCATCTGAGTATGTCAAGTATCTACTAAACAGATGGCTGAAATAGGCACTTCACATATACCTGGGTCAGCGATGAGCCAGACAGTAGAAGATACTTGGATAATGGAGAATCTGAAAGCCTTGCTAAAGGATGTCGGCTTGACAAAACCCTAAAGCAGTGCAGGAGTATAACGAGTAAGTTAAGAAGTTTAATTGCTCAAGGCATTAAAGCTCCCTGTAACTGCCAAGTTTATCTAGGAAGCAATCCAAGTGAGAGAGAAGGTAAGTTCCAGAAAGATATTTTGCGTGCAATTGCAGAAAATTTAAGCTTGGAATTAAAAATCCTACCATCATTACTTTAAATTTTACATAAACATTAGTATATTTTATATTTTTTATTATCATGTTATCAATATCCCATTGTTCAGACTCTCCAAGTCAACCTTCATGTAATGTAATATTTATTAATAATAATTAAAACATTTTCAAAACATGTATGCAGAAGTTTTTTAATTAACCAGCAAAATACTGCGGATTTATTTTAATAAGGAAGGGATCGGGATTATAAAAGATTTTATTGGAAGTTTTGTTTTATGAATAAGGTTTAATTTTTTAATGTTAGGTATTGTATTTTAGTGAGGGCTTATATGCATACCAGGTAATCTTATGTTTTATATCATAATTTATTAATAGCATATTATAGCATATATTTTTTAAATGTCCAAAAAATGTGAAGCCTTATTTAGTTTTGAATAGAGACTACGGTAATTTTTACGTTATCAGTGATTAAAAACGTAACAAAAAGAGGTATCCCCTAAATATGTTTAAATATCTCTGGCTTATTAATAAGACGACAGACACAGAATGTATACCAAGTCCTTGGAAATTTATTTGCTTGGAGCGTTTCACTGTAGCAGATTGTGGGTGTTGTGTATGAAAGTTTTATAAAGAAAATAATTATAGAAACTACGATAAAGTGACAACAATAAAATACTGTTAATATTTTAATGTAATATTTCTACTGCTTTAAATAATTATAAACACTCATTGAGCTAAAAACTCGTTGTCATTTTTACAGAGACCCAGCCAAACAAGACATTTAATTTCCCGGAAATTACGCTGGATCGTTTTTCACTGCGTTCGTGCATTGAAAAGACGTTCCCGGATTATCTCTAAAAAGCTAATATTCAAAGTTAAGGTGTAGGCTGTACAATGGCGTGACACAAGTTTTATTAACATGGATTTTATTTTGTTAAAAAGTCGACAGTTCATGATTTTGTTGTTGGGTTTAATATTTATTTCTTTTCCTATACAGATGCTGTTTTCTGCCTGGAATGCAATATTTTCAACGTCTTCAATTACTAAAGTTTTCTGTTAGGTTGTCTATTTAGGTATAAAGGAAAACTCGTAGAGTTTAAAAATTATATTTTTCTACATAACTAGTCTACACTAATACGAGGCGCATTTTTTATGTAAGGACTGTTTTGAAATATGGCCGTTGCTGCGTTGCAGTGGCCGTTCTGCTCATGTCTGCTAGTTAGCAGGCATGATTATGAAATACGCGCTCTAATTCGTTTTCTAAATTTAAAAGACGTGAAAGCAGCCGAAATTCATCGGCAGACTAGTAAAGTGAATGGTGAAAACACTATGAGCAATGAAATGATAAGAAAACGAATTCGAACATTTGAAGATGACCGTACAAACATGTGCCAAGTGGGCGACTGTCCGTCATTAATAATAACCTGTTGCGAAAAGTTGATTAAAAATGTTGAGAAAACAGGCGCTTTACGATTCTATCATGATCTGATGTGTTTCCTTAAGTTTCAAGAAGTGTTCTCTATGGAATTGCTCACGACAATTGACACGTGGCTCATCTAATTCAAAATCGCATAGCGATCTTCGTACAACCGTGACCTAGTGTCCAGTGACAACTATTTATTCCTGCACCTTGGCGGTCAGCGCTATGACACCGACGACGACGCCAAAACGGCCGTGCTACAGTGATACAGAGGCTGGTCTTGCGATACAAGTGCCCTAATATAGGTGGAAATTATACTGAAAAGTATCTTAAGATTCGGGTTCATGTAAAAAAAAATGGGATTTTTTTTTACTATTAAGACGGTACTTACTTTAAATATGAGCTTCGTACATTTAGTTGAGCGCTTATTTTCGCCACAAAAAAAGTCTTTTGCCTTATATTCCGTAAGCAAAATTCCTTCACACTCCCAAAAAGCGATCAATATCATATAAACATAAATCAAAATAGCCCTCATCGTTCTATTAAGCAGCCAAAAGTTTTCTGAAAATTTCTTTTTTTTTCAGTTATTGCTCTAATATAAAGTGATTGAGATTTCATTACGCAGAAACTTTTATCATACCTAAATTTGAACTGACTCACTTACTATTAAACAATATCATCAAAAGAAGCCCCAAATAACAGGTGAAATGAATTGAAGATGACTTGAGGATTTCAAAATCAACTGGGCACAATATTCTAACCGTTTGTTAGGACTTAAACTTCCTTGAAACCATCGTTAAAGCTTCTTGAATAGTAAAATTAGAATGCTTGTTCTTCATCTATGATTAGTTAATTGTATTTTATTATTAGCCGTGCCCGCGGCTCCGCTTGTATGGACTTGATTCACTATTATCGTCACTACCTATTCCTTATGTAACCTAACGTTAATGAAATTTATCCTATAACCTGGCCAGAGAACATATGTATTTTATAAAAAAAACATGTAAATCGGATGTGGTTCTTCAGTGCTAAATACACTAACGGAGAGAGAGACAAGCACACGTTGGGTTTTTATATATATTATAGATTTTTTTTAAGAATTAAAAAAAAAAAAACAAGTAAATCGGATGTTTGTCGAATGATAAGCACATTAACGGACAGATGGACAGACGGAGAGACGTTCCGTTTTATATATATTATATAGATTATTATTATTATTATATAACCTGGCTAGAGAACATATGTCTGAATTTAAAAAGAAAACACGTAAATCGGATAAGTGGGTCTCGAGTGATAAGGACACTAACGGACAGACAGACAGGCAGAGAGACGATGCATTATATATATATATATATATATATATATATATATATATATATATATATATATATATATATATATATATATTTACATTCTTTGTTACATGATATTGTTCCATATTTAATTGTTTAGGCAGCGTATTGTAAGAGAGTGCGCTAGCGACAAACTTTTTTCCGACTTGATTCACTATTATCGTCGCTGCTTATTACTTATGTTACCTAACGTAATAAAATATATCCTATAACCTGGCCAGAGAACATATGTATGTTTAAAAAAAAAAACACGTAACGAACTAACGGACAAACAGACAGAGACGTTGCATTTTATATATATTATAAATTATGCCGCAGATTAGGGCTGTTAATTGTTCCGTCGTAACTATTCCATACGACTTTAGAGTTTATTTGCTATTTGTTTTTTATTCTACAGCCCTAAAGGTTCATCTTTTTCTGGTTTTCTCTTGTATTTTAAAATTTTACATCGATGACTCGTTTATTTGTGTCGTCTTGTCCCTATAGAAACCACCACATTTTTTTGCAACCTAAAGAAACCATGTTTCTTTTCTTTCAAAAGGCACTATCAGTTTCATTTTAATCTCGTTGACAAGTGCGTCTGTTTTATTTTTTTTTTGGCTTTCTTATATAATCTATATGTTAAGTACGTGTTTGCTTTTATTTACACTTTTTTTTCACTTCTTAACAGAATCGCGATGTTATTTTTACAGAAATTTTTAAATTTGTTTTTTTTTCATCAAGAAATTTGTTTGCATAATTTAAATATATTTACTTATGCTTTTAATAATGATAATAATAATCTTTATTATTAGCCAAGCTAAACAAATACAATTACAAAAAATTACAAAAACTATATATCATTACGAACTAACTTAAATGCTATGGTTATCTATTATGTAGCTTCTTAACAATTTTTTAAAGTTTACAAAGTTTGCATTTTTTCAAATTTATTGGAAGATTGCTAAATTCTATAAGTCCTCGATGGAATAAGCAATTTTCAGCGTATGCCAAATTTACAGTGGGAATATAAAAGTCCAATATATTTCTAGTGTTATATGCGTGAATGTCATTGACTAATTGTAATTTTCCTAAAATATGTTCAGGGTACATTCTATTTTTAATTTTAAAAACAACTATCATTGTATTTAAAAAGATATTTTGTTTTACACTCAATAAGTCTGTTGTTTTCAACATATCTTTTATTCTTTAATACCTATTATACATCTTAATGCCCAGTTTTGTTTTTTCTGGAGATTATCTATATCTCTTTTGTTGAACATAAAGAGAATAGTGGAGCAATAATTGAGGTGGGGCATTATTATCGTCTTATATATTAGCAATTTAGCCCAAGTACTTACATTTTTACTTATTCAGCATAAAAAATATATTTTTTTTGATACCTTTTTTGTTATATACGTAGCATGACTAGAGAATGGTAGATTTTCATCAATAACTGCACCCAAATATTAACATTCTTTAACTTGTTCAATTCTGACATTGTCAATCACAATGCCATTATGATTAGTGTTATTCAGATTATTATATTTGCCTTTTAGTATCATAAATTTGATTTTTTTAACATTGACACTAAGACTATTACAACACAGCCATTTGTGTAACCTATCTAAGTCTTCATTTATTGTTTGCACTAGATCTGGTCTGTTATCACTTTCATAATAGAGGATTGTGTCATCTACAAATAGCTGTAATTCACATTTTTTTGTAACTTTCACTAAATCATTTATATACAACACGAATAAGTCAGATCCTAGCATTGTACCCTGTGGAACACCATGACTCCTTAATAGGAGATAACGCTCCATTATATTTTTACTGTGTTCTGCTGTCCAGATATTCACAGAACTGTTTTAACATACTTCCCTCAAAACCATATTTTTCCAATTTCTGAACCAACAACTTTCTGTTTATAGTTTCAAAAGCCCTTTGAAAGTCAAGTAGAACTACTTCGACCAATTTTTTCTCACTTATAGAAGACTTCCACTTGGAAATAACAGTCTGTAGTGCACTTTCACAAGAATCATTTTTTCTAAAACCAGCTTGACAATATGTAAGCAACTTGTTTTCTTCTACATATTTTCTCATTTGTTTGCTTACAATAGTTTCAAGAAGCTTTTCATACGTAGCTACCATATTAATTGGTCGATATTCTTCACATCTGTTTAGTGTTAGTTACTTTTTCTATAGGAATAATCGTTGCTTTTTTCCATTCTTGAGGAAGCTTCCTCTTTCTAGGCTAGTGTTAATTAGTTTCAGAAACAGTCACCAGTTACTTGAAATGCTAGTTCTAAAATTCGGATTTTAGTGCTATCAACACTACTTGTCTTGTTTTTTAGATTTTTTGCAGTTTTTCTAAGGTCAGTCAGTTCTAATGTTTCAAAATTATTATACTTATTTATTGGGGTTTCGATATTGTTTAGAACTTCCTGGGTTTCAGTTTCCCCCATGTCTTTTGTCATGGTACTAATACTTTGTAAAAAGTAGTCATTAACTTTTTCTACTATTATTTTGTTATCCTTTTCCATCTTTCCCTTGAATGCCTTCCTGTCGTTTATTGTTTTTACTAGAAATGATTAGACCCTTCAGAGTCCTCCACATTTCTTTAGAATCTCCTTTAACTTCATCTAGTTTTCTATTATAGTATGCGTACTTTTTTTCTTTAATAAGCTGAACCACTCTGTTACTATTCTGTTTATAGCTTATCCAGTCATCCTCAAGTCTAGTTATCATTGCTCTTCTGTACAATCTAGCTCTATTAGAAATTGCATCTTTAATTTCGAGCGTCCGCCATTTTTTGTTTCCCCATTTGCACATTGGCTCTCTTTCTACTATTGCAATATTTTGTTCAACTTTTTTCCCATTGGAAGGTTTTTAGTTTCAATTCTTTCTGTTAGTCGTTCGCTTACTCGCTTAAAACTTCAAATTAGGTAATCGTAATTAATCTTTACATTTATATAACGCGCTTGCAGTTATCTCCCTAATGATTTAGTGGAAACACTTATAGAGGTATATTTTACGAGTATATACCCTCTGTAACCTAATATTGGAAACGTCAAGATCTTTGATGGGGACGCGGAAATATGATTACAACACCATATTTACAAGACGAGATATCGACTACGTGCTAATTAGCATATTGTTGATTAGATAGGAAGGAGATAATTAGGGTAATTATCCTGTTAAAAAAAAACAGCCGCCAGAATTTCTAGTGTTTTTGAGAAATTACTATCATACTTTGTCTAAAAGTTATTTATAATTACAATTATATATTTAGAAGTTGTATTGCTCTGAAAGAAACAAAAAACAGGTTTGTTTATTTACCTAGATGACAATTATTTAAATGTTACATGAAAGGCCTTTGTTATTTTTACTTTTCTTGCTAAGGGAAAGTATTGTATTCACGGAAAAATCACACTTCGAGATTAGGGTTCCTAGATGAAGAAAAACATAGTCACTCATGTTCGTCAGTCGGTCGGTCTATCAGTCTGTTGGTGAGTCGATCCGCTGACATGATAATTCTCGAACAAAATAAGATATCAATTTGAAACTTAGTATGTATATATATATATATATATATTATATATATATATATATATATATATATATATATATATTATATATGTATATATATATATATATATATATATATTATATATATATATATATATATATGTATATATATGTATATATATGTATATATATATATATAATGTATATATATGTATATATATGTATATATATATGTATATATATGTATATATATGTATATATATGTATTATATATGTATATATATGTATATATATGTATATATATATGTATATATATGTATATATATGTATATATATGTATATATATGTATATATATGTATATATATATGTATATATATGTATATATATGTATATATATGTATATATATGTATATATATGTATATATATATATACAGTAATACCCCGCTTTACGCGAGGATACGTTCCGAAAAAAAATCGCGTTAACTGAAATTCGCGTATATCGAGGTTTATGATTAAACATAGTCAAAATTTAATACAAAAAAATACAAATCATTTTAATCAATCACTTTAATTCTAAGAACACTTTATGCAATACATACTCTTATTTTTTACGGAAAAATACATCTATTGTCTTTTGGGTAACGTTTTGTTTACGTTCTTGTAAAATACGTTCATAACACCCAACACTGTTTTTAATTGTTTGACACACGGTCAAGACACGGTCATCATTATTGTCTATACTCTGCAATATGTCCAAACCTGAATAAATTTTTGAAAGTGCATTTTGTATTTCCCCTGAAGATAAAACTTTCTCTTCTACTTGTTCTTCCTCATCGTAGATAGGATTATTCTGTAACTCGATCAGATCTTCATTGCTAATAGGATCGTCGTGCGTTGCTACAAGTTCTACGAGATCTTCTACCGTGACATCTTCAAGTTCAGACCCCTCAATCATTGCAGCAATGTCTTCAAGCACTTGTCTCTGCATCTGGACAATTCTTCTAGGTGCTTCCACTACATCTGGCCAAAGATTACGCCACACCCCATTCATACAACTCATTTTAACTTCCTTCCAAGCCTCTTCTATGTTTGTGAATAGACTTCATAATGTTGTATGACTTCCACCACTCTCGCATAGACTGTCTTCCTTCCCCGTCAGTTTCATGAATTAGTTGGCTAAAAGTGCGGCGATGGTAATAAGCTTTGAAGTTTGCTATTGCTCCCTGGTCCATAGGTTGTAATATTGACGTAGTGTTTGGTGGAAGGAACTTTACGTACACTTTTAAGTCTCTGGGCGTATCAAGTGAGGTTGGATGTCCTGGGGCATTGTCTAAGAGTAATATAACTTTAGGTTCAAGCCCATTTCTGTCACAGTATGATTTGACTGATGGGCAAAAACTATTAGAATACCATTCTTGAAAAATTTCCCGTGTAACCCACGCCTTTCTGTTTGATCGCCACACAACTGGTAGACTTGTCTTGTCTGTGCCTCGCATTGCACGGGGTGTTTCTGAATGGTACACTAGTAAAGGTTTCAGTTTGAAATCACCAGTGGCATTACCACCCAGCAGAAGTGTTAGTCGATCTTTCGCAGCTTTGAAACCACTGGCTTGACGTTCTTCCTTAGAAATGAATGTTCGAGATGGCATTTTTTTTTCCAGTAAAGTGCGGTCTCATCAACATTGAAGATGAGACAAGCAGGAATTTTCTCTCGTCTAACGAAGTCTTGAAACTTGTCTGGAAACTCAGCTGCAGCTTGAATGTCCGCGCTGGCCGCCTCGCCTGTTATGTGGATATTGTGAAGATTAGAACGCTGCTTGAACCGATGGAACCAGCCTCTGCTGGCAGCAAAAGTCGGAGTGGCACTCCCTTCTCCTTCTTTTGTTTTCAGCATCTCATACAAAGATTTTGCTTTTGTGCATATGAGATCTTGACTTAGTGGTGTGTTCTTCTTATTCAAATCTTCGATCCAGACTGACAGTAATTTCTCCATTCTTTCTAAGATAGATGATCTCGAACGAGAAAGTTTTGTTGCACTTATAGGTGTTGAACCTTCGCTGGAGATTTTAATTTTTTTCCCGATTTTTATAAATCGTTCTCACAGTCGATTCTGAGAGTCCAAAATCTCTCCCAACAATTGTTGCTTTGCCTCCATTTTCCATTCTTCTTAACACTTTCATCTTCAATTCCAAAGTGACGCTTTTACGCTCTTTTTTCTTTACAGGCGGCATTTTTTAACGTAGGGTTAAATTATGTATGTATGTATCTCCAATAAATATTAAAACAAAACTGCCAGCCGACCGAACTAACATTACGGAACAAATGAACACACGAAACGAACGAGGAAATCCCCATAGAACAAAGTCGAAGGACAGGGAATTCCCAATTCTTCAAAGAGAATATTCAGAGAAAGCGGGGATCCCCCCGCGACCATAGAAAAGTTAATGACTACATGAGCGCGAAATTTGAAATTCGCGTTATAGTGAAACCGCGCGTAACGGGGTCGCGCTAAGCGGGGGTATTACTGTATATATATATATATATATATATATATATATATATATATATATATATATATATATATATATATATATATTTTGACGAATGTTCTCACGGGTGTGAAATGTAGTTGAATCAACGCCAAGACACCGACCAGTGATCAACGCTTTGAAAAAGATGGATGAGATTCCATCGAAACGTCAGCGAAACCGTCCATCAAGGGACTTCAAGCTAACACGGGATACCCGAAAAACCATTACTACATATATATATATATATATATATATATATATATATATATATATATATATGAGGCTGGTTTGAAAAGTCCGTGCAAAAATAAAAACTACTTATGTGTTTGGGGTAAACCTTTTTTATTTTTCGACATAGTCTCCTTTTAGGCTTATACACTTCGTCCAACGATGTTCTAGTTTGTTGATCCCTTCCGAATAATAGGATTTGTCCAAGTCTGCAAAATATCCATTAGTGTCTGCAATCACCTCCTCGTTTGAATAAAATCTTTGTCCCGCCAGCCATTTCTTCAAATTGGGGAACAAATAGTAGTCCGAGGGAGCCAAGTCTGGAGAATGGGGGATATGAAACGAGTTGGAATCCTATTTCCATTAATTTTGCGACCACAACTGCTGAGGTGTGTGCTGGTGCGTTGTCGTGATGGAAAAGGACTTTCTTGGTCCAATAACGATGAATAATATTCACCTGTAATAGTTTTATCCTTTTCCAGATAGTCGATGAGGATTATCCCTTGCGAATCCCAAAAGACAATCGCCATAACCTTTCCGGCCGAAGGAACGGTCTTCGCCTTTTTTGGTGCAGATTCCCCCTTGGTAATCCATTATTTAGATTGTTGTTTGGTCTCAGGAGTATAGTAATGTATCCATGTTTCATCCACAGTGACGAAACGACGCTTAAAAGTCCTCCGGATTCTTCTGGAACAGCTGCAAACCATCCTTGCAACACTTCACACGATTCCGTTTTTTGGTCAAGCGTGAGCAATCGCGGCACCCATCTTGCGGATAGCTTTCTCATGTCCAAATGTTTATGCAAAATTTTATGTACCCGTTCAGTCGAGATGCCCACAGCACTAGCAATCTCACGCACTTTAACTCTTCTGTCATCCATCACCATATCATGGATATGATCAATGATTTCTGGAGTCGTAACCTCCACAGGCCGTCCAGAACGTTCAGCGTTACTTGTGCCCATATGGCCAGTCCGAAAATTTTGAAACCACTTATAAACTGTTCTAATCGAAGGTGCAGAGTCACCATAATGTTTATCAAGCTTCTCTTTAGTGTCCTGAGGCGTTCTGCCTTTCATAAAGTAATGTTTAATCACCACACGAAATTCTTTTTCGTCCATTTCTTGAAAATCACTCGACTTCCTTGATTCACACGAATGCCAAACACAAAGAAATAGACCAATATGGCTGAAACTTGGTGTGCGTTCATTTAAGAGATTCTACTAACTAAACATGACCTCGATACGCGCCGGTAGTGCCATCTCTCGGACTTTGCACGGACTTTTCAAACCAGCCTCGTATATATAATATATATATATATATATATATATATATATATATATATATATATATATATATATATATATTACAATAGAAGTTTTCACGGATAGTCGAACGTGACACACCAAAATTCCGGGTTTTAATCCGCACAACGTTTTGCCAAAATCTCATTTGGTATTTGCAAGTGCTCCCGCCGCTGCGCCACTCGATATTGTGATCCTGCTGCACCTGCTGCTCTATGTACACATGTTACATGTAACGCATTATGTGTCATTTGTTTTGAACGACTTGTCAGCCTGAGAAATAGCCTCGCTGTTATCATTATTATTACTGATTGAGGGGAGTATTTGTGCTAAATTAATTCTATGATGAAGATTATTTATTTCTCTAATATGAAACCCTAGTATACAGGCGCCGACCACTGTCCACCTCTGGTGGTGCTTGGATAAGGTTACTCTTTGCCTTTAGAAAGTGAAATTTAGGCTTATTTTAGAACTACGTGTTGGCAAGAAAAGTACTGGGTAAATATCTACCGATTTTTTAATAAAAAAAAACTGTTTAATTAGTTGTAAAAAGGAATTATGCTCTCGTGTATATTTCAGTGCTTATTTTTAATCCTCTTAACCAAAAGAGTAAAACTTATTAACTACTGTTTAAGTAGATTTAGCCTAAAAGAGTTACAAAAACAGAAGCTGAAATTTTTCTATAATAACGGCGACATCTTCACTAATTAAAGTAGTCATGATAAGCTGAATTAATTGACCAACATTAAGAGCATTATAGGATTTATTTTAGTAATATCATCAAAACTTTCATAAAGACTTCTATTTGGTTTTACTAAATTTTAGTTAAAATGTTTGTTTAACTGAGAATGGACTATTCGTTTATAGAGATGCGGGTCTGTAAGTCAATAAAAAATAGCGAAAGAAGGAATGTAATTTCTGAGATGGGACGCCAGAACGACTGCTCCATATTTACTGTTTTATTAACCTATATTGTGTTTTTTTTTTGCAGATGGTGAAAATGATGATCATCGTGGTCTGTGTCTTCACTCTGTGCTGGCTACCTTATAATTTGTTTTTGGTAGGTACTGTTAAACATAACTAATTTTAATAAAGATGAACTATTTTACAATACAGACGACAAAAATAAATATTTTAAGTTAAAACAAATCCAATAAGTAATGTGTAATATAGTAAATATTGGCATGTAAAACGGTTTATTGTACTGTATAACGGCCTTTATTGCCAAAAATACAAATAGGAATAAACCATGCGTAAATATTAACTAGCTTTGTAACTTTTATTATACTATTCTAGGCTATTTTGTTCAATAAAGCATAAACCTAAAAAAAATAAAACAACTAAAATAATATCATAAAATATCCGTAGGGAAATAAATTATATCAATTTTGTCTACGTTTAAACAGAATTCCCTTGTTATACTAGGAACTCCCCATTTTCCCTTGTGGATAAAGTATTTCACTGATGTTTCTAAATAGGCTAAGTACAACATATTACTTTATTTAGTTAGAAAAGATATTTTTATCACAGTAACGCCGGAAATGGACTTTTAGTTTGAAAACACCAAAGGACTCAATATATTCTGGAAAGAAAGTCTATGTTACTTCTGTATGTATTCAGATTACGAACTAGATCCAAAATCTATGTCTAAATGGTATTAGAATTGTGATCTCTCTAATAAATAACCAATATTATTTGCTTATTGATCAAATATTTGTGATGAGTGATGATAATCATCAGCTATCACTACAGAAAGACAAACAAGTGTGTATATTTAATACTTGGTACTTTAATAATTAATTAATACATAAGAATGTTACTGTAATAATGCAATACTAATAATTATACTAATAACGATACTAATAATGTCACTAACAATGACACAAATGAAAATAAAGCACCAAACTCAACTACATTCACATCAAAACAGAGCTCGGAACCGAATTCAAAAACAGACTCACAAAACTTTTACAAACAAAACTCAACTCCAAGAATCTCACTAAAGTCATCAACACGTTCGCTATACCTATACTCACATATTCATTTGGTATCATCAAATGGTCACACACAGACATAGAAAACATTCACATCCGCATGCAAAGAAAGACTTACCATCGAGAGGAAGGCAGGAGGAAGAGAAATCATCATCACATCACTACACACACAAAACAAATATAAGCACTTAGGAACTTCTTTCACACCAAGCAAACCAGCCTCCACACAGCAACAGTGAAAGCAGACAAAAACTACACACCTCTCCACTTATCCCGGGCAGACCACTCAGCAGATACACACAGTCACACCCAATTACAACAGGAAAAGATGAAAACGTGGTCAGAAGACCACGTAAATAAAAAACAATCATATACCTGGTTACAGGATGGACAGCTATTCCCTGAAACAGAAAGCTTTTTACTTGCCATCCAGGATAAAATCATATTAACCAGAAACTACCAAAAGCATATCATTTAAGACCCAACTATTGCAGAAGACAGATGCAGAAAATGCCACCAGCAGAGAGAAACGATCGAACACATAACAAGCGGATGTAAAATATTAGCCGGAACAGAATACACAACTAGACATGACTCAGCGGCAAAAGTAGTTCACCAAGCACTAGCCCCAACATACAAACTCATAGAAAACACAGAGCCCTACTACAAATACACACCAACATCGATTCTTGAAAATAAAGATCACAAGCTCTACTGGGATATCAGTATTCATACAGATAAAACAGTCTCCGCCGATAGACCCGATATTACTTTTCAGTGCTGTCCTCAACGACACAAACATTCAAATGAAATACACAGAAAAAATCTCCAAATACATAGAACTT
Organism: Pachyrhynchus sulphureomaculatus; assembly: GCA_019049505.1. Taxonomy (NCBI): domain Eukaryota; kingdom Metazoa; phylum Arthropoda; class Insecta; order Coleoptera; family Curculionidae; genus Pachyrhynchus; species Pachyrhynchus sulphureomaculatus. Next base: position 131,562,424 of record CM032452.1, on the reverse strand, counting down.
GCAACAGAAATAAAAAGGCTATGGAAACAAGAAAAAATCATCATTATCCCCCTCATTATATCAGCCACAGGCCTTACACCAATAAGATTCACACCACGCTTAGTACAATTAGGACACAGAAACATTCAGAAGTCAGTGATTTTGAAAACATGTAACATTGTCAGGTCATTCCTTAATACACAATGGTAATAGTGTTTGTGCTGATTTGGCTTAAGCCCGACAAACAAACATGGAACCACATTGACCAATGTGAGAAAGAAGAACGTACCAAGCATGATAATGTTAATAATGTAATGTTAATGTCCTCTCTAGCTGACCGCTTATTATTTTATACTTTTGCCCTCTAAAATTTACCATAGGCGTTTAAGTAACAAATATTTTCTTATCATGGTAATGATAAATAAGTTTGGCGATTTCTTGGCGCCATCAAGAAGTTTACAAGGAAAATTATCAATTGAGCCATATTAGTAAGTGTACATAATAGATCTTTTATTGAAAATTGATTATTGTTAAACTATGAATTGTATTAAACTCATAAGCGTAGCTAAAGGGAAAAACAATATAATAATAAAAATAGTTGGTTTACAAGAGGTGGAACAAAACATCATCGAAAAACGAAGCTGGGTGTCTTCCGCCGGATCGTTATCTCAATGTTGACAAACATATTTTTCTCTGTTATTGTTATATATAATTTACTTTCTACATGCGCTGGATGTCGGAAAAATTCGACCAGGCACAATTGAGCGATTCGGCGGTCACCAGTCAGCTTTGTTTTGCGGCGAAATTTTGTTCTACCTATTTGTATTTCTGTAGCGATAGCTATATGTGGCTCCGCACTTATTCATCTGACACTGAACACTCGATAAACCAAGAGTTAATTATAACGGAAAATAAATCACGAATTTTTTCAGCTTGGTTGTTGCTGAAAATTTACAAAATATATCCGAATTAAATCGATCTTGACATAAATTTCAAATAGTCGATCATGGAATATTATCAGTATTTTTCTCAACAAATTTATCCAACGCGTTTATATAAGACCTTTTTTTTAACCTATGGCACCGCTATTAATAATTTCGGTCCCACGAATTACCATTGTTGTTTCAAATTAGTGAGAGTGGTGCGATCAATGAAACATAACTACAGATTAATAATTTTTTGCGCACATAAGAATACATTTAATCATGGAAATGATAACAGAACAATTACTGAAAGTGCACGGGAAAAACTATTATTATTTTGGTTCTTGAACAAAAAAAAATTAACTTTAAACACTACATTTTTCAGGCGTTCTGATAGTCACTCAACACCAACCTCCCTTGAGCTGTTACTATAATTACAGCCAAGCTATAATTGGCACATAAAACCGACAGTACAACTGCATACAGTCCCTGGCCAAATTATTAGACGCACTGTATTTTTTTTAGTAATTTTAATGTTTCTTAAGAGTTTTTATGCAATAATGGTATATTTAAACTACAATATTATTGATTTTTTATTTAAAAGAATTGTTGTAGACTACATATTTGTATTTATTTTTAACATATGGCAACACTGTGTTGACAAAGTGATACATGAACGTAAAGAAATACAAACCTGTATCAGTCGCGATCGAATCGAGTCAGGTACGGACGTGTTTCTGTGGCTTTATGGACTGTGATTGTTTGTTTAACAGTTTTATACTACTCAGTTATTAGTTTATTTTGTATGCAGTATTTTAAAAAAGTAATTGGACTATTTTCATTATGGGTAGAAAAGGCGATCTTTCACCACGTAAAAAAGCTAAAGTGAAGGCCCTTGTGATTGCGAAAACATTTACAAACCGAGAAATATCACGAAGATTGGAGGTTTCTGAAGCTAGTGTACGACGCATAAAAAAGAAAATTGAGTCAGGGAAGGAATTAAGCCCGTAAAGAAAGAAAGAAAAGATGCGGTAGAAAACCAATTTTCACTCCACGGTCAGAGAAATGTTTGAAGAAAATTTGTGTAGAAAACAGATTTGCTACCACAAAGGTAATAAAATCACAACTCCAGGATGCTAGCGTAAATGCTTCTGAGCGCACTGTTCGAAGAAAATTGAAAGAATTAGATTTTAAGGCCTGTCGCCCCGCCAGGAATCCCAAGTTAACAGCTGCAATGAAAGCAAAGCGCCTGAAGTGGGCCAAACAATGGCAAGACAAAGATGTGGACTTCTGGAGATCGGTAAGATACAGCAATTTAATCAATAATTGATACATTATTATCATTTTCAGTTAAATAAAGCAAATAAACATGGAAGTTTATATATTTTTTCCTTCTGCTTCAGTGACGAAAGCACATTCGAAATTTTGCAGAATAAAGCTCAGTATGTGCGTCGTCGTCATGGAGAAAAGTTTCATCCTGATTGTGTCGTCCCGACGGTTAAACATCCCACCAAAGTGATGATTTGGTCAGTCATCAGCGGCAAGGGCACTGGACGTCTGTACGTGGTCAAAGGAATAATGAGGCAAGATCAGTACAAAGAAGTATTACAAAATCGGTTGATTCCGCAGCTCAGAGAATGGTTTCCAAATGGGGAACCATTCACTTTCATGCAAGATGGAGCTCCCTGCCACACTGCTCGGTCTGTTAAAGCTTTTTTGGCAGAAAAAAATATCCCTCTGTTGGATTGGCCCTGATATGAACCCCATTGAAAATGTGTGGGAGCTGATGAAAAGAGAAGTGGCTAAAGATGTGATTACCAACAAAACCCAGCTCCTAGAAAAGATTATTCATGTGTAGAATCATCATCCTCAAATGCAGGAGACAGTACAATCTTGCATTGATAGCATGCCGCGCAGAATTAAAGCTTTGATAGCGGCTAAAGGTGGCTCAACTAAATATTGACTTTTACTAACATTAATTTCACTTTTCTTTAAAACTTAATAAACTTATGCTTTTCTAAATTAATGCTGTTTTATTTATGTCAAATAAATAGGTAATTGACTGGATAATATAAAAATAAAAAACAAATCAATATAAAATAATAAAACGGTACAATATCACTCGGTAATTAATATTTTACATGAAATCTTGCAGTGCGTCTAATAATTTGGCCAGGGACTGTACGTGTTATTTTTTTACTCATTATGAGTACGCCGGTAATATACACAATTGAGCTTAGTTTCCTTTCATCAAGAAACGAAGAAAGAACTAAAACCTTGGTGCAGTTTTAACTTTGCTAAAAGTGAAAAAAGTGCGCAGAAGATTTTTTTAAGTTAAGGTAGTTACTAATTTTCGAGAGATTCGCGTATAATCTATAATATACAGTGACTCACAGCTTAAATGATGCAGTGGCTATAAGAAAATACTAACTGGTCTCAGTGCCTCTTTATTTATTTGGAAAAAACAACTTATTGAAATTAAATTAGTAAAGAGTCTTCTAAAAAAGTATGAATTACTTTTTGTCTTAAATATGCCTTACTTATTTAACAGTAAATAATTAATCAAATCATATGCAATTTTAACGTCACAGCGTAAATGATGCAAAATAACAATAGGGGTCAAAACCTATCGCATTTTGAAATTTACGAAGGCGACGTTGCTTTGATTTCTTAGTGCAATTGTTTTTTGTTTAGTTTGACATTTTTTCATTCAATAAAATGAAATTATTTAAGAATGGGTCGTCGAACTACAATTTCTGAGAGAAATTTAATTTTTACTCATTACAGGAATGGATACATCCAAAGAGACATAGCCAATATGGTAAATAAATGTCCGTCAGCTGTTCAGCATATCATTGAACGTTACCGGAATGAAAATAGAGTCGAGAATAAGTCAAGGTTGGCTCCAAATAAGATCTTCAATGAACGTGAAGAAAGATGGATTTTAAGAGAGGTCAAATAATCCAAAAAAAAATGCGCCAAAGTTGTGCACCGAGGTGGAAAGACAGTTTGGAAAAAGGTGTAACCCCGAAACAATTCGACGGATCTTGAATAATAATTTACATGGTCGAACTGCTAGAAATAAGCCTTTCATTAGCCAAAGAAATAGACGCGTGAGATTGGAATTTGCCAGAGAGCATATCAATAAAGACTTGAACTTCTGGAATTCAGTAATATTTGCTGATGAGACCAAAATAAACTTATCTGGGTCCGATGGAAAAATATCAGTGTGGAGAAAGCCTAACGAACAATTAAAATTGAAAAATATGAAAGCTACGGTAAAGCACAATGGAGGTGGAGTGATGTTATGGGGCTGTATGTCATCTGCAGGAGTAGGTAACATGCATTTCGTCGAAGGGAATATGAACCAATATGTGTACTTGGATATACCAAGGCAGCATCTCCTCGCTAGTGCCCAAAAATTAGATATTGAAAACAATTATCGGTTGTATCACGGCAATGATCCAAAGCACACGTCATTTCGAGTCCGCAGTTGGTTGCTTTATAACTGTCCAAATGTTATTAAAACACCAGCCCAGTCACCAGACTTAAATGTAATTGAAAATTTGTGGCTGACATTAAAAAAGAAAGTAAATAGTGCCCCAATATCAAATAAAACTGAATTAAAAATAAAAATTACTGAAGCATGGAACACTATTTCCCCGGAGTATACTAGAAAGTTAGTTGAATCAATGTCCAGAAGATTACAAGCCGTTATTGATAATGAGGGAGGCCCGACCAAATATTAGCAGGCTTATCTCAAATTATACAGTTTGTTTTCTCTAATAATTTTAGTATATTGAATTTTGCATCATTTAAGCTGTGACGTTAAAATCGCATATAATTTAATTAATTATTTATTGTTAATTAAGTAAGGCATATTTAAGACAAAAAGTAATTCATACTTTTTTAAAAGACTCTTTACTAATTTAATTTTAATAAGTTGTTTTTTCCAAATAAATAAAGAGGCACTGAGACCAGTTAGTCTTTTCTTATAGCGACTGCATCATTTAAGCTGTGAGTCACTGTATATAAAATGCAACGTCTCTCTGTATGTATGTCTGACCGTTAGTGCGTTTATCACTGGAGAAGCACTTATCCGATTTACGTGCTTTTTTATTTTAAAACATACATATGTTCTCTGGCCAGGTTATAGGCTATATTTTATTACGTTATGTAACATAAGGAATAAGCAGTGACGATAATAGTGAATCAAATCGGAAAAAAGTGTGCCGCTAGCGCGTTCTCTTGCAATACATTGCTAAACCATTAAATATGGAACAATATCATGTACCAAAGAATATCTATATCTTAATATATATAAAATACTGTCTGTCTGTCTGTCTGTCTGTCTGTCTGTCCGTCCGTTAGTGCGCCTATCACTGAAGAACCACTTATCCGATTTACGTACTTTTTTTTTTAAAACATACATATGTTCTCTGGCCAGGTTATAGGCTATATTTTATTACGATAGGTAGCATAAGGAATGAGCAGTGACGTAAAATAGTGAATGATGTCGGAAATAAGTTTGGCGCTAGCGCGTGCCTTTGCAATACACAGCCTAAACCATTAAATATGGAACAATATTATGTAGCAAAGAATATCTGTATGCAATGTCTCTCTGTCGGTCTGTCCATTAGTGCGTTTATCACGCGGGAACCACTTATCCGATTTACCTGTCTTTTTTTAAATTCATATATATATTCTTTGGCCAGGTTATATAATAATAATAATAATAATCTATATCTATAATATATATAAAATGCAATGTTTGTCTGTCTGTCTGCCTGTCCGTTAATGCGCTTATCCCTCGAGAACGTGATGTTTTAAATTCATACATATGTTCTCTGACCAAGTTATAGGTATATATTTTATTACATCTATAATATATATAAAATGCAACGTATCTCTGTCTGTCTGTCCGTTAGTGCGCTTATCACTGGAGAACCACTTATCCGATTTTTCGTACTTTTTTTTTTTTAAAACATACATATGTTCTCCGGCAAGGTTATAGGCTATATTTTATTACGATAGGTAGCATAAGGAATGAGCAGTGACAATAATAGTAAATGAAGTCGGACAAAGTTTGCCGCTACCGCGTTCTCTCTTACAATACACAGTCCAAACCATTAAATATGGAACAATATTATGTAGCAGAGAATATCTATAATATATATAAAATGCAATGTATCTCTGTTCGTCTGTCTGTCCGTTCGTTAGTGTGCTTATCACTGGAGAACCACTTATCCGATTTACGTGCTTTTTTTTTAAACATACGTATGTTCTCTAGCCAGGTTATAGGATATATTTTATTAGGTGACATAAGAAATAAGCAGTGACGATAATAGTGAAATTAAGTCGGAGAAAAGTTTGCCGCTAGCGCGTTCTCTTGCAATACACTCCCTAAAGCAATAAATATGGAACAATCATGTAGCAAAGAATACAATATATATATAAAATGCAACGCCTCTCTGTCTGTCTGTCTGTCCGTTAGTGCGCTTATCACTCGAGAACCACTTATCCGATTTACGTGTTTTTTTATAAATTTATACATATGTTCTATATAATTCGATATAAGCCTAGATAATGGGAGATAAGGTGAGATAATGGGAGATAAAGAGAAATAATGGGAGATAAGCCTCGATAATGGGAGATAAGGTGAGATAATGGGAGATAAGTATAAATAATGGGAGATAAGGAGAGATAATGGGATATAAGCAGAGATAAGTCTAGATAATGGGAGTTATGGTGAGATAATGGGAGATAAGGAGAAATAATGGGAGATAAGAAGAAATAATGGGAGATAAGTCGAGATAAGCCTAGATAATGGGAAATAAGTTGAGATAATGGGAGGTAAGGAGAAATAATGGAAGATAAGGAGAAATAATGGGAGATGAGCAGAGATAAGCCTAGATAATGGAAATTATGTAGAGATAATGGGAAATAAGGAGAAATATTGGGAGATAAAGAGAAATAATGGGAGATATTTTATTACGTTGGGTAACATAAGGAATAAGCAGTGACGATAGTAGTGAATCAAGTCCACGCGAGCGGAGCCGCGGGCCCGGCTAGTTATATATAAAATGCAACGTCTCTCTGTCTACCAATCCGTTAGTGCGCTTAGCACTCAAGAACCACTTATCCAGTTTACGTATTTTTTATAAAATACATATGTTCTGTGGCCAGGTTATAGGATATATTTTATTACGGTAGGTAACATAAGTAATAAGCAGTAACGATATAGTGAAACAAGACCACGCGAACGGAGCCGCGGGCACGGCTAGTACTATATAAAATTAAGAATGTTGTTGATAAACCGTGACCAGGCGTCCTTGTTCTTCCCGGACAGAAAGAGTTATTAGAGCCCTATGGCAGGATCAACAAAAATTATCGCGGTGTTCACATTATGTAGAACTATTAAAGAAGATTTAAAAATAAGGCGTACAAAAAAGACAACCCTACGCTGCTCAATGTTTCATAAGTGCTTCAAGCTTCCGTTCAGAACTTCAATTTCGAACCCACCCAACTATAGACTGTAAGGTATTTTCAAAGAAAAAGCCTGTTGAACCAGACACCAAAATTTGCAGTTACTAAGGAATCCCCTGCGTAAATTCTGATTCAAAATGTACATTCCGTCATCGATGCAAAGCCTAAACTTTTAAGCTTTGTTATAAAGGCGATTACGGTGTATTCATCATGTTGACGAATAAAAATCTTCTCTTACCTAAAAATATTAATGACCGAAGAAGCAGCGAGTTTTTTAAAAAAAAATCGCTAGCTAGGGGGAAAAGCTTATCATCTTAAAAAGAGATTTTCCAAAACAAACCTCAAGAATAGAAAAGCACCAGAAGAAGATGGGATATCAAACGAACTAATTAAATATGCCGGAGAAAGCCACATATCGGAAATGACAACATTCTTTAATAAGCTATAACAGGAAGAAGGAATGAACAAAAAGCATTACGGTTTACAGGTTATAGGCTATATTTTATTACGATAGGTAGCATAAGGCATAAGCAGTGACGTAAAATAGTGAGTGAAGTCGGAAAAAAATTTGCCGCTAGCGCATTCCCTTGCAATACACAGCCTAAACCATTAAATATGGAACAATATTATGTAGGAGAGAATATATATAATCTATAATATATATATAAAATGCAATGTCTCTCTGTCTGTCTGTCCATTAGTGCGATTATCACGCGAGAACCACTTATCCGATTTACCTGTCTTTTTTTAAATTCATACATATATTCTTTGGCCAGGTTATATAATAATAATAATAATCTATATATGAGAAAGAAAAACATAATAATGATAATAATAATAATAACACCCAGAAAATACAGATCCCTACTATAAGTACACACCAACATCCGTACTTGAAAATAAAGATTACAAGCTCTACTGGGACATCAGTATCCATACAGATAAAACAGTCTCCGCCAATAGAACCGATGTTACTTTTCACTGCAAAAAAAGGAAAAGTCACTTATCTAATTGACATGGCTGTCCCCAACGACACAAACATCCAAACGAAATACGCAGAAAAAATCTCCAAATACACAGACGTTGCAACAAAAATAAAAAGGCTATGGAAACAAGAAAAAATCCTCATTGTCCCTCTCGTCATATCAGCCACAGGCCTTACACCAACAACATTCACACACTTAGTACAATTAGGACTCAACACAAACATACACAAAAACATTCAAAAGACAGAAATTTTGAAAACATGTAACATTGTCAGGTCATTCCTTAATACATAATGGTAATGCGTTTGTGCTGACTTGGCTTGCGCCCGTCAGCCAAACATGGAACCACATTGACCAAATGTGAGAAAGAAAAACAAAAATAATAATAATCTATATCTATAATATATATAAAATGCAACGTCTCTCTGTCTGTTTGTCTGTCTGTCTGTCTGTTAGTGCGCTTATCCCTCGAGAACCACTTATCCGATTTACGTGATTTTTTAAATTCATACATATGTTCTCTGACCAGGTTATAGATATATAGTTTATTACATCTATAATATATAAAATGCAACGTATCTCTGTCTGTCTGTCCGTTAGTGCGCTTATCACTGGAGTACCACTTATCCGATTTTCTAACTTTTTTTTTAAAACATACATGCGTTCTCCGGCCAGATTATAGGCTATATTTTATTACTATAGGTAGCATAAGGAATGAGCAGTGACGATAATAGTGAATGAAGCCGGATAAAAGTCTGCCGCTAGCGCGTTCTCTTGCAATACACAGTCTAAACCATTAAATATGGAACAATATTATGTAGCGTAGAATATCTATAATCTATAATATATATAAAATGCAATGTCTCTCCGTCTGTTTGTCTGTCTATCCATTAGTGCTTTTATCACGCGAGAACCACTTATCCGATTTACGTGTCTTTTTTTAAATTTATACATATATTCTTTAGCCAGGTTATATAATAATAATAATATCTATATCTATAACATACATAAAATGCAACGTCTCTCTGTCCGTCTGTCTGTCTGTCTGTCCGTCCGTTAGTGCGCTTATCACTGGAGAACCACTTAATCGATTTACGTGCTTTTTTCTTAAAAACGTACATATGTTCTCTGGCCAGGTTATAGACTATATTTTTATTACGTAAGGTGATATGAGGAATAAGTAGTGACGATAATAGTAAATCAAATCGGAAAAAAGTTTACCGCTAGCGCGTTCTTTTGTAATACACTGCCTAAACCACTAAATATGAAACAATATCATGTAGCAAAGAATATCTATAATATATATAAAATGCAACGTCTCTCTGTCTGTCCGTTAGTGCGCTTATCACTGGAGAACCACTTATCTGATTTACGTGCTTTTTTTTTTAAACATACGTATGTTCTCTGGCCAGGGTATAGGATATATTTTTATTACGTTAGGTGACATAAGGAATAAACAGTGACGATAGTAGGGAATCAAGTCGAAAAAAGTTTGTCGCTAGCGCGTTCTCTTGCAATACACTGCCTAAAGCATTAAATATGGAACAATATCATGTGGCAAAGAATATAATATATATAAAATACAACGTCTCTCTGTTTGTCTGTCTGTCTGTCCGTTAGTGCGCTTATCGAGAACCACTTATCCAATTTACGTGTTTTTATAAATTTATACATATGTTCTATATAATTCGATATAAGCCTAGATAATGGGAGATAAGTTGAAATAAGCCTCGATAATGGGAGATAAGGTGAGATAATGGGAGATAAGTATAAATAATGGCAGATAAGGAGAAATAATGGGAGATAAGCAGAGATAAGTCTAGATAATGCGAGTTATGGTGAGATAATGGAAGATAAGAAGAAATAATGGGAGATAAGGAGGAATATTGCCAGATAACTCGAGATAAGCCTAGATCAGAGGTGTCAAACTCAATTTTGCAGAGGGCCATATATTAAATTTAGAATGTGTAGGCGGGCCAGATTCAAATAAAAAAAATGTACTGAATTATTATAACATTTTATTTATTTAATTATATAGTATATAATATACGGTTGTTAAAAATTATGATTCTTCATTGCGATCGCGGGCCTTATTCATACGTCCCGGGGGCCGGATGCGGGCCGTATCTTTGACATCCCTGGCCTAGATAATGGGAAATAAGATTAAATAATGGGAGATGAGGAGAAATAATGGGAGATAAGGAGAAATAATGGGAGATGAGCAGAGATAAGCCTAGATAATAGAAACTATGTAGAGATAATGGGAGATAAGGAGAAATATTGGGAGATAAGGGGAAATAATGGGAGATACGGTGGGTAATATAAGGAATAAGCAGTGACGATAGTAGTGAATCAAGTCCATGCGAGCGGAGCCGCGGGCCCTGCTAGTTAAAAATAAATGGGAAATTAATAGAGCAAGTAATGAAATTCCCATATCTTGGAGTACTAATTACTAACTACGGAGATATAACAGAAGAAGAGAGAGAACAAACAAATAAAGTAGCAGCAATATCAGGGGCCCTCAGAAATGCAGTTTGGAAAAACAAAGATCTAAGTGTAGGGGCAAAAACAAGAATATATAGAACTTGCGTTAGACCCATACTGGCTTATAGCATAAAAACACGGGCAGACACAAACAAAAGCAAACAGTTATTAAGAACAAATGAAATGAAAATACTGAGAGCAATAACAGGAAAAAGTTTTTTAGACAGAGTGAATAACAACACTATAAGAGAACAATGCAAGGTAGAGGATATAGTCAGATGGGGAAGAAAGAGAAGAGGAGATGGATGGATGGATGTTGTGGGGATTAGGTGCATCGACTACTAAGGTCATTTAGCACCCCGTATTCCGAGAAGAGGAGAGTGGCGTAAACATGTACAAAGGATGGAAGATACGAGAATGATAAAAATTTGTATGAACGAAAATCCATATGAAACAGGACCAAAAGGCCGACTACCAAAGAGATGGAGAGGCAGCTGGACACAAGAGGCTTAATAAAGAAGTAGAACAGGTCTATGACCTACTCAGAAGAGGAAGTAAGGTAAACCTCAGTCCTCGGGGAAGTCCTCTAAATCGACCATCGACAGTAGTTTTAATACTTTTTTAATGTAGTTTTTAAATAAATACTTTTTTCACTCTGTTGGCCATTGTATGTTAGAAATGCTGACATAATTTTTCGCTAAACTATGTAATCTATATAACCGTTTCCCAACACCACTGATTTAAAATCATTTATCTGGTCCTGACTATAAGTTATAGAGTGTTGTTCACCAGATTTACGAATGTAGATTGTGTTCTTCACAATAGATAACCCAAAAACACTTAAAATAATAGCTTTCTGTTTTGTTTCCTGAAATAAAGACATCTTTAGGGAATTTAATAAATTAAGGTCTTTGATGTTAACAAATGGTTTAATTCAATGTTTTAGTGTTATGAGGATGTGAATCTATTTCGGTCTTATTGCCGTTAGTCATATAGTTATAAATTTGATTAGGATGTATTATTAGGGAATTGTTCGAAATATAAATGAAAATGATTGACAAAATTATTTATCGAGTGCTTCCTTAGCGAATATAACTGTGAGGTCGAATATTTTTGTTGTGACCTGTACATACATGCTAAGACTAATATTAATGAAAAAATTGTTCGGCCTCAGCAATCCTAAAAAGGACGTATAATACAATATGTTCAAAGCAACCCTGCTAAACATGAGGTTTCAAATTTACGTAGAAAATTTGACAGTAGTTCTGACTACACTATTAAATATGATAATAGCATAAGCGGAGAAATACGAGGCTGGTTTGAAAAGTCCGTGCAAAGTCCGAGAGATGGCACCACCGGCGCGTATCGAGGTCATGTTTAGTTAGTAACATCTCTTGAATGAACACACACCAAGTTTCAGCCATATTGGTCTATTTCTTTGTGTTTGGCATTCGTGTGAATCAAGGAAGTCGAGTGATTTTCAAGAAATGGACGAAAAAGAATTTCGTGTGGTGATTAAACATTACTTTATGAAAGGCAAAACGCCTCAGGAGACTAAAGAGAAGCTTGATAAACATTATGGTGACTCTGCACCTTCGATTAGAACAGTTTATAAGTGGTTTCAAAATTTTCGGACTGGCCATATGGGCACAAGTGACGCTGAACGTTCTGGACGGCCTGTGGAGGTTACGACTCCAGAAATCATTGATCAAATCCATGATATGGTGATGGATGACAGAAGAGTTAAGGTGCGTGAGATTGCTAGTGCTGTGGGCATCTCGACTGAACGGGTACATAATATTTTGCATAAACATTTGGACATGAGAAAGCTATCCGCAAGATGGGTGCCGCGATTGCTCACGCTTGACCAAAAACGGAATCGTGTGAAGTGTTGCAAGGATGGTTTGCAGCTGTTCCAGAAGAATCCGGAGGACTTTAAGCGTCGTTTCGTCACTGTGGATGAAACATGGATACATTACTATACTCCTGAGACTAAACAACAATCTAAACAATAGGTTACCAAGGAGGAATCTGCACCAAAAAAGGCGAAGACCGTTCCTTCGGCCGGAAAGGTTATGGCGACTGTCTTTTGGGATTCGCAAGGGGTAATCCTCATCGACTATCTGGAAAAGGGTAAAACTATTACAGGTGAATATTATTCATCGTTATTGGACCGTTTGAAAACCGAGCTGCAAGAAAAACGCCCGCGATTGGCCCACAAGAAAGTCCTTTTCCATCACGACAACACACCAGCACACACCTCAGCAGTTGTGGTCGCAAAATTAATGGAAATAGGATTCCAACTCGTTTCACATCCCCCCTATTCTCCAGACTTGGCTCCGTCGGACTACTATTTGTTCCCCAATTTGAAGAAATGGCTGGCGGGACAAAGATTTTATTCAAACGAGGAGGTGATTGCAGACAGTAATGGATATTTTGCAGACTTGGACAAATCCTATTATTCGGAAGGGATCAACAAACTAGAACATCGTTGGACGAAGTGTATAAGCCTAAAAGGAGACTATGTCGAAAAATAAAAAAGGTTTACCTCAAACACATAAGTAGTTTTTATTTTTGCACGGACTTTTCAAACCAGCCTCGTAGTTTGAAAACCTCAAGTAATAAGCAATAAAAAAAACCTATTTTAGTACTCTTTGAACACATATTCCTTAAATTCCTTTATGTTCTACAAAAAAACAATTTAAAATCCAGAATAATTCCGAAAAGCTTGACAGTCAGTTATCTGATTCGGAGATTTCCATGTCTATTTTATGACATGCCTAAATTAAAGATAAGTTAAGGCTCTTAATACTTCTAATAATAAAGGGTGATTCATTTAGAGGTACTTTTTTTTAAATAAAAAAAAATGAAATGAAAACAATTTTATTTTATAATCTTTATTATCATATAAAAGAACCATTCTTTACAATTATTTCTTAAAGATAATTTCTTTCAAATGTTGTCCGCGACTACGGTTAACAACGTCCATTCTGAAGTTCCAATTTTCAATGACGCGTGTGAGTATTTCAAGTGGTATTTGGCCAATGACTCGAGTAATATTGGCCTCCAATGCCTCAATTGTAGCTGGCTTATCCATGTAGACTTTGGACTTCTCATAGCCCGAAAGGAAAAAGTCAAGAGGTGTGATGTCACATGATCTAGCCGGCCAATTCACTGGTCCAAAGCGTGAAATGATCTGTTCGCCGAATTGCTCTCGCAGTAAAGCCATGGTTTCACGGGCTGTATGGCAAGTGGCGCCATCTTGTTGGAACCAAATTTCGTCGAGACCACGGGCTTCAATTTCTGGCATCAAATAGTCTGTTATCATGGCGCGATAACGGTCACCATTCACAGTAACATTCCGGCCGGCCTCTGTTTTGAAGAAATATGGACCGATTATTCCACCGGCCCATAAACCACACCAAACAGTTGTTTTTTCTGGATTTAATGGCAGCTCTTGAACCTCTTCAGGTTGTTCATCACCCCAAATACGGGCATTTTGTTTATTCACGAACCCATTAAGCCAAAAATGGGCCTCATCGGTGAACGAAATTTTTCTCGAAAACAGTGGATCTTCTGCAAGCTTGTCAAGAGCCCAACGACTAAAACGGAAAGATTCGGAAGGTCGGTCGGTTTCAGTTGTTGCACTAGTTGAATTTTGTATGCTTTTAAGGAAAGATCCTTACGTAAAATACGCCAAGTTGTTGAATATGACAGGCCAAGCTGTTGAGAACGGCGACGAATCGACACTTCACGGTCTTCGCGTACACTCTCCGCTACCGCCCCTATATTTTCTTCACTACGTGCTGGATGTGGTCTATTCGGTCGAGCATTATCCAATAATGAAAATTGGGTCTCAAACTTATTGATGGTAGAGCGAATTGTGCGTTCGGTAGGCCGATTATGTGGACCATAAGTTGCTCTCAGCGCCCGATACACATTCCTCGTAGAACGCCCATTTTCGTAATAAAGTTGAACAATTTGTAGACGCTGTGCCGGGCTAAGTCTTTCCATTATGAATTGTTAAACACTACTGAACAGGAATGCCACTTCAGTTGACACGACGCATGCGCAATCTGCAATTAAATCCCCATCACAAAAAGTACCTCTAAATGAATCACCCTTTACAAACGCTACCTAATATTTTGGGGTCTGCTCACTTTGTGTTTTTAGTGTTCCGTACGGAACACTTATAAGATCACTTCGGTGTCTGTCCGTCTGTCTGTCCGTCTGTCCGTCTGTCACACCCGATTTTCTCCGAAACTATTTGTCATAGAAAGTTGAAATTTGGTAGTAATATAGGAATTGATGGCCTCATCAGAGCCATGTAGTTTTGAAAGTTAAATTTTGACTTAAGGGGTTAGTTTTTGGGGGTGAAATCGGAAGTGAAAAAAAAATTTTTTTACTAGGTAATCGAGTGTGGTGTCAAATGAAAGCTTGTGAAAACACGAGTAAAAAAATATATATATATAATGTAATACTTGCGCGCACTTTTCTTTGTATTATTTTTAAGAAATCGCGAAAAATCGCTGTCCACCCGCCTTATCTCGGAAAGTACTTATCAAAAAATTCTGAAAAAATTCTGGAATATTCTCCACGGGGTGTAGATTGAACGAAAATTATCACGAGTGCATTACCTGTAATAATTTATCTGGTATATAAAAAAAAAACAGAAATTTCTAGGTCATCAATTTTCAGTAAAGATTGGAAATAAACTTTGTTGAAACTTATTTGGGGTGTATTTTGTGAAGTCACTGATCATTTTATATCACCGTAAGATAAATTTTGACTTAAGGGATTCGTTTTGAGGGGTGAAATCGGAAGTGAAAAAAAATTTTTTTACTAGATCATCGAGTGTGGTGTCAAATGAAAGCTTGTGAAAACACGAGTAAAAAATATATATATAATGTAATACTTGCGCACACTTTTCTTCGTATTACTTTTAAAAAATCGTGAAAAATCGCTGTCGCCTACCTTATCTCGAAAAGTACTGATCAAAAAATTTTGAAAAAAAGCCTGGAATATTCTCCACGGGGTATAGATTGAACGAAAATTATCATTACCTTTAATAATTTATCTGGTATAGAAAAAAACCAAAATTTCAAGGTCACCCGTTTTCAGTAAAGATTGGAAATAAACTTTGTTGAAAACTTATTTGGGGTGTGTTTTGTGAAGTCACTGATCATTTTATATCACCGTAACATAAATTTTGACTTAAGGGATTCGTTTTGAGGGGTGAAATCGGAAGTGAAAAAAAATTTTTTTACTAGGTCATCGAGTGTGGTGTCAAATGAAAGCTTGTGAAAACACGAATAAAAAATATATATATAATGTAATACTTGCGCACACTTTTCTTCGTATTACTTTTAAAAAATCGTGAAAAATCGCTGTCCCCTATCTTATCTCGAAAAGTACTGACCAAAAAATTTTGAAAAAATCCTGGAATATTCTCCACGGGGTATAGATTGAACGGAAATTATCATTACCTTTAATAATTTATCTTTTATAGAAAAAAAAAAAAATTTCAGGGTCACCAGTTTTCAGTAACGATTGGAAACAAACTTTGTTCAAAACTCATTTGGGGTGTGTTTTGTGAAGTCACTGATTATTTTATACCACCCTAATAAAATTTTTTATTTTAAAAACAATCAACGTACGGAACACTAATTGTGCAAGTTCAACTTACACTTGACCGGTTTTATTTGATAATAAAATTAGTTTTATTATAAAGAATTAGGGTTAGGTACACCTCCTGATTATGGTCACCAAATTGAGTTTTTGCTTTTTATGAATTTAAAATGGAAATGAATGAACTCTATATCAGGTCTATCTATAATAATCCTGGGGTGTTTGAAAACAAAAGGAAAAAAATATTACGTTTCAGGCAGTTTCCTGGACCTGGACCTAAAAAAAATTATGAAATATATTGAAGTTTATCCAATAAATACCTATTTTTAATTATTGTTGCATTAATTAAAATATATATATTTGTTTTATTTGTTATATATCTGTAACATTATTGATTTAATAAACTTAAATTCAATGAAAATATCCGTATAATTTAATGAAAATTGGGTCAAAAATAGATATATTTCAAGTTTACTTAGCTTTCTCATTTGGTATATTGTGTATTTTGAGAATTGGAAAAGTTTTACAATAACATTCGGTCAAAACAAATCCAGTTTCATTTTTAGAAAGTTTTAAAAAAAATACACTCGACCATGGACAAGTAGAAATATGGTTTATTTATAAAATATATTAAATGCAACGTCTCTCTGTCTGTCTGTCCTTTAATGCGTTTATTACTCGAGAATCATTTATCTGATTTACGTGATTTTTTTTTAATTCATACAAATGTTCTCTGGCAGTAACTATAATAGTGAATCAAGTTGGAAAAAAGTTTGCCGCTAGCGCGCTCTCTTGCAATACGCTACCTAAACCGTTAAGTATGGAACAATATCATGTAGCAAAGAATATAATATAAATAAAATGCAACGTCTCTGTCTGTCTGTCTGTCTGTCCTTTAGTGCGGTTATCACGTGAGAACCACTTATCCGATTTACCTGTTTTTTTTTTTAAATTCATATATATATATATATATATATATATATATATATATATATATATATATATATATATTCTTTGGCCAGGTTATAGAATAATAACAATAATAATCTAATATAATCTAATATAATAATCTATAATATATATAAAATACAACGTATCTGTCTGTCTGTCTATCCATCTGTCCGGAATAGGAGTCAGTCTGAGTTGTAACTTGAAGACCATACATCGATACAAAGTTTATTAATAAATAGTCCAATATGACTGCGGCGAAGAAAAGTAAAACTTATCATTTTAATAACGATTGGGAGGAAGAATTTTTCTTTTGTATGGTAAAGGATAAGTGCATTTGTCTCATTTACCGTGCGTCAGTTGCAATACCTAAGTTAGAGAGGCATCATAAAACGGTTCATAAAAATTATGAAAAAGATTTTCCGTCACAGAGTGAATTAAGAAAACGAAAAGTATGTGATTTGATAACTTGTTTGAAAAAAGAACAAACCATGTTTACAAGACCAGCCAAACAATCAAAAGCTGCAACGATCGCGTCAATTAAAATATCTCATATATTCGCGAAACACAAGAAACCATTTGATGATGGATCGGTTGTAAAGGAAGCATTTATTGAAGCGGGTGAGACTTTATTTGGAGATTTTAAAAATAAAACAGAGATTATGTCTGCTATTAGAGAACTTCAGTTATCTCGTCCGACTGTCACAAGGCGTGTTGAAGTCATGAGTCAGGACATGGCAGATAAACTAAAACATGATATCATGGAATGTACATACTTTTCTTTACAGTTCGACGAATCCACCGATATGACAGACACTGTCCAGCTGTGTATTTTTATTCGAATGGTATTCAATGACATGTCGACTAAGGAAGAGTTTTTGACAATGATTCTTCTGAAAGGAAAGACCCGTGGCGAAGATATATATGACGTTTTCTTCAATTTTGTAACAAACTACAAGCTACCAATATATAAACTAGTGTGCATTACAACCGATGGAGCACCAGCAATGACTGGAAACGTAGCTTGCAACGACGGCTCTTTAAATTGCAGTTGGAAGATAGTGAATCAGCTGAACACACTGATTTAGTTCTTCACACGGACGTCAGGTGGTTGAGTCGCGGAAAATTCCTAGAAAGGTTTCAAGAATTATTGCCCGAAATAACTTTTCTGGACGAAAGAGGTGATGACACTCAGATGCTGAAAAACGGAAAATGGCAGATTGATTTGGCATTTTTGACAGACATCACAATGCATTTAAACACCATTAATTTGGAGCTTCAAGGTAAAGGAAAAACTATTATTGAGATGATTAGCGCAATAAACGCATTCAAAAGTAAATTGCAACTTATGATAGATCAACTGAAAAGAAAGGATCTGAAAAATTTTCCGTCTTTGAAAGCAAGGATTCCTCAGTTGAATTATGATATTTATGAGGCAGAATTATCAAATATTTTGGACCAATTCGAAATACGTTTTTATGATTTCCGTAAATTGGCAAATATCGCATCATTTATGAGTTATCCTTTTTCGTGTAAAAACATTGAGGAATTAGCTACTGAAATAGCAAGTCAGTTTAACATGGACTCATGTTCTGTTGAAAATGAGTTAGTGCAGATTATGTTATATCAGATATACATCTCAAAGCCACAGCATCTGATACAAAATTCTGGTGTTTTATATCTGAAGATAAATATCCGAATCTAAGGCAAATCGCCCTTCAACTGACGGCAATGTTTAGGTCAACTTACTTGTGCGAGTTTGCATTTTCTGAAATAAAGATAATTAAGTCAAAATATCGCAATCGACTAACTGACGAACATATGTCATCATGCTTACGATTAGCACTCGGAAATTACGTACCATCTTATGAAAAGTATGCTGAGGACATGCAGTGCCACGCTGCAACATCCAAAGTCACTCTTTAGTTAAGTTTAGACACTAGAACTCGTTTGTTTTGTAAGAACCAATAAACTCGCAATTTTGAAAAATTATGAGTTTTTTTCATTGACATTTTAGAGCCTACTTATACTTACCTTGACTAAAAAATGCATATTGTGCGGAAAACTAATATCTATGCCACGATACACCCTACCTAGACGACAATCCTGCATCACACTTACTTGCAGCCTCTCAGAGTCGATCGATCGTAGTCTAACAATATTGAGGTAGATCGCCAGCAGTTCAAGTTTGAGCACCCCTGCGTTAGATAATATAAGGAATAAGCAGTGACGATAATAGTGAATGAAGTCCACACGAGAGGAGCCGTGGGCACAGCTAGTTTTATATATATTATGGATATAAAAATAAAGATTGGAAACAAACTTTGTTTGATACATGTTTCGTACTTGTATACAAGTCTGCATCATGTTAAACAAAATATGTTATTCACTGTATACATAAAAAGTAGATAAGATAAACAGCAAGAATCTAAGATAATTAGATATATCGGTTTTTTTGATTATATGTTAATAATAGCCTTTCCACCTATTTGAATAGCATTGAGCTTATATAAATAATAAAAGATACTAATTCTACTAAAAGCAGAACCGTGATAGACAATATGTTTTCAAATTGTCCTAATGATATACATACAAAAGCTCAGGTTGTAGAAAGTTTTTTAAGTCCTCACAAAAAAGTTTGTGTCAGAATCACAGATACTGATTTTTAAAAACTCATTTCGGGTGTGTTTTGCGAAGTCACTGACCATTTTATATCTTCGTAATGTACCGCTTAATTTTGGAAGCAATCACCGTACAGAACACTAACGGAGAAAGTCCGACTTGGTCGGTTTTTTTTTATTTTGGTATTGTAGATAATTGATTACAAAAATGCAGACTGGTATACTTGTGTTCCAAAAATGTTCTATGCAATAATTTTTCACATAATATTACCATATTGTTTGGTAGAAAGTACACTCTCTATTCAAAAAGAAACGAAACTTTTCGAAAATAAAAGGAAATAACAGCTTCGTTTATTGTATCTTTTTGTTGTCCAAAAATGTTTTTTGTCTTTTTGTTTGTTTCTGTTGGGTAGGGCGCATCGACAGCTAAGATCATTTAGCGCCCACTAGAGTTAGTTTGGTATAAATAGATTAGACTATGAAGTTGAATTCTTTTAAGTAATTGGTTATGTTTTCTTTAAGTGGGAGAAAAGATTTTATGAGGATGGTGATGTTGGATGGGATGCCGTGGGTGTCCAAAAATGTCACTAGATGAATATCTATAGTGGCAACAGTGTTTAGACGAACGGTAAAAAAAGAGTTTCAAACAAAGAGCAGCGATTGACTTTTGTATTAAACCGAGTAACCGAAACACATCAATTGCCTCAAAAAGTTACGAATACTATCCCGTATTTACCGACACTATTTGTAGGATTGTTGTCATCCATATTAATCATTCAAAAGCTGTTTTATTCACATTGAAATATTTCATAACGAGAAAAAATACTACAACCTTTTTTTATAAAATGGTTTAGCATTCATAATATTTCAGAGTGAATAAAATTTCATTTTTAACCCAAGAAAATCTGCTACTTCCGTTAAAAGATTTTTATTGTATGTTTGTCAGTATACACATACGGATTTCAGAAATATTTCTGTTAACATTTTCTAGTTTCGTGCTTTAAAGTAACAACGGACAAAAGTAAACTTTCAATATGAAAAAAATAAATGTACTTCTTTTTACGTATTTGTACGTCATTATGTAACCGTTACTTATCATGGTTACTTTTTTTTAGTCATTAGTATTAAGGTTCTTCTTTTGAGGATAAATAAGATAGAAAAACGTAACATTTTGATGGAAGGAGAAATACAAAAGAACATGAAAAAGAATAATAATGGAAATTTTTTTGCCGAAATAGGAACAATTTTCGGTATAGTTAAAAGTTACATTTACTTTTTTTAATTATAAATCTTTCTTTTACTTCATTGGTTTTGTTAGTGTTTACTTTTTTACTTTTTGGTCACATTTAAAGAAAAAAAATAAATTTGTTTAAATGGCGTGTACTCTAAATTCAAACATCTATAATATATATAAAATAGTGAATCAAGTCGGAAAAAAGTTTGCCGCAAGCACGTCCTTGCAATACACTGCCTAAACCATCAAATATGGAACAATATAATGTAGCAAAGAATATAATATATATAAAATGCAACGTCTCTCTGTCTGTCTCTCTATCTGTCCGTTAGTGCACTTATCACTCAAGAACCACTTATCCGATTTACGTGTTTTTTTTTTTAATTTATACATTTGTTCTCTGGCCAATTTGTCTATAATCTTCTATAACATATATAAAATTCAACGTCTCTCTCTCTATCTATCTGTTTGTCTGTCTGTCTGCCTGTTCGTTAGTGCATTTATCATTCGAGAACCACTTATCCGATTTACGTCCTTTTTTTTAAACATGCATATGTTCTCTAGTTAGGTTATCTATTAATATATATAAAATGCAATGTCTCTCTGTTTGTTTATCTGTCTGTCTGCCCGTTAGTGTGCTTATTACTTGAGAATCACTTATCCGATTTACGCGTTTTTTTTTAAAAAAAAGACTGTTCTCTGGCCAGGTTATAGGATATATTTTATTACGTTAGATAATATAAGGAATAAGCAGTGACGATAATAGTGAATCAAGTCGGAAAAAAGTTTGCCGCTAGCGCGTTCTCTTGCAATACGCTGCTTTAACCATTAAAGATAAAATAATATCATCTAGCAAAGAATATATTATATATATAAAATGCAACTGATTCGATTTATGTGTTTTTTTTTAATTCATGCTAAGTTCTCTGACCAAGTTATATAATAATAATTTGTATAATATATATATATATATATATATATATATATATATATATATATATATATATATATATATATATATATGTATATATATATATATATATATATATATATATATATATATATATATATATATACGAGGCTGGTTTGAAAAGTCCGTGCAAAGTCCGAGAGATGGCACTACCGGCGCGTATCGAGGTCATGTTTAGTTAGTAGCATCTCTTGAATGAACGCACACCAAGTTTCAGCCATATTGGTCTATTTCTTTGTGTTTGGCATTCGTGTGAATCAAGGAAGTCGAGTGATTTTCAAGAAATGGACGAAAAAGAATTTCGTGTGGTGATTAAACATTACTTTATGAAAGGCAGAATGCCTCAGGAGACTAAAGAGAAGCTTGATAAACATTATGGTGACTCTGCACCTTCGATTAGAACAGTTTATAAGTGGTTTCATAATTTTCGGACTGGCCATATGGGCACAAGTGACGCTGAACGTTCTGGACGGCCTGTGGAGGTTACGACTCCAGAAGTCATTGATCAAATCCATAATATGGTGATGGATGACAGAAGAGTTAAGGTGCGTGATATTGCTAGTGCTGTGGGCATCTCGACTGAACGGGTACATAATATTTTGCATAAACATTTGGACATGAGAAAGCTATCCGCAAGATGGGTGCCGCGATTGCTCACGCTTGACCAAAAACGGAATCGTGTGAAGTGTTGCAAGGATGGTTTGCAGCTGTTCCAGAAGAATCCGGAGGACTTTAAGCGTCGTTTCGTCACTGTGGATGAAACATGGATACATTACTATACTCCTGAGACCAAACAACAATCTAAACAATGGGTTACCAAGGGGGAATCTGCACCAAAAAAGGTGAAGACCGTTCCTTCGGCCGGAAAGGTTATGGCGACTGTCTTTTGGGATTCGCAAGGGATAATCCTCATCGACTATCTGGAAAAGGGTAAAAACTATTACAGGTGAATATTATTCATCGTTATTGGACCGTTTGAAAACCGAGATGCAAGAAAAACGCCCGCGATTGGCCCACAAGAAAGTCCTTTTCCATCACGACAACGCACCAGCACACACCTCAGCAGTTGTGGTCGCAAAATTAATGGAAATCGGATTCCAACTCGTTTCACATCCCCCTATTCTCCAGACTTGGCTCCCTCGGACTACTATTTGTTCCCCAATTTGAAGAAATGGCTGGCGGGACAAAGATTGTATTCAAACGAGGAGGTGATTGCAGACACTATTGGATATTTTGCAGACTTGGACAAATCCTATTATTCGGAAGGGATCAACAAACTAGAACATCGTTGGACGAAGTGTATAAGCCTAAAAGGAGACTATGTCGAAAAATAAAAAAGGTTTACCCCCAAACACATAAGTAGTTTTTATTTTTGCACGGACTTTTCAAACCAGCCTCGCATGGGCTGAAAAGTCCCGGGCCTAACACATAGATGGCGCTAGTTTTATTGCAGTCACCTTTTTTTCAGTTAATACTAACCTTCAAAAGACAGCTGTTAAAATTTCATGATATTCTATTCATTAGTTTGTGAGTTATTGTGCTAAGAGTGACGCTACTTTTGTTATTTTCAAAACAATGGATCAAAAACAATTTCGTGTTTTAATTTTACACTGCTTCTTGATGGGAAAAAAATACCGTTCAAGCGAAGCAATGGCTTGAAAAGTGTTATGGGGACTCCGCTCCATCAGAAACAACAATAAAACGTTGGTTTGCTGACTTCAAACGTGGTCGTAGAGACACCGATGATGCAGAACGCAGTGGACGTCCAAATGAGGCGGTAACACCAGAAAACATCAAAAAAAATCCATAAACTCGTTTTGAATGATCGAAAAGTGAAGTTGCGTGAGTTAGCTGACATCGTAAAGATATCAAAAGAACGTGTTGGCTTTATATTGCATGAGCATTTGACTATGAGAAAGCTCTGTTCAAAGTGGGTGCCGCGTTTGCTCACTGTTTATCAAAAACAAGAACGTGTTGATGATTCTGAGCAGTGTTTGGCCATTGTTAGAGCGGCGCTGGAATGATTGCGTTGCTCTTGATGGAGATTACGTTGATGAATAAAGCTAATTTTGAACCAAAAAAACCGTGTTTTCTTTGTTAGGCCCGGGACTTTTCAGCCCATGTGTTATATATAACGTAACGTCTCTCTGTTTGTCTGTTCGTTAGTGCGCTTATGACTCGCGAACCACTTATCCGATTTACGTGTGTTTTTTTTTAAATTTATACATATGTTCTCTGGCCAGGTTATAGGATATATTTTATTACGTTAGGTAACATAAGGAATGAGCAGTGACGATATTAGTGAATCAAGTCCACGAGAGCGGAGCTGCGGGCACGGCTAGTTTCATATATAGATGATTGAGTTGAAAAATTGATTCCTATTTAGAAAATCAAGGAAAGAAAGTGATTTTGTCTAACAGGAAATAAAGCAGGGTCACATGCTTCACGCACCAAGCTGACCATAGTATTTTAAAATAGTCAAGCCCTGAGGAAACACATATATTTGAGATAACAGAAGGATTTCTGATATCAAGAAAATAGATATTCATCACAATTTCAAAGCTTAATGTATATTTTTTTAGCTGTTGTAAATAAATTTTCACTAAAAAAAATAGTTATATTAACCTGAGAAAATCGTTCATACAACACAAATATCCATTTAAAACAAACGTAATTGAATTTTTGCTGAAAAATACTTCTGCAGCGCTTAATTTTTTGCTTAAGTAACCACTTTAGAGAAATGAAAAACTGTAGGATATCGCTAAATTATATGAGACACTTATAATTCACTTTATGTTTATTTTCTTGCTGAAAAAGATATTTTCAGCAGGCTCTTTCGGTATTTTAGTAGCGGTAAATAAGAGGTGGTGGTAATTTACAACGTAAAAAGCAATTTAGAAGAAAAGTCGCTTTAATGATAAATTGTTGCGGCATAAAGATAACCAGTTTTTTGTTTTGTTAAATATCTTGATTTTTTCTCTATTCTTGAAAAATGAAAAAATGTAAAAGCATAGTGGAGGAGTGGAGGTCACAGTTAACAATCTTGGATATATACGTTGTCATAAGCATAAGAACTGAGCGATATTTGATAGTCTATATAAAAACATTTTTCATTGAAAATCCTTAAGCAAATTCAGAAGCGGCACTTGTACAGAAATAAAAATTTACCCTAGTCTGAAACGTCTGTGAATTTAACTCGTTTAGAAACATAGTTTAGGATAGTTCATTCCGAAGTTGTTGAAGATGGCGTTACGGGGAATATATTCTGAGCACGTAGCGTGTTGAGAAGAATCAAGGAAGCCCTCCTTGATATACATGCAACATAACTATGTCACTGCATATTCATAAGCTAACTACCGGGAAGTTGAGTGACGATGTCCGTGGACACAACTTTCGTAATGCCATCCTTTTTAAAAGAGACTGCTATCTTGTCACCACAAGATAGAACTTACTCCAGACCTTTGTTAAGTTGAATAGTTTTCTGTTGTCTGCGAATAGGTAATTGATTTTCGAGCGTTTGACTAAATGAAGATACAGTCCCTGGCCAAATTATTAGACGCACTGTATTTTTTTTAGTAATTTTATGTTTCTTAAGAGTTTTTATGCAATAATGGTATATTTAAACTACAATATTATTGATTTTTATTTAAAAGGATTGTTGTAGACTACATATTTGTATTTATTTTTAACATATGGCGACACTGTGTTGACAAAGTGATACATGAACGTAAAGAAGTACAAACATGTATCAGTCGCGATCGGAATCGAGTCAGGTACGGAGGTGTTTCTGTGGCTTTATGGACTGTGATTGTTTGTTTAACAGTTTTATGCTACTCAGTTATTAGTTTATTTTATATGCAGTGTTTTAAAAAAGTAATTGGACTATTTTCATTATGGATAGAAAAGGCGATCTTTCACCACGTAAAAAAGCTGAAGTGAAGGCCCTTGTGATTGCGAAAACATTTACAAACCGAGAAATATCACGAAGATTGGAGGTTTCTGAAGCTAGTGTACGACGCATAAAAAAGAAAATTGAGTCAGGGAAGGAATTAAGCCCGAAAAGAAAGAAAAGATGCGGTAGAAAACCAATTTTCACTCCACGGTCAGAGAGATGTTTGAAGAAAATTTGTGTAGAAAACAGATTTGCTACCACAAAGGTAATAAAATCACAACTCCAGGATGCTAGCGTAAATGCTTCTGAGCGCACTGTTCGAAGAAAATTGAAAGAATTAGATTTTAAGGCCTGTCGCCCCGCCAGGAAGCCCAAGTTAACAGCTGCAATGAAAGCAAAGCGCCTGAAGTGGGCCAAACAATGGCAAGACAAAGATGTGGACTTCTGGAGATCGGTAAGATACAGCAATTTAATCAATAATTGATACATTATTATCATTTTCAGTTAAATAAAGCAAATAAACATGGAAGTTTATATATTTTTCCTATGTTTGACAGGTCTGCTTCAGTGACGAAAGCACATTCGAAATTTTGCAGAATAAAGCTCAGTATGTGCGTCGTCGTCATGGAGAAAAGTTTCATCCTGATTGTGTCGTCCCGACGGTTAAACATCCCACCAAAGTGATGATTTGGTCAGTCATCAGCGGCAAGGGCACTGGACGTCTGTACGTCGTCAAAGGAATAATGAGGCAAGATCAGTACAAAGAAGTATTACAAAATCGGTTGATTCCGCAGTTCAGAGGATGGTTTCCAAATGGGGAACCATTCACTTTCATGCAAGATGGAGCTCCCTGCCACACTGCTCGGTCTGTTAAAGCTTTTTTGGCAGAAAAAAATATCCCTCTGTTGGATTGGCCGGGTAATAGCCCCATTGAAAATGTGTGGGAGCTGATGAAAAGAGAAGTGGCTAAAGATGTGATTACCAACAAAACCCAGCTCCTAGAAAAGATTATTCATGTGTGGAATCATCATCTTCAGATGCAGGAGACAATACAATCTTGCATTGATAGCATGCCGCGCAGAATTAAAGCTTTGATAGCGGCTAAAGGTGGCTCAACTAATTATTGACTTTTACTAACATTAATTTCACTTTTCTTTAAAACTTAATAAACTTATGCTTTTCTAAATTAATGCTGTTTTATTTATGTCAAATAAATAGGTAATTGATTGGATAATATAAAAATAAAAAACAAATCAATTTAAAATAATAAAACGGTACAATATCACTCGGTAATTAATATTTTACATGAAATCTTGCAGTGCGTCTAATAATTTGGCCAGGGACTGTAGATTGAATTTTTAGTCTTTTACAGTAGATCGTTAACGTAAATATAAGGAATAAGAAAGAGAATAGGTATAGTATTTTTCAAGATCTAAGCAAGTTATTTGGCAAATTAATGCAATAAAAACATTAAACGACCGTTAGGATCTTTGCACGTACCAGGCCGTAACAGGGTCGTAACTGATATTTATATATATATATATATATATATATATATATATATATATATATATATATATATATATATACCTCCCTTTCAATCTAACATTTTATTGGCTACTTCGTGTTTATAAATATAAAGAATATTTTCCATTTTATCTGCAGTATTATACTGAAATAGTGTGTATTATAAAATTCAATAGTGTCTTAAAATGTCCGAACCCCTTAGCATCAGAAGCCGCAAATGTTTGCCCGTTGAGGCAAAAGTGATAGTTAAAAGTGTTTATTTAAAGTTAGTGGAGCGAAACCACGGCAAGTACTTTTCATTGATGGAGACATCAGCTTTAACAAGCATCCCTAAAAGTACAGTTTGGAAAATTGTAAATAATTCGATAGTGCCTAAAAAAACACGAAAAGATAAAGGTGTATCGAAATGTATTGATTTCTGTCAAGAAGACTTAATCCGCCGTAAAATTTATGAAATGTATGCAGAACAAAAAGTTCCTACGTTATCGTCACTTTCACGGAGGCTGTCCAAAGAAAGTTGTGACATAAAATGTTCCACTACAACTTTATGGCGTATTCTACGTCGTTTGAAGTTTTTGTTCAAAAAAATAGACAAAAGGTAGCAGCCAAGAATATTTCAGATTCCAGTTTGGATTATTATTGTGATACAACCGCTGAAGTTTTTGAAGATTGGCTTCAAAAACAAATGCCGAATATACCACCGAATAGCTATATTGTGATAGATAATGCATCCTATTATAGTCGCCAAATGAATAAGGTACCAAGTTCCACCAGTAGAAAAAGGGGAATACAAGCCTTTTTGTGCGAACGTGACATAAACGAGGCTGGTTTGAAAAGTCCGTGCAAAAATAAAAACTACTTATGTGTTTGGAGTAAACTTTTTTTATTTTTCGACATAGTCTCCTTTTAGGCTTATACACTTCGTCCAACGATGTTCTAGTTTGTTGATCCCTTCCGAATAATAGGATTTGTCCAAGTCTGCAAAATATCCATTAGTGTCGGCAATCACCTCCTCGTTTGAATAAAATCTTTGTCCCGCCAGCCATTTCTTCAAATTGGGGAACAAATAGTAGTCCGAGGGAGCCAAGTCTGAAGAATTGGGGGGATGTGAAACGAGTTGAAATCCTATTTCCATTAATTTTGCGACCACAACTGCTGAGGTGTGTGCTGGTGCGTTGTTGTGATGGAAAAGGACTTTCTTGTGGACCAATCGCGGGCGTTTTTCCTTGCAGCTCGGTTTTCAAACGGTCCAATAACGATGAATAATATTCACCTGTAATAGTTTTACCCTCTTCCAGATAGTCGCTGAGGTTTACCCCTTGCGAATCCCAAAAGACAGTCGCCATAACCTTTCCGGCCGAAGGAACGGTCTTCGCCCTTTTTGGTGCAGATTCCCCATTGGTAACCCATTGTTTAGATTGTTGTTTGGTCTCAGGAGTATAGTAATGTATCCATGTTTCATCCACAGTGACGAAACGACGCTTAAAGTCCTCCGGATTCTTCTGGAACAGCTGCAAACCATCCTTGCAACACTTCACATGATTCCGTTTTTGGTCAAGCGTGAGCAATCGCGGCACCCATCTTGCGGATAGCTTTCTCATGTCCAAATGTTTATGCAAAATATTATGTACCCGTTCAGTCGAGATGCCCACAGCACTAGCAATCTCACGCACCTTAACTCTTCTGTCATCCATCACCATACCATGGATTTGATCAATGATTTCTGGAGTCGTAACCTCCACAGGCCGTCCAGAACGTTCAGCGTCACTTGTGCCCATATGGCCAGTCCGAAAATTTTGAAACCACTTATAAACTGTTCTAATCGAAGATGCAGAGTCACCATAATGTTTATCAAGCTTCTATTTAGTCTCCTGAGGCGTTTTGCCTTTCATAAAGTAATGTTTAATCACCACACGAAATTCTTTTCCGTCCATTTCTTGAAAATCACTCGACTTCCTTGATTCACACGAATGCCAAACACAAAGAAATAGACCAATATGGCTGAAACTTGGTGTGCGTTCATTCAAGAGATGCTACTAACTAAACATGACCTCGATACCATGCCATCTCTCGGACTTTGCACGGACTTTTCAAACCAGCCTCGTATTTCCATGAAAGTTATACAGTTAATCAATTGTTAGAAGTTTTAAAAAGTTACAATTTTTTAAAGGAATATGTTTGTGATAAAATTGCAACGGAAGCAGGACACGAAATAGTTCGGCTTCCACCATATTGTTGTATCTTTAATGCGATCGAGTTGATATGGCATAAAATAAAGTCTAATATACGAGCTCACAATAATATACCCACTTTAAACAGTAGTGTGATTGTGTTGATAAAGACAGACGTCAAAAGTGTAACCGTTGAAAACTGGAGAAACTGTATTCAATACGTCAAAAAAATTGGAAACTCATATAGATGTATGTACATAAATATAAATAGTTTGGAACCTGTAAAAAAACTTATCATTTATTTGCAAGATAGTAGCGAGAGCGAAATTGAACTAGATATTAATTAATAACTAAAATTGTAACAAATGTACCCGAGGACACTGACACTGTTTCAATATATTTGTGTAATTACTATATTGTGTATTATTCAGTACATAAAACATTAAAATTTAACTGTCTTATCACAATAAAATTTTAAACCCCACAATTATACAATCAGGTATAGTGCGGCTCTGCACGATGCCTCGTCATTAAACAGCCATAAATTAATCACTTTCGAATCTTGTTGAATTTTGAATGGGTATAGCTGGCTAAGTCCCTTTCTTATATCGTGAAAAATACTATAACAGTATAGCGCTCTAGAGTACAAAATAGTGCCTCAAAAGTTTTAATTGAAAGTTTATTTTCAATTATTTTAAAGACGAAAAACTAAAAAAGTGTTTTTTTAACCGTAGAGGGAAATCTAATTTACTTTTAAACAAACTGCAACTGAATAAACCTGAAATCCTGCGACAATTTAATAATTAAATATACCACAAATAAGTTATATTTTCTGAAAAGCCAGGTTCTAGATTTCAATTATATCGGGTCTTCCATTAAGGACTTGACAACTTTTTTTTGAAATAAAACGCAACCCATTGGAGACATTTCGAAAATTTTACTATCGGCTTGAAGTACAATCAAAACATTTATGTATGGAATTCGACTTCATTCATATGTCCACCACGGGCACGTTTGCAGCGGTCGATTCGTTGAACCCAATTTTCGATGACTCGGCCACACATTTCGACGGAAACGGCCCCTACTCTCTTTCAATATTGGCTCTGAGCTCCTCTAACGACGCAGGCTTGTTAGCATAGACCAATGATTTAACGTACTCCCATAAAAAGAAGTCTAAAGGTGTTAAATCACACGATCTAGGCGGCCATTCGACGGGCCCATTTCTCGATATAACACGTTCACCCGAATTTAGATTGCAGTAAATCGATTGTTACACCCGCTGTGTGGTTTGTGGCGTCGTCTTGTTGAAACCACATATCATTAATGTCTAGCCTATGCAATTGATCAAAGAAATAACGTTGCAACATGCCTCTGTAGCGATCTCCATTGACTGTAACGTGACGGTTATTTTCGTCAACGAAAAAGAACGGCCCAATGACACCACCGACATGAAAACCGCACCAAACAGTAATTTTTTGTGGATGAAGTGATGTATCTTCAAGCACATGAGGGTTTTCACCTGACCAATAACGCATATTCTGTTTGTTGACGAAGCCGTTTATCCAAAAATGCGCTTTATCATTAAAGATGATTTTGCAATGAAATTGGTCATCTTCTTTCAACATTTCTAGAGCCCAATTCGAAAACGTACGTCGCTTCATATGATCGAGTGGCTTTAGTTCTTGAGTTAACTTTAACTTATAAGGGTGCAAGCCAAGATCCTTTCGCAAAATTCGCTATAGTGTGGTGTGAGCGATGCCCAATTCTTGAGAACGCCGTGAAATCGACTGTTTTAGTTCGTTTGAGATGGACGCTTGAACGGCAGCAATATTCTGGCCACTTCGACCAACCCGTTGTCTCACTGGCATGGGAACATCCAGCAGCGAATATGTTAACTCAAATTTTTTCACTAGACTATGAATTGCTTGTCTACTGGGACGAGAATTACTACCAAAAATTGGCGTTAACGCTCTTAACGTTGCAGTCACCGACTCCAAATTTTTGTTGGAAATTTTAATTATTTGTAAACGTTGTTCGTTCGTGTACTTCACCATGATGAAAATGTTGACTTTACTGAATGTTTTGACGTTGGCAGTTCGGTGATTGGCTTAAGGGTGCGTTCATGGTGAAATGTCAAAGTTGTCAAGTCCCAAATGGAAGACCCTTTATAAAGAGCTCCCTACCTCTCTACCTGTACCATTTTAAGGTAAATGATTTTATGCTTAATTACGAGTTTTGTTTTTTTGGTCCTTTAAATATCATTTACCTTAAAATTCATTTAAGAGTTTGGGAACAAGAATGAAACAAATTTTTTGAAACTGGATATGTGTATATCAGGAAATGTTCGTTACAATGTGATTATTTTTTACGAATCTTATCCTTAAGCATTATTTAAATTTTACACGTTGGCAGCATAAATTTCAATAATAAAAGCGGTGAATATTTTTAATGACCCCTTGTTTACATCAAGTTAAAAAATACGGTCAAAACTAGGCTAATTATACTGATCCAACAAGTGGTGAGAGCGCGTCCGTTTTTTTTTTTCTAAAATTAAACATTAATTTATATGCAAATGTTTTCCAATTAGGGTTAGAGTGGTGGAAACCGCAAAAAAATACTAATAAGTTTTAAGCCACATTCCATTAACTTTTAGGGGCTGCATTGCGCCATTATTTTTCATTTACTATGCACTCTCATTAATAGGAGGAACGCACACTGAATTATAATTTATTCGATATTACTGAGAATACTCGCTGAAGGATGATCAAGTAAGTAGGCTGTCTGTTTGAAGTTGTTAGAACGTTTAAACAGATCGGTTCAGTTCATATTTTTGCGATTGATCGATTATCATGGCACAGTTATGTTATATATCTTAGCCAAATTGAGTGTATCAAAGTGACATGAATAACATGGCTCCTTACACTAAAAATAAATGAAAACTCATTGTGTATTATTCAATAAAAAAAAATTGAATGCTAATACAGTATACAATTATAACGTACCCGTTTATAGCGAATTTCCGGTTAAAACGAACTATTTTATGATGCACTAAAAAACTTCCATAAGACCAATGCAAATTTTTATCGTTTATAACGAACTTCCAGATAAAGCGAAACCAATTTGGATGTTTTATGTCCATTTATAACGAACTTGCCACTCCCTGTGCTCGATTTCGCGCGACTTGATCTAGGGAATTCACTGAAACTCGCTAGGAATCCCTATTCTACTTGTTTCCGCCGCATCGCTAGTTCGAGCAGTATTATTTTTAATTCACTTGTTGTGCTATGCTGTTCTAATGCATATTTAATCAAAGTAGCAAAGTGAATGTTTAATTTTTTTTTTAAAATGAGTAGACAAAAATGTAAAACGTTTACTTTAAAAGACAAACATGATATTATAAGGAAAATAGAAATTGGAGTTAAACAAAGTGATACTTGCAAACGATTGAATTTATCTAAATCTACGGTTTCTACCATATGGAAGAAATCTTATCAATCTATAATATATATAAAATGCAACGTCTCTCTGTCTGTCTGTCTGTCCGTTAGTGCGCTTATCACTGGAGAACCACTTATCCGATTTAAGTACTTTTTTTTTTTAAAACATACATATGTTCTCTGGCCAGGTTATAGGCTATATTTTATTACGATAGGTAGCATACGGAATGAGCAGTGACGATAATAGTGAATGGAGTCGGAAAAAAGTTTGCCGGTAACGCGTTCCCTTGCAGTACACAGCCTAAACCATT
Source organism: Pachyrhynchus sulphureomaculatus (assembly GCA_019049505.1). Classification (NCBI taxonomy): domain Eukaryota; kingdom Metazoa; phylum Arthropoda; class Insecta; order Coleoptera; family Curculionidae; genus Pachyrhynchus; species Pachyrhynchus sulphureomaculatus. The sequence goes on along the minus strand of CM032452.1, from coordinate 131,528,827 downwards.
AAATTTAGAATAATATTATGTATCAGAGAATATCTATAATCTATAATATATAAAATGCCATGTCTCTCTGTCTGTCTGTCCATTAGTGCGTATATCAGGCGAGAACCACTTATCCGATTTACGTGTCTTTTGTTAAATTCATACTTCATTTTCATTCTTTTTTAAATTCATTCATTCTTTCATTCTTTGGCCAAGTTATATAGTAATAATAATAATCTCTATCTATAATATATGTAAAATACAACGTCTCTCTGTCTGCATGTCTGTCCGTTAGTGCGCTTAGCCCTCGAGAACCACTTATCCGATTTACGTAATTTTTTAAATTCATACATATGTTCTCTGACCAGGTTATATAATAATCTATATAATATATATAAAACGCAACGTCTCTCTGTCTGTCTGTCCATTAGTGTGCTTATCATTCGAGAACAACTCATCCGATTTACGTGATTTTTTTTTAATTCTTAATTTAATATATGTCAAATAAAATCTATAATATATATAAAACGTAACGTCTATCTGTCTATCCATTACTGCGCTTAGCACTCAAGAACCACTTATCCGATTTACGTGTTTTTTTTTATAACCTACAAGGGGAATAAACAGAGAGAAAATGCTAATATGTAGGAAAAAAGATGGAAGTTTAGCAGTAAGCTTCGCAGAAAGACTGAATAGATGGGGGGAATACTTTAAAGAAACACTAAATGGAGTTGAAAATGAGTTGAATGAGAAATAGGAAGCAAAATTAACTGAAGGGCAGGAGGGCGTAAATAAGCCCTGCAAAGAAGAAATAAGAGAAATACTCAGAACCCAAAAAAATAAGGCCCCGGGTGGAAATTGTAGAACTGATAAAAGCTGGAGAAGTAGATCTGGAAAATGAAATATGCCGGTTGGTGCAAGAAATATGGGAAACAGAAAAGATGCCAGTGAACTGGAGAGAGTCGCTCATTTGTCCAATATACAAAAAAAGAGAAAAAAAACTATATGTGCTAATTATAGACCAATAGCCTTACTGGATGTCGTGTACAAGATAGTAGTGTTGACTATCAAAAATAGACTAGCAGAGAAAACCGAGTCTATTCTGGGAGAGTACCAGTGTGGATTCAGGAAAAATAGATCGGTTACAGACCAGATATTTTCGATTAAGCAAATCTAAGATAATAGCTTAGAACAAAATTTGGCACTACACTTGGTCTTTGTGGATTTCAGAGAAGCATATGACTCTGTAAATAGAGAAGGACTCTACAAGATAATGGAAGAACTAAAAATTCCAGGTAAATTGATTCGCATGGTGAGAATGACCCTGAATGACACAGAAAATAGAGTGTTGGTTAAGGGCAAAGTATCAGACAAGTTTAAGGTGAAGAGAGGATTAAGGCAAGGGGAACCAGTGTCGACATGTCTATTTAATTTGGTACTAGAGAAAATAATCCGGGAGTCAGAAATAAAAATAAATGGAACGAAATACCAACAAACCTGCCAATGCTTGGCCTATGCGGATGATGTAGCAGTGACTGCAAGAGCAATAGAGAACCTCAAAAAGCTATAAGTAGGATAAAAGAAAGGGGAAGGATGAGAGGACTAAAAATAAATGAGGAAAAAACAAAATACATGGAAATTACAAAGTAGAAGGATAATAAAAACAACAAAAGTTTAAATATAATTAACAACTTATATGTTTAAAAAAGTAGACAAATTTAATTATCTGGGAGTAACAATAACAGAGAGTAGACAAGAAAGGACGGAGATACAAGAAAGAATAGCGAAAGGACAGAGAAGTTTGGGGGTAATGAATCCAATATTGAAATCAAAGAATGTGTCAAGAAAAGCAAAAGAAAGAATATATACGACAGTTGTCAGACCCACGGTGACATATGTATGCGAAACGTGGAAAGTGAATGCAAGAGAAAAGGAGACGTTGGAGGTGTCGGAAAGGAAAGCTTTGAGAAGAATCTACGAAGGAAGGAAATAATAGGGACTGTGGAGAAGAATAAACTTCGAATTAAAATGCCTATATACGAAACCCCTTATAAGCCAAATCATAATAAGCCAGCGATTAAGATGGTTGGGACACTTGGCAAGGATGAAGGAAGAAAGACAGGAAAAGCAAGCCCTATTAAGAGGAGCGGTTGGAAGAAGAGGCAAGGGTAGACCTCGATCTACATGGATTCAGGCAGTAAAGCAAGATGCGGAGTTGATGGGAATCCCACACTGGGAAAAGCTAACAGGAGACAAAAAGAAGTGGAGACAAGTATGCAACCAAGCCATGAGCCTCTAAGGCCCCTTGAGCTATATAATAATATAAACATAACGAATAAGCAGTGACGATAAAGGTGAATCAAGTCCACGCGAGCGGAGCCGCGGGCACGGCTAGTCTATGATAAAAGAATCTTTAGTTGTAAAAAAGTAAGAAAATCTACACATAACAAAGTCGATACAGGACTCCTTGAATGGTTTAATCAAAAACCACATGAACATGTTCCTATTACCGGCTATACTTTACAAGAGAAAGCTAGTGAATTGGGAAGGAAAATAGAGAACACTGAGTTTAACTGTTCTAGAAATTGGATTGAATGATTTAAAAAACGACATAATATTAGTGGGGGATAAGATAGTAGGAGAAATTGCAGGAGTGGGTATGACTGTTGCTGATCAGTGATTGGCCAGTGTATGGTCGGAAATTCGAGAAAGTTATGAATATGTGGACATTTTTAATGCGGATGAAACGGGTTTGTTTTACAAGATGATACCTGATAGGACATTAAAGTTTGTCAGAGAGAACTGTGCTAGTGGAAAATTATCAAAAGTAAGGATTACTATGTTGGTAACTGCAAATATATCTGGAACAGAGAAAAGAAAATTGTTGGTAATAAGAAAGTCCGCCAATCCCAGGTGTTTTAAAAACAAATATTTACCAGTAAAGTACAAATCAAACAGTAGAACCTGGATGACATCAGAAATTTTTAAAAACGAACTTATCGAATGGGACGAAAAATTAAAATTCACAAACAGAAAACTATTACTTTTGATTGACAACTGTCCAGCGCACCCTGAAGTTGATCTACAGCAAATAAAATTGGTTTTTATGCATTTAAACACAAGTGCAAAGCTCCAGCCTATGGATCAAGGTGTGATACATTCTTTAAAATGTCATTATAGAAAGATTTTGCTTATGAAAATGTTAGAGACGATCGATGAAGGTAACATTTGTTTCTGTAACTCTCTTGGACGCTATAAACTTTATCCATATGGCTTGGCAAAGAATCAGTAGAGAAGCCATTGCAAACTGTTTTAAGCATGGCGGATTTTTAAGGAAGGAATATATGTAGATATGACTCAGCTACCGTTGACTCAGTGGATTGAAAAACATCAAAAAGATCCTACTGATTGTCTAGAATTTGTTTACAATGCTGACATTCAACAAAGTACAGTGGAAATCGAGATTAAAATGATGTTTAATCTCTTTAGTTTTGAAGAATATGTATGTGCTAATAATGAATTAACGAGAGAAATATGAACTGATGATCAAATTGTGACATCAGTGACTTCTGGAAAGATTTCAAGCGATAATGACGACGAAGACGAGTTTGCAGAAGGAGATAATATTTACGTTCCATCCATTTCAAAAATGACTAAGAAAAAGACTGAAACTTGCAATTTTTTGGAATCTCGTGAAGTTCCTAAACATATATGGAGTAGTTTTTGTGACAATTATATAAACACCATTTCTTTTTCAAGTAAAATCGTACAAACGAAAATTACTGATTTTATTGTATAAACTACGTATTTTAATGTTTTCGTTCATACATACGAGGCTGGTTTGAAAAGTCCGTGCAAAAATAAAAACTACTTATGTGTTTGGGGTAAACCTTTTTTATTTTTCGACATAGTCTCCTTTTAGGCTTATACACTTCGTCCAACGATGTTCTAGGTTGTTGATCCCTTCCGAATAATAGGATTTGTCCAAGTCTGCAAAATATCCATTAGTTTCTGCAATCACCTCCTCGTTTGAATAAAATCTTTGTCCCGCCAGCCATTTCTTCAAATTGGGGAACAAATAGTAGTTCGAGGGAGCCAAGTCTGGAGAATAGGGGGGATGTGAAACGAGTTGGAATCCTATTTCCATTAATTTTGCGACCACAACTGCTGAGGTGTGTGCTGGTGCGTTGTCGTGATGGAAAAGGACTTTCTTGTGGGACAATCGCGGGCGTTTTTCTTGCAGCTCGGTTTTCAAACGGTCCAGTAACGATGAATAATATTCACCTGTAATAGTTTTACCCTTTTCCAGATAGTCAATGCGGATTATCCCTTGCGAATCCCAAAAGACAGTCGCCATAACCTTTCCGGCCGAAGGAACGGTCTTCGCCTTTTTTGGTGCAGATTCCCCCTTGGTAACCCATTGTTTAGATTGTTGTTTGGTCTCAGGAATATAGTAATGTATCCATGTTTCATCCACAGTGACGAAACGACGCTTAAAGTCCTCCTGATTCTTCTGGAACAGCTGCAAACCATCCTTGCAACACTTCACACGATTCCGTTTTTGGTCAAGCGTGAGCAATCGCGGCACCCATCTTGCGGATAGCTTTCTCATGTCCAAATGTTTATGCAAAATATTATATACCCGTTCAGTCGAGATGCCCACAGCACTAGCAATCTCACGCACCTTAACTCTTCTGTCATCCATCACCATATCATGGATTTGATCAATGATTTCTGGAGGCGTAACCTCCACAGGCCGTCCAGAACGTTCAGCGTCACTTGTGCCCATATGGCCAGTCCGAAAATTTTGAAACCACTTATAAACTGTTCTAATCGAAGGTGCAGAGTCACCATAATGTTTATCAAGCTTCTCTTTAGTCTCCTGAGGCGTTTTGCCTTTCATAAAGTAATGTTTAATCACCACACGAAATTCTTTTTCGTCCATTTCTTGAAAATCACTCGACTTCCTTGATTCACACGAATGCCAAACACAAAGAAATAGACCAATATGGCTGAAACTTGGTGTGCGTTCATTCAAGAGATACTACTAACTAAACATGACCTCGATACGCGCCGGTGCACAGTGGGGAAAAAACGAAAAATCGTGTTTCAAAATTGTCTAGAGCCTTCAATTTTGGTTCGATTTGGACGATTTTTTTTTTTTTAAATTGAAGCTTATTAAATTCCAAGCAAAGTTGTCGGAGCCGATTTTTCAATTAAATTTTTGTTTCAAAATGGCGGACGTTGGCTTCTGATTATATAGCGACTGAGACACAGAAGACGCTTACAGTTTCAAACCAAGTTGTGCCACTGTTTAGCAATAGCAGTCATTTTTTTGCTACAACAGCAAACAATGTGGCTAGTGCAGCAAAATATTTAGCTGTCCCAATTTTAACAAAACATTTTAGCTGTTGTAGCCATTTTCTAGCTGCGTGTATTGCTGTTTTTTGTATCTGCTAGAAAATTGTCTACGATACTTAAAATTTACAGCAGCAATATTCTAGCAATAACTGCATGAAAATTTAAATCCCGCAACTAAACTTGAATAACTTGAATGATCTGACTGCCACAGTCTAAATGCCACAGAGAAACTTTCTTGCTCGATTCAATTTTGGCGTCCGTTATACTTGATTTGTCATTTTAAGTCAATTGTTGAAACATATTTATAATTAACAACCGTAAAGTAATTATTTATGCAAATGTTATGGATATAAAATAATAAGGGTACGTTTATTTATATTTATAATACTTTTATTGTTCATGGCAGCCATTTTGGGTTCATTATTATTAATCTTGTAACTGTGATATTAGATATATTATCTGCGACATAAAAAAACATACATACACGCATTTTAGCACAACTTGGTTTGAAACTGTAAGCGTTTTCTGTGTCTCAGTCGCTATATAATCAGAAACCGCCATTTTGAAGACGTCCGCCATTTTGAAACAAAAGTTTAATTGCAAAATCGGCTCCGACAACTTTGTTCGGAATTTAATAAGCTTCAATTTAAAAAAAAAAAATCGTCCAAATCGAACCAAAATTGATGGCTCTAGACAATTTTGAAACACGATTTTTCGTTTTTCCTCACTGTGCGATGGTGCCATCTCTCGGACTTTGCACGGACTTTTCAAACCAGCCTCGTACATACATACATACCTAATAATAACTTTAGTGTGACTTGTTTTATTTTCCTTTGAACAGTTTCTTTTAATTTATTAATCTAAATAAAAAACCGGTCAAGTGCAAGTTGAACTTGCACAATTAGTATTCCGTACGTTGATTGTTTTTAAAATAAAAATTTTTGTTAGGATGGTATAAAATGATCAGTGACTTCACAAAACACATCCCAAATGAGTTTTCAACAAAGTTTGCTTCCAATCTTTACTGAAAGCTGGTGACCTTGAAATTTTGTTTTTTTTTTATACCAGATAAATTATTAAAGATAATGATAATTTTCGTTCAATCTATACCCCGTGGAGAATATTCCAGAATTTTTTCAAAATTTTTTGATCAGTACTTTTCGAGATAAGGTAGGGGACAGCGATTTTTTAAAATTAATACGAAGAAAAGTGTGTGCAAGTATTACATTATATATATATATATATATATATATATATATATATATATATATATATATATATATATATATATTTTACTCGTGTTTTCACAAGCTTTCATTTGACACCACACTCGATGACCTAGTAAAAAAATTTTTTTTTCACCTCCGATTTCACCCCTCTAAACGAACCCCTTAAGTCAAAATTTATGTTACGGTGGTATAAAATGATTAGGACTTCACAAAACACACCACAAATGAGTTTTCAACAAAGTTTGTTTCCAATCTTTACTGAAATCTGATGACCTTGAAATTTTTTTTTTTTTATATACCGTATAAATTATTAAAGGTAATGCACTCGTGATAATTTTCGTTCAATCTACACCCCGTGGAGAATATTTCAGAATTTTTTCGAAATTTTTTGATAAGTACTTTTCGAGATAAGGCCCGGGACAGCGATTATTCGCAAATTTTTAAAAATAATACAAATAAAAGTGCGCGCAAGTATAATATTATATATATATTTTTTACTCGTGTTTTCACAAGCTTTCATTTGACACCACACTCGTTGACCTAGTAAAAAAATTTTTTTTTTCACTTTCGACTTCACCCCCAAAACTAACCCCTTAAGACAAAATTTAATTCTCAAAACTACATGGCTCTGATGAGGCCATCAATTCCTATAGTATTACCAAATTTCACCTTTCTATGTCAAATAGTTTCGGAGAAAATCGGGTGTGACAGACAGACAGACAGACAGACAGACCAGACATACAGACAGACAGACAGACACCGAAGTGATCTTATAAGTGTTACGTACGGAACACTAAAAAGTAGTGAAAAATGATACTAGATTTTGTTTACTGTTTGTAGCGAACCATTTTTAGTGATTTTTTTGGAGTTTGTTATAAACGGACTTCTCTCTATTTAAATAGTGGTTACGAACCTCTCGCTGCATGATTCAACTGGATTTCTTTTTACTAAAGTTTATAACAATACAATCTCGATACTTTCATTTACTTCCATTGAACTAAATTGAGTGGTTGGTTAAAGACCACAATAATAGATGACGTCACGTTTTTGACCAATCAAAGTGCCAGTCCTAAGAGGGCCAACCGCCGTTTAAGCACACGTTACGCGACAATATCTAAAAAAAACTTCGACCTCTGCTGTGCGACTTTTGACATTAATTTTTATGCCAAATTATAATTAAATTCACGTTCTAACCGAGTTTCTAAACTAGCTATTAATCATTTTAACTTATAAAAAATTATAAATTAACGCTTTTAAGCGTTAAACACGCTTAAGAGTTATATATAATGAATGGCGTTACATGAGGAATAGGTAGAAATTTTAAGCAGCTAAAGAATATAGCTACATTTAAATCTATGACTCTACTTATATCTTAAAATATTACACCCATTTATGTCAAGTGTAAAATAAAAGTAGGAAGAAAAAAAGTTTGTTCATTGTGAGGGAGTTTGGGTCAAAATTCGCCAAAATACTTTTTACTTTCTGCTGAATACATCGGTCGTAAAGTTGAACGATATCGCCAAAGTTTTTTATCTGAAGATTGCCTACATTGTCCTGTTCGACCTGTCGGTCGACGTAAAAAAATTTTGAAGAATTCAAGGAAAAAGAATTATTGTTAATATGGCAAAAAGTTTTATCTATGGAACAATATATCAATTTACAAAAAAAATCTATAAAAAACTAAAAAAGTAATAATTGAATACAAATTCATTTTTTAGTGTTTTGTAAGGAATACTTACGAGATCACTTCGGTGTCTATCCGTCCGTCTGTCTGTTCGTCCATCTGTCAGACCCGATTTTCTTGGAAACTATCTGGCATAGAAAGTTGAAATTTAGCATAAAGATAGGAATTAATAATCCGATCAGAGCTGTGTAGTTTTGAAAGTTAAATTTTGATTTAAGGGGTTAATTTTGAGTGGTGAAATCGAAAGTGAATTTTTTTTTTTACCAAGTCATTGAGTGGTGTGTCGAATGAAAGCTTGTGAAAATATGAGCTCAAAAATATATCTGATTTAATACTTTTGCGCACTTTTCTTTGTGTTATTTTAAAAAAATTGCCAAAAATCGATCTCCGCCCTTATCTCGACAAGTACTGATCAATTTTGAAAATATTCTCCATAAAGTGCAGATTAGGCAAAAATTATCACAATACATTACGTTTGATAATTTATGTGGTATAAAAAAACTTTGAAAACTATGTTTCCTGTCGTATGGTGGAGGTAACTGTAACTGAATAGCGATTCGCTCTTATACTGAGATATATTTTCATTTTATTTTAAACTAGCTGTGCCTGCGGCTCTGCTCGCGTGGACTTGACTCACTATTATCGTCACTGCTAATTCCTTACGTTACCTAACGTAATAAAATATATCCTACAATCTGGCCAAAGAACATATGTATTTTATAAAAAAACACATAAATTAAATAAGTGTTTTTGGAGTGCTAAGCGCACTAACGGACAAACAGAGAGACGTTGCAGTTTATATACATTATAGATTTTTTTTTGGTAAATATTAAGTTAAGAATTTAAAAAAAAGCACGTAAATCGGATAAGTGGTTCTCGAAAAATAAGCACACTACCGGACAGACAGACAGACAGAGAGAGAGAGACGTTGCGTTGTATACATATTATATAGATTATTATTATTATTATATAACCTAGCCAGAGAATATATGTATGAATTAAAAAAAAACACGTAAATCGGATAAGTGGTTCTCGAGTGATAAATGCACTAACGGACAGACAGACAGACAGAGAGACGTTGCATTTCATATATATTGTATTCTTTGCTATATGATATTGTTCCATATTTAACGGTTTAGGCAGTGTATTGCAAGAGAATGCGCTAACGGCAAACTTTTTTCCAACTTGATTCACCATTATCGTCAATGCTTATTTCTAATATTACCTAACGTAAAAAAATATATCCTATAACCTGCCCAGAGAACATATGTATGTATAAGCCTACTAACGAACACGAAGATTACACAGGGCAACAAAAAAATATTTTTGTTTTGGTGCCTGGGATTTTAGAGCTGATTTTAACTATATTTGGGACGCTAAATCTATACATGCAATCCGTTTTTCTCTATCAGCTCTACTTTTTTAGATACATCAACTTATCTACCAATGTGGTTTTTATTCAGTATATTCATTTATGAGAGTTCTAAAATTATTATATATTCATTAATGTAGGTACAATGGTTTTATTGTCAGTCTGTAATTGAGTAAATTCCAGGTAAATCTATAAATAGTGGAACCATTGCCTATCAGGTACCTGAACTGACCCTTTTAATCACCTAACTCGGGTAAGTCTCGTCAGTTTGTGCGTTCTTACTAGTGAGAGTAGATCGAATTCGGCGTGTTATTTTATGTTAAGAAAAGAGTGTTTTTGTGTTATTGAACAGAATTAAAATGAGTTCAGGTTCCAGAAGAAGTTGTGTAAATCAACCTGATGTGTTTTGCTATATATGCGGAGGATACATGTTTCAACAAAACAGACAAACTATTACTGACTTTGTAAAGCGAGCGTATCTTGGATACTTTGGAGTTAAGCTTGGTGATCAGGACAAAACGTGGGCCCCGCATCTCGTATGTAAAACTTGTACAGAGCATTTACGGCAGTGGACTACCGGGAAAAGAAAATGTCTAAAATTCGGCGTACCAATGGTTTGGAGAGAACCAAAAAACCACTTCAATGATTGTTATTTCTGTTTAGTAAATACTAATGGAATCAATCGAAATAACCGCAGTAAGTGGACTTATCCCAATTTAGACTCGGCAATACGCCCTATCCCGCACTCAGATGAAATACCGATTTCAACATTTCATCAGCTACCACATATCTCTGATGACGAATATTTTCCCTCTGATCGCTCTTCTGATGCTAATAAAAGTTCTGATGCTAATGAAACTAACAGTGACTATGAGGGGACGTCATCAGTTCCTCAACGCTTCAATCAAAATGAATTAAATGATCTCACCAGGGATCTCAATTTATCGAAAAAAAGCTTCTGAAGTACTGGCTTCTAGGTTGAACGACAAAAATTTACTGGAACAAGGAACCAAAATTACCTTTTACCGTACAAGAGAAAAAAATCTGCTACCATTCTTTTCTCAAGAAGACAATCTTGTATTTTGTCACGAAATTAGGGGATTCATGAAAGAAATGGGACTTTCTGAATATATTCCATTTGATTGGCGCCTATTTATTGACAGTTCAAAGCGAAGTTTAAAATGTGTCCTTCTATATAATGGGAATAAATATGGTTCAATACCACTAGCTCACTCAACGAAACTGAAAGAAGAATATAATACCATAGCTTTGGTCTTGCAGAAGATAAAGTATTACGAACATCAATAGATGATTTGTGTAGACTTAAAAATGGTAAACTTTCTTCTTGGGCAGCAAAGTGGTTACACGAAATATCCGTGTTTCTTGTGCCTCTGGGATAGTAGAGACAAAACACACCACTGGGTTAGAAAAGATTGGCCTCAGAGAGAAAACATGGACGTTGGGGAAAAGAATGTCATTAACGACGCTTTGGTTGAAAGAGAAAAAATCATACTTCCTCCGTTACATATAAAGTTGGGCTTAATGAAGCAATTTGTAAAGGCTCTTGATAAGAATGGGTCTTGTTTTGCATATATAGGGGTAAAAATGCATCAGTTGAGCACAGAAAAAACTCAAAGCAGGGATATTCGACGGCCCACAAATAAGACAATTAATTAAGGATCCTGCCTTCATAAATTCAATGAATCAAGTTGAACGAGAAGCTTGGACATCATTTGTTGCAGTTGTAGAAAATTTTCTAGGCAAACATAAAGCTCAAAACTATGTTGAAATGGTTAACAAGATGCTTAATAGTTTCAAATCCTTAGGGTGCAATATGAGTATTAAAATACACTATTTACACAGCTACTTAGACCGTTTTCAGATATTAAAGTTATGGAGGACCGCTACCAAGGAAGATGGGACATGCACATGATGGCAGATTACTGCTGGAGTTTAAAAAGGGACTGTTTAAAAAAAACATTCAAGAATGTCGCGGAAAAGAAGCTTTCCAAGTGTTGAGTGACTATTTCATTTCTTCAATGTTTTTTTTTTTGTTTGTAAGTACGACATAATATTGTATTTTGTATAACTAAAATAAAAATTTCGTATCTACTTTTGTTTACTACACTTACGGATTTGAGTTACAATAATGTAACTTATATTTCTCTAAAATTGTATATCTTAAAAATTTGAGCTCCTAGGTACAAATGAATACGTTATTTGAATTCAGGACATCAAATTGATATAGAATCAGCTCAAAAAACCTCGACACCAAAACAGCTGTTCCCCTGTGTTATAGATAAACTGGCCAGGGAACTCATGTATGAATTAAAAAAAAAAAACATGTAAATCGGATAAATGGTTCTCAAGTCATAAGTGCACTAACGGACAGACAGATGGACAAACAAACAGAGAGAGGTTGCATTTTATATATATTATATTCTTTGCTACATGATATTGTTCCTTATTTAATGGTTTAAGCAGTGTATTGCAAGAGAACGCGCTAGCGGCAAGTTTTTTTTCAACTTGATTCACTATTATCGTCACTGCTTATTCTTTATGTTACCTAACGTAAAAAAATATATCCTATAACCTGGCCAGAGAACATATGTATGTTTAAAAAAAAAACAAAGTTCTCGAAAGATAAGTGCACAAACGGACAGACAGAGAGACGTTGCATTTTATATGTCTTATAGGAGATAAATAGTATATTGAAGTTTGAAAGTTTCGGAAATAAACTTCAAACTGAACCGAAAAGACTGATGATAAAGGTAGTGTCCTTTCCGTTCCCAAGTCGGAGGTAATATAATCCAATAAAAAATACCCTAATACACCCTGTATAAGATTAAATGGTGTATGTGAAACGTGTTCAGCATTTTCTACTAATAGTATTCATTGTATTTCAGTCACTATTCAGTATCCACATTTCATATTCATAATCATAAATATTCGTCGGGCATACAAAAGTTAGGGAGTTGGTTCAAATATTAACCGATCCTTCGCGCAGATATTAGCAAATGGGTTTGCACAAAAGATGAAGCAGACTTTGGTAATTGGGGTTGTGAAGGTGCATTTATCAAAAGTGTATGAGGAATATAAGAAATTTCTCTATGGGAAAAGAACAGATTTTACCCGTGCTGATGATTTTAATTTACCGAGGAAATACTACTACTATAGTTCTTTTTCTGAAAATAATACGGAAAGTCGTCTCTTTCTTTGCCATAGTTTAGTAACAATAACCAGCAGTAGCGGGGAGTTTTCAAAAAAGACTGATCAGAACGGGCACCTTTTGTTCCGCCGTGATACGCTGAACAATAGCAAAACTTACCTACTTTCCGGATTGTTTTTATTAAGTCAATGATATATTAAAATTTTTAATCTTAATAAGCCATTTTTTTTTTAAACATGTCCAATTATTCATTTCATAACGGTATAATATTGATTGATCCCAAACACAGTCAAAGTGGCCATTTAAATGAAGGTATGTTCACATAAACAGACTGACGGAAATTGACAATTACGTGTTTCGTGTCTTAGCTTTTCAGTTCACTATAGGGACTACATACTACATTCTCAACATACAGGGTTACAGGGAAAGTCGTCCTAGATAATTAAGGACGTTATAGTTTAGATCGTTTCTGACCGATTTGACTCTATGACATGATGTCCTAAACTTAACCGTTTTCGAGATATTGAAGTTTAAAGATTTTTAAAAAAAAACATGTTTTTTTTTTGCTTTTATATCGATTTTTTTTATTAGAGGTTCTCGAGTGCGATTTTTTGGTTATTTTTAGTTAGTCTGTATGTCAAGTATCAAAAATCATCAAAAAAATTTGAACTAGTTACTAACAGTTTCAAATGGTGGCTTGTTAATGTTTCTAAATTACGAATTTTTACCAAGTGTTTCCTACTTTAAATCAATAAAGAGAAAAAAAAAATGTATGGAAGTTATTCTGCAAATTATTTTAAAAATTTTTACGTCTTTTTAGCTATCTAAAACGGTATAATATCTACTGGATCTATTGAAAATTCTAAGAAAATGAGATTTCAATAGGCCCAAATGTAGAGTAACATAATAATAGAATTTAGATACTACCAATTACCGGTTTACTACCTGCACCTTCAAACAATAAAAAGGGTTGGGTAAGCATTTTTTCCGGCCGGGGTACTCTCTGTGCTAGTGACATTTTCTGTTCACTAAACATTATTGAATGATTTTTAGTCTGCTCATGCGATTCGTCCGTGGTAGATGTGCTATACCGTGCTTTTCAAAAATATCTGTGTTTCATCTTCTGACTGTGTAAATTGGCTCGTAACTGGATTTTGATCTCTGCTTGTAAATATGGCAACGTATACCAACGAGGAATATGCTGACATCCTAATGTGTTACGGATTTTGCGAAGGAGTGTCGTCGCGTGCACGTGATGAATACATACTGCGATATCCTACTCGTCGTGTACCTGATGTTAGCGTATTTGATGGAACTTATCGAAGACTACAAGAAACTGGTTCCGTACAACGGCGGACTGACATGGGACGACCACGTATCTTTGACGAAGACGAAGAAAAAAACGAAATACGACGTCTCTTTGAGGTGGACCCAACCACATCTACAAATGTTGTCGCACAACAGCTTGGTATTTCGCAGTGGAAGGTATGGTTTGTAATGCATACTGTTGGGCAACACCCTTACCACTATACGCCCCGTGCAAGTCATTGAAGAAGGAGATCCGTTGCGACGATTAGAATTCTGCAGATTTATGCTCAATACCGATATCGAAGATGCATCTTTTTTTAAGAAAATACTATGGACTGACGGGTCGAAATTTGACAAAGACGGTCTTACAAACTACCACAATGCCCACTATTGGGCTTCTAAAGAGGATGGCAACCCAAACAAAAAAAGAACGAAAGGATCACAAACAAGATTCAGCTTAAATGTGTGGATGGATATAATTTCAAATTATTTGGTTGGGCCATTCTTCCTGCCAGATAATTTGAACGCGAGGAATACGACAATTTTTTGCCGAACGATTTACCTAATTTGATGGAAGATCTACTTATTGGTTTGAGACAAAACATGTACTTTCAACACGATGGCTGCCCAGCTCACTATAGAGGAAGTGTTCGTGCATGGTTCAATGACAATTATCCCAACAAATGGATTGGAAGAGGCGGACCCATACATTGGCCGGCGAGAAGCCCAGACCTAACACCGATGGATTTTTATGTGTCTCGTATACGACCAGATAACTCCTATCGAAAACGTGGATGTCCTAAGACAAAAAATAATCAATTATTTTTTGTCTTAGGACATCCATCAAATAATTGATGCGGCTGACGAAATGAGGCGGCACCTCACAACCAGCGTTGTGAAAAGTAATTTAAGAAAAAGAATGAGAATTTGTGTTAGAAATAGGGGCGACCATATAGAACATGAATTATAGTTAATAAAAAATATTAAATTGCAAGGTTTTTTTTTGTTTTATTTGTGTATTTTTCGTATTTTCACCTAGAACTAAAAATTTACCTTTTGCTACCCGAGCCCGCTTTAGGTGTCATTCTGTGTACAGTTTTCCTATTCAACTCCTAGTATTATACCGTTTTAGATAGCTAAAAAGTCGTAAAAGTTTTTAAAATAATTTGCAGAATAACTTCCATACATTTTTTTTTTCTCTTTATTGATTTAAAGTAGGAAACACTTGGTAAAAATTCGTAATTTAGAAACATTAACAAGCCGCCATTTGAAACTGTTAGTAACTAGTTCAAATTTGTTTGATGATTTTTGATACTTGACATACAGACTAACTAAAAATAACCAAAAAATCGCACTCGAGAACCTCTAATAAAAAAAAATTCGATATAAAAGCAAATAAAACATGTTTTTTTTTTAGAAAATCTTTAAACTTCAATATCTCGAAAACGGTTAAGTTTAGGACATCATGTCATAGAGTCAAATCGGTCAGAAACGACCTAGACTATAACGTCCCTGTATAGCATACTACCCCGTTATAACAATCACAACGAGATGCAGTAAAAATATATATTGAAACCTCGTATTTGCAATTAATGTGTTCCTATTTTAACCTTTCCAGGCTTTAGAACTTAATTTCAAAGTTGCGGAAAAATTGGAATTCCATAATAAACAAAATTATACACCCATTTTAAATTATAATTGCTCTACGTAGCTGCAGATAAAAGTTTTATTAGATATTGGTCATTACAAGTTTGTATAAAAATAGTGAATCTATGTACGAACACAGTTTCTGTTTCAGTTTTATTATATGACTGGCCCAAGAGAGAATATTGATGCAACTTGTAATTGTTACTATACAGTTTCTGTCGATACCGAAATTTTAGCAGAAAATAAAACATATTTCAATATTCAAATAACATACTTTAATCAAGACACTATCTCTCAATTTTGATTCATTAATTAACATAGTCGATTAATTATCTAAATAAGTTTTGATACCAGCTGTTGCGATACTGTTGTTGAAGGTTGTAGTCAATTCAGCATAAATATCAGCATATACGAGTATATAATATATATTCAATGACGTCGTGTCGCCTTCCTTTCAGCGGAGAATGAACTCAAGTAAAGATAAAAGGGCTATAGGGTCTAAATCAGGTTAATACGGAAAATGCTGCCATGTTCAAACTATGGTTTGGCTTATGATCGTTACAAGAGTCCTTATGAGTGGGCATTACGGTCGTTGCTTTATCTTCAAATCAATTTCATGGATGTTTTAGGATTTTGTTTAAAGCAGTCACACATTTTAAGTTCGCCTAAGTCAGTTTTTGGACGACCCAATTTGCGTTACCTTTAATTGTCGCACGATCACTTCAAAATCGCTAAAATCCTTATACAGGGTGAATCAACGATAGATAAAGTTCATTATCTCATTTGTTTCGGGAATGTTAAGGTGCACAGTTTAAAATTATTTTTGAATATACAGGGTACTTCAAAAAAGTGTGGCCGTTATAACATATTTTTTTTTTACGTGGAACATCCTATTTTCTAATTTATTTTTAAATTCTCAGTAAAATTTTATAACAACTTTTTTATTAATAATGTTATATACCTAAACCTAATAGTTTTTCTAATATTTCAATTTTTTTTTTTTTTTTTAAATAGTTTTCAGTTTTGTAAAAAATTGCCCGTAGTGCCATTGTTTCTGAAGGTGGAATACTCATAATTGGTACGAGCATTCTATAGAGATGAAAAAAAAAGATATATGTAAAGAAATTTGAGTGAGATGCTATAGGGCAGGGGTGCTCAAACGGTCGGTCGCGATCAACAAGTCGATCGCGAGTGCTTTTTGAGTCGATCTCGAGAAAAAATTTCCTATATAGAACTGTTTCACACATTTTGTTTTAGGTAACTAAAACAAAATGTAATGAATAAACTACTAAAATTTATTCGATCCACAATTAGGCCAGAATAACCCCGTCATCACTTTCTTTTATCGTAATAACCCCCTGCTAGCGGCAAAAGACGGCTTTATCAAAGGAACGCTCGGTACTTGTCAAAGAAAGCCGCGTTTTTGATTCCGCCAATTTTTCTAGAAACTTCGGACGGCGTGTTTGACGGGAACATTCGAGACTTCGTTCGCGCCGATATAAATGTTGCGCCTGCAGGAATAGGAGTCAGTCTGAGTTGTAACTTGAAGGCGATACATCGATACAAAGTTTATTAATAAATAGTCCAAAATGAGTGCGGCGAAGAAGTGTAAAACTTATCATTTTAATAAACGATTGGGAGGAAGAATTTTTCTTTTGTATGGTAAAGGATAAGTCCATTTGTCTCATTTGCTGTGCGTCAGTTGCAATACCTAAGCGTGGGAACTTAGAGAGGCATCATAAAACGGTTCATAAAAAACTATGAAAAGGATTTTCCGTCACAGAGTGAATTAAGAAAACGAAAAGTACGTGATTTGATAACTTGTTTGAAAAAAGAACAAACCATGTTCATAAGACCAACCAAACAATCAAAAGCTGCAACGATCGCGTCATTTAAAATATCTCATATATTGGCGAAACACAAGAAACCATTTGATGATGAATTGGTTGTGAAGGAAGCATTTATTGAAGCGGGTGAGACTTTATTTGGAAATTTTAAATATAAAACAGAGATTATGTCTGCTATTAGAGAACTTCAGTTATTTCATCCGACTGTCACAAGGCGTGTTGAAGTCATGAGTCAGGACATGGCAGATAAACTAAAACATGATATCATGGAATGTACATAATTTTCTTTACAGTTTGACGAATCCACCGATATGACAGACACTGCCTAGCTGTGTATTTTTATTCGAATGGTATTTAATGACATGTCGGCTAAGGAAGAGTTTTTGACAATGATTCCTCTGAAAGGAAAAACCCGTGGCGAAGATATATATGACGTTTTCTTCAATTTTGTAACAAACTACAAGCTACCAATATATAAACTAGTGTGCATTACAACCGATGGAGCACGAACAATGACTGGAAACCAAAAGGTTTTGTGGCATTGTGTCGAGCTAATGATGATTTCCCTTCATTTTTCTCCTTCCATTGCATTATACATCAACAAGTTTTGTGTTCAAAAGTTCTAAACGTGGAGGAGATTATGGGCATTGCAATAAAAATTGTGAATTCTATCCGTGCACGTAGCTTGCAACGACGGCTCTTTAAATTGCAGTTGGAAGATAGTGAGTCAGCTGAACACCCTGATTTAGTTCTTCACACGGACGTCAGGTGGTTGAGTCGCGGAAAAAAGGTTTCCTAGCAATAACAGTCAGTTTAATGCTGACACAGATGGACTCATGTTCTGTTGAAAATGAGTTAGTGCAGATTATATCAGATATACATCTCAAAGCCACAGCATCTGATACAAAATTCTGTTGTTTTATATCTGAAGATAAATATCCGAATCTAAGGCAAATCGCCCTTCAACTGACGGCAATGTTTGGTTCAACTTACTTGTGCGAGTCTGCATTTTTCTGAAATGAAGATAATCAAGTCAAAATATCGCAATCGACTAAAACTGGCGGCAATGTGACGAACATATGTCATCATGCTTGCAATTAGCACTCGGTAATTACGTACCATCTTATGAAAAGTTTGCTGAGGACATGCAGTGCCACGCTTCAACATCCAAAGTCACTCTTTAGTTAAGTTTAGACACTAGAACTCGTTTGTTTTGTAAGAACCAATAAACTCGCAATTTTGAATAATTATGAGTTTTTTTTCATTGACATTTTAGAGCAGACCTACACTTACCTTGACTAAAAAAATGCATATTGTGCAAAAAACTAATATCTATGCCACGATACATCCTACCTAGACGACAATCCTGCATCACACTTACTTGCAGCCTCTCAGAGTCGATCGATCGTAGTTTAACAATATTGAGGTATATATGTATAATAAAAGACTGTTTTTAGTCAATTTCCACTGGTTTATTTAAATTGCGATGACGCGTTTCCTGTCTATGCAGCTTCTTCAGATCTACATTTTACACTCTTTTATTATATATTTATAATAAATTTCCATCAAATAGAAGCTATAATCATCCAAAATATTGAGGTAGATTGCCAGCAGTTCAAGTTTGAGCACCCCTGCTATAGGGTGTTCAAAATAAATTTATACATTTTAACTCTTTTAAATTGAAAAATCTCAAATTTTTTAAATATCACACCCTGTATATTATTATTTTTTCTGATAAATTTTACAAAACCCTCCAACTATTATTAAGTATGTCATATACCTATTTCTAGTAGTTTTCGATTTATTTTGAATTTTGTTTTTAATACACTTACGCTGTAACATCATAGTTGCCAAGACAAAACAAAAATGTAGGCATTGTCAAATTTTGAATTTTGACATGTCTGTTAAGCAAGTAAAAATAGTTTAATTTGTTGTAGTAATTGAATTAATTGATATGGTTTATATACCCTGTTTTGGCAGTAAGGCTTTACGGAACGAAGTACCCTAATAGACGTATACCATTTAGAAAATCCTTTCAGTGCTTAATGGAACGGTTTGATGGTAGTGGTAGCGTTGAGTATACGAAACAGAAAGTAGTAAACCAGAATGCTACCAATGAGGAAAAAGAATTGGAGATTTTACTTCATGTTGAAGATAATCCCCAGGTCAGCAGCTGTCAACTAGCTGACTTATCTGACACATCCCAATATACGGCTAATCGCGCCACGAGAAAATACAAGTATCATCCCTTTCCTACGGAACTACACCAAGAACTTTAAAACCGTGATTTTGAACGACCAGTAAACTTTCTGTACCACCATGAATGGGGCAATAGAGGCCGTTCCAAATTTTTTATCCAAAATAATGTTTTCTGATGAAGCTATTTTTCGCAGTAATGGAGCAGTTAACAGCCATGAAATGCATTATTATTCAAGTGTTAATCCATTTTGGGTCCGGAAAGTTCAAAACCAAAATCATTTTTTTTTGTTTACAAAACTGAAAACTAGATTTTTTTTTTAAAAAAATTGAAATATTAGAAAAACTACGAAGTTTAAGAATATAAAATTATTAATAAAAAAGTTATGAAATTTTTTCGCAGAATTTAAAAATAAATTAGAAAATAGATGTTTCATTTAAAAAAAACATATGTTATATCGGCCACACTTTTTTGAAGTACCCTGTATACTGAAAAATAATTTTAAACTGTGCACCTTAACATTCCCTAAAACTATTGTATTTAATATTTTTTCCTCATTCCCGAAACAAATGAGATTATGAACTTTACTCTATTGTTGAGTCACCCTGTACAGTTTAGCACAAGGTGTTTTTCATCACCGTATTCTGCTCGAATCATTTGTTGCGTTTTAGTTACCAAGGTCTGTCATAAGGAACTGCCTCTCTTAGCACTATCACACGATAATATTGCCGCTTTCGACAATAAAAAATACCACACTTCGTGCGATTTTTAATTAATATATTCTTCTGTTTTAGTCACATTTAGTTTCTTTGGACAGAGGGTATACACTCCACGAATTGTAGTAAACATCTCAAAAAATATAAGACATTTTGTTCTGAAAGATACTTTTTAAAAAAATTCCTCTTTGTTCTTTTGTTTTGAACTAAAAACATGGGGTCGAGATGAAATCCGTAAAAAATGTTGGTCTTAAGGGCTCAAAGATCTTTTCGGAGAAACCTCTATTATCTGTTATATTTAACTAATTTTAAATATTTTGCAAGAAAATATTAAAGTTTCTTGCAAAAATTAAATATAAGCAATTTTATTTACAAAAGAGAAAAGAAAATAACATATATACTTAATATACAATATTAGCCTTTGTGAGATATTTTGCCTTTATGTTTTTGCAAAGACGCGATGGCACCTATCAAAAAATGCTGGGAAGTATTATCTTGCATGGCATGAGTATTACCTTATTGGCGATTCTACGATAACAAGCAAATTCAAGTTAAGAATAATGTAAATTTAATGTCCTCTAAAAAAACTAATCTCTTCAAAAATACTAGCGTTAGCAGCTGTCATATTCCCGTGTCTTCTAAAGCAGCATCATTAGTTTATAATTGTAAGAGTGGCAGTGTATTTTAACGAAAGTTGACTATAACAAGTCCGATAATTGAGCTGAGCGAAATTGAAGGCAAGATTTTATCAAGGAGAGTCTCCATCGTCCTCGAGGTTGATTGAAGAAGTTTTGGGGATTCCAAAATCAACTATAATTTTCATTTATTATTTTAAATGTAAATGTATCGATAGAAGAATTTTAAATATATAATAGTTGAAAACATATCTGAACAATATAACTAACTATGAAGAATAAAATTAATAACAATTAAAAAAATAAATAAATAAAAAACCTTATTGTCCTACCTGCTACCGGAATTGAAAGAGAAGTAAAGAACCTGGTGGAGAAGGCTAATAAAGTAATATGATAGTTAAACACTGCAGTGTGCAAAAATATACATAGACAATTAAATTATAAATAAAATCCAGGATACGTAATGATACTATGAGATTATTAATATTAAATTGGAAACAGGGCCCGATACATCTAAGAGATGAAGGTTACTGCAAACTATGAAGATAAGCACCACTAGAAATACTCAAAAATATTGAATAATGGGGTATAGAAAAGATCTATAAATGGACAGTGAAACGTAAACATTAAGTTAGCTGCAAATAATAAAACCAGAACATTTAATAATAAGAATAACACAACAAAACCGATAATTGTAATTAATTAATATTAGAAAGAAGTTATATTTTATCTAAGTAACACAATAAAAATAAAGAGGTAAAACTATTATGTACTAGATATAATTTTACTAGGTATTTATTAAAAAATGTTCAAAACGCTGTCCGTTGTTAAGCCTACACAATCTTGTTTTTCTCACCGTGGCTCTCATAACGTTCTCTAACTGAATTTAAGTAATTTGATTTATTGCTCTTCTTAAGCGCATTTCTAAATCATTTTTGCCTGTTGGTGGATTTTTGTAAACTTTTTCTTTTAGATGGCTCCATGTAAAAAAATCAAGAGAGGTAAGATCTGGCGATCTTGCAGGCCACTTATTAGGACCATTGGTACTTAACCAATTTGCACCAAATCTTTGATTCAAGTAGTTTACTACATTTCTACTATTGTGGGCTGGAGTGCCATCCTGCTGGAAAATAATGTCTCCATGATTTAAAGGTCAAGTTTCTAAAAAATCTTCACTATCATTTTGAATGAACTCCTTCTAACGCACCAACAAATATAATAGGACCAATAATTCTTGTGTCAAGGATACCCAACCACACGTTAAAGCCGAATCTTTCTTGATAGGCACTTTCTCGTATAATTCTAGGATTTTCTTGGGCCCAATATCGAGTACTGTTACGATTAAATAGACCCAAATTGGTAAATCTAGATTCATCCGAAAATAGAATGTTGTAGTAAATTGGTTATCAAGGTGGTATCTTTGCGAAAACTAATTACAATAATCCATTTTCTAAAATGATGATTTATTTAATATTTGTAGGACCTGAATTTATATTTTCTTAAAATGCAGTGAGCGGTTTTACGATTTACACCGGTTTGTTCTTCAATATGTCTTATAGAAATTGTAGGATCTAGCTGAATACATTGATTCTTGTCTCTTCGTTACCAATAAATACATCAGCAGGTTCAATCGGTTGCCTTTTAAACTGCTGCTCTACTCCTTAAAAAATAATTGTTGGGTAGGTGCCTCCTATCGGGATATCTTGCCATGTACAACTAGGTGGCTTGTCGGCTATTCTTTCGGCACTCTTCATAAATTAATAATATACCTACTTTTTTTAGTCGTTGAATACAACTTTGTTAACGAAAAATTATTTTTGACGTAAAGTAAACAATAATAATGGCCATTTTGGTAACACACAGCAACCATGACTTTCGGTTCGTCTGTTTTATCACAGCCTACTAAGTCCGTAATGGAACTTGTTGATATCATATGATTGCACAATAAAACAGTTTATTTTCTGAAAATAATATTAAATCCAACTGGTGTTAGATAGTTCTGTTGGATGTATGTTGGCAAAAAAACCTGTAATGCGTAACTAGGTTAAATAAAAAATATGCGTTCCTATCTTAATTTCGGTAATATTGATCATTATTTAAAGAGAAAATTCTGTAACTGAATGTAAAGCATAAAATTTTGTAGGAGCCACTTAGACTCGCGAAAATGGCACGATAAATAGATAGTCTAAAATTCTTTCAAAAATGAGATAAATCGAACCAAAACAGTTGCTAGTATATCCACCATGGCCGTCTAAGAGTTCAAATCAGTTTTTGCCGGTCACCTGTCAAACAAATATCAACTTGTGATACATCGTTGTAAAGAGAATTTCAAAGTGAATTGAAATTGTTAAAAAAATATACAGGGTTCTGATAAAAATAAGAAAGTTGCAGTCGCTTCCGGTCAAACCGGAAGTAGTTATAAATATTTTTTAAGTAATAAAAAAGCCTAATAAGATCCCATTTCGGTATCTAGAAATGCAAAGATGTAACTTTCAAAATAAAAAAATTATAGGATATTACATATTGGCTGTGTCACCCGGTATATATATATATATATATATATATATATATATATATATATATATATATATATATATATATATATATATATATATATATATATATTACGTGTAGTTATCTAGGGCATTTTATATATTCTAAATTTATGTGATAAGAGACAAAAAGTACTTTTTCAGATTCTACAACAAGATATCGATGATGTAATCAAGCCGTACCTTTTCTTTTCCCTCCATGGTTTGGCTATGTCCCATGCATGCTACAATCCTGTCATATATTGTTACATGAACACCAGATTTAGAGATGGGCTCTTTTTGATACTGAGAACAATGCCGTGCTTTAAAGGCTGTTACGTGAGGAAATCTCGTGGTTCTATGTCTTCAGGCATCCATCATCATGCAGGTTAGTAAACCTTAATAATAAATTTTTAGGCTATAATAGCCATAAGGAGAGCCTTTTATGCTTTGGTTAGTTGAAACAATCATGCGTTTTGGAATTAGTATCACTGTTTTGACATTTCGTGTAAGATCGTACGAGATATAACCCGGTTGAACAATCGATTTCTGCTTGTGTTACATGATAGACTTAATTTCGAGGAAACACAAGTACCATGAATTTTAATTACAATAGTGTGACGCAAAAACTAACACGTAGGCTGAAAAGTTTTTGATCTGACACATAGATTTTTAGGAAGTATCAACCTTCAAAAGATACGTACCAAAATTTCATGACATTTTGACGATTGGTTTACCAGTTACAGTGGTTTTAGTGACGCTACTTTTGATATTTTCGAAAAAAAGGAAAGATCGAATATTGTGTGTTGATTAAACATTGTTTTTTGATGGGAATAAATATCGTTCAAGCAAAGCAATGGCTCGATAAGTGTTACGGGGACTCTGCCCTAGGAAAATCACTCATCATTTACTGATATGCTGAATTTAAACGTAGTTGTACAGACACAAATGATGCTGAACGCTCTGGACGCCTAAATGAGGTGGTTACACCGGAAAACATTTAAAAAAAAAACAAACAACTGTTTGGACTGGATTGGAGTGAAATTGCGCGAGATAGCTCACACCAGACCAGAAACAACAGCGTGTTGATAATTCTGAGCGCTGTTTGGACCTGTTTAAGCGCAATAAAAAGGTTTTTTTCATGCGATATGTAACAGTGGATGAAACATGGACCCACCACTACAAACCGGAATCAAATCGGCAGTCAGCTGAGTGGACACTAGCCGGTGAAAGCCGCCCGAAGTGACCAAAGACACAACAGTCGGCTGGAAAGGTTTTGGCCTCTGTATCTTGGGATGCGAATGGAATAGTTTTCATCGATTATGCTGAGAAGGGAAAAACCATCAATGGCGAATATTACATAAAGTAATTGGTGCGTTTAAAGGCAAAAATTGCAAAGAAATGGCCCTAAATGGGAGCTCTTTTATCAAGACAATGCACTGTATCACAAGGGAATGGTTACGATGGCAAAATTGCATGAAGTGAAGTTCGAATTGCCTCTCCACTCACCGTATTCTCCAGATTTGGCTCCCAGCGACTATTATCTATTCGCAGACTTCAAAAAAATAATTGCGAGAAAGAGATTTGGCTTCATGGAAGATGTTCTCGCCGAAACTGGGGCCTATTTTGAAGGCAAAGACAAATTCTTCTACAAGGAAGGTATAGAAATGTTAGAAAAGCGTTGAACTGATTGTATCGCTCTTGAAGGAGAGTGTTGATGAATAAAGTAGAATTTTGCAAAAAAAATGTGTTTTAAGTAGCTAGACCAAAAACTTTTCAGCCTACATGTTGGATCCAAAAATTGAATTTTCGATATGCGTAATTAATTATTTTTTAGTTTAGTTTTATATCTCAGATCATCGGCTTAGATGCCTTTTTAATTTTATAAATTATTTAGATTTCCGGGTATATCCTGCATACACAAATAAAATTATTATTTCGAAGACTTGTTTCCATTTAGGGTACAAACATTTTGAAAAATAAAAATAAATTTCCTAATTAATTTTTGCAAGTACTTATTTTTTCAAGTAATGGCGAGTAAATCCAATGCTTCGACCCGCCCACCTGAGGCTAATTTGTCTTTATTTATAACTGGGCTAGGATGAAAGTGGGCCAAACCTTTTGCCGTCTCTTTTAGAAAATTTAACAAATCATATCAGTTCAGTTAGTTGTAATTTTTTTACTGCCACAAGTTTTCACATTTGCTACAAGAAGTACACACAGCTAATGGTTCGACCTAATTTTGTCCAGTTCTATTTAAAACCTCATAAAAGAAAGATTTATATTTTTTTTTGTGGTAAAAAATCATTCCTAGATTTAGTAGAATATGAGGTTTTATCTAACACTTTAGAAAAAGTTCTAATATGCAGAGTAAAGGTCTCCACACAGCTGACACCAAAAAGGAAAAAACTAAATACATATATATATAAATAAAAGTTGGGCCTCAAAAACTTTCGAAACTTAATAAGTAAATAAGGTGGCAAAGAACATATTCCTTTTTTTCTGACATACTAGTGGAACGAAACAACATAGGGTAAGATAGGGTTAATGGAGAAAACTTGTTTTCCTTGTTGACAATCTTGAATTCCTCAGCTAACAATGGTTTAAAGTTAGGGGTAAATGGTAGGGCACATGACAATTTTAGGCTAACAAGATTATTAATAATGCAATCAAGGAAAATGTCTCTTTGCACTTAAGTTTCGATTCTAATGACTCCGGTCTTATCGAGACTTATTTTATATTTTATTGTAAATAGCAATATACAATGTGTTTTAATTTTAT
Source organism: Pachyrhynchus sulphureomaculatus (assembly GCA_019049505.1). Lineage (NCBI taxonomy): Eukaryota > Metazoa > Arthropoda > Insecta > Coleoptera > Curculionidae > Pachyrhynchus > Pachyrhynchus sulphureomaculatus. The sequence goes on along the minus strand of CM032452.1, from coordinate 131,502,371 downwards.
CGCTGTATATCTACAGCTTTGTTAATTTTTATACACAGTGTTCTTTAAACTCAGTTACAGAAGTCATATCTAGAAAACAACTACCCCGTGGGGGGGCGGGATAGAATATCCCCCCCGGTATGTTCTGCCTGTCGCAGGAGGCGACTTAAAGAACAACCTAGATGATAGATGCCCAGATCCCACCAGCATCGCCCGGTGTGATACCATCGCATCGGCTTAGGCTGCGTGAAGTTGCTTAACGTTTCGTGGCTGTGCCGATGTCCCGGACTGTGGGACCAAATAGCATGATGAGGCACCTGGATACAAAAAATTCCGGAGGTAAAATAGCCCCCCCGTTCGGATCTCCGGGTGGGGGCTGGCTCAGGGGCGTCGACATGCAGAGATCAGAATTTCAAAATGGATTTTTGCAACATACGAGGTTTAAACACGAACATAAATTCAGTGCACCAACACCTGCAATCAAATAAACCTCATGTACTCGCTCTCTGTGGAACTAAGGTCAGTTCATCGACCAGCACAGTAAACTATCTTTATCCTGGGTACGACTTCTATTCCCGATTTAGGCGTAACTTTGGAATCTGTCTTTATGTCAGAAGCGACCTCTCTTGCCAACGAGAAGAAGCTCTGGAGCCCCCCAACTTTGATGTTATGTGGTTAAAAATAACGACCCAACCAACCACAAGGTTCATCTGTATCCTCTATCGACCACCAAGTGATACTAACTTTAGAACACTTTTCGCTTCCCTTGCAGACACCATCGATCATTTACAAATTAACTATCCCAATGCCGAAATTGCCATCCTGGGCGACTTTAATGTCCACAACATCAACTGGCTTAAATATTCAAATACTACCGATGAACAAGGTCGTGAAGCCGAATCATTTTCAGTCAGTTGTGGCTTAACTCAGCTTATTGCCGAACCAACACGGATCCCTGATCGAGACGGAGAGTTTGCCAGTCTTCTTGATCTCTTTTTAACCACCAATCCGGAGATTTACACAGTCAGCGTAAATCCGCCGTTAGGTTGTTCCGACCATAAACTACTTTCGACATCGAGTATTCTACCAATCAATGACAGAGAGGCGCCTAAACCGCGCAAGATTTGGCACTACAAGTCTGCTAAATAGGAAGATCCCATGGAATATTTTCGAACTTTCCCTTGGTTAGACGTTTGTTTTGGATCCGACGACCCATCTGACTGCGCCAGCAGCATCTTCTAAAATATCTTGAAGGATTCAAGATTATTAGCGATCACCAATATGGCTTTCGTAAAAATAGATCAACAGGAGATCTTCTGACTTATGTAACACATGTTTGGAACAATGCAATTGAACACTTTGGAGAATCTCGAGCGGTTGCTCTTGACATATCCAAGGCATTCGACCGTGTTTGGCATGATGGGCTGTTGGCTAAGCTACGTTTTTATGGTATGTCGGAAAGGTTCTGTTTGTGGCTCTCATATTTCCTCAGAGAGCGTTCTTTACGAGTGGCAGTCGACGGATTTCTTTCTAACACCTTCACTATCAACGCCGGTGTACCCCAAGGCTCCATACTGTCTCCTACTCTCTTTCTCATTTACATTAACGATCTGCTGGAAAAGACCGAGAATCCAGTCTACAGCTTTGCAGATGACAGTACACTTATCTCTTTGCTGAACCCGACATAGTTATGTCGGGGTACTCCATTCCTCTAACATCGTCACTTAATTTGTTGGGCGTTAATTTGGGCGCAAATATGTCCTGGCATGAACATGTTGCAGGCATAGCAAGGAGAGTTTCTCAAAAGTTGGGAATATTATTTCGAACCAGAAAGCTTTACACTCCACAACAACTGTTAACTCTGTACAAAGCTCAAATTCGACCAACTATGGAATACTGCTCCCATGTTTGGAGCTCCGCTCCCAAACATACACTGCATTTGTTGGATTCTATTCGGAGAAGAGCTGTTCGTCTGATTGGAGACCCGGAACTGATCGTCGGCCTTGATTCGCTGGAAACATCGAAGAACGGTTGGCGACTTAAGCCTATTCTACAAGTACTTTCATGGAAAGTGTTCGAAGAATGTGGCCCGCTTAATTCCTACCAGAGCGGTGCATGTTAGAAGTACACGTCGCGCTAATTCTTCACATTCGTATGAGGTTCAGCTTGTTACTCCTCGTACAACGCTTTTCAAGCAGTCTTTTATATGGAGAACATCATCCCTTTGGAATAATTTGCCCAGGACTGTGTTTCCCACCGAGTACAATCTACAGCGATTCAAGAACAACGTGAATCGCTTTCTTCGCACATGTGTCGCTCCTGTAGCGCTTTAGGGACTTCCCTGTAGCACGTGTGCTAGACTCATAAAAAAAAACACGCTTTTTCAGTTACCTAGTTGCCAAATTAGTTTGAAGAAATTTTGTAAGAGGTCGTTCTGTTTTGCAACTTTTACCAGTTGATGCAAGGAATGAGAAAACTAACAAGCTTGTTGAGGATTTGCTATTGTGAGATTAACGAAGGAAGCCCCAGGGCTTGCTAAAATAAGTGGAGTATGCAAAAATATCGATTTACAAGATTGTGCACCTAGATTTAAAGATGAAAAAGTTTCTGTTTTAGAAAACGACGAGACAGATTATCGCGAATTGTCACAGATGACGAAATTTAAGTATTTTATTGGGATCCTTCCATGAAGCACAAGTCGATGCGTTAGGTTCATAAGGGCTCTCTAGCTCCAAAAAAGGCGAAAACTCAGTCATCTTAGGGAAAGTTGATGTTGTTATTTGGGACTGCAACAGAATATTACTGAATATATAACAAAGCGTCCACAATTAATAGCGAGGTATAAAGAAGGTGAACTAAAACTCAGGCAATTATGTCGTGGCGGCCCAGGGCTCCGTAGCGTGCAGAAAGTCGAGGGTTCAATCCAGCAGGTCGGTATACTTATTTATTAATTTATTGAAATATATTTGGCCTGGCTACGTACATAGGTACTAGTTGTTCGCAGTAATGCAATAACCCCGTGGCAGCACTACTGCGTTGTCTAAAAGGAGCTGTGAAATATAAAAATCTATATTTCAGCACTTGGACCACGTTGACGGGTATTACGACATCTTCGCCGATATCCTTAGGATATGGAAAAAGTGTAAAATTCCTACTCAGGCGGGGAGGTGAACTATAGACAAAAAAATGTAAATTTTTAAGTTCCGCTGCCTGGCTGAAAGGTTCTCATTCTCCTATATCTAAACTTCCGATTAGTAACAATACCTTAATTCAGTCGGTCTCATTGCAGGGGGGAGTTGAAGGATAGAAAAAGGGCTGTAGGCAAAGGTAACGTCCAAACCGCTCGAAATAAATCTCTATAACACCAAACAGACATTGACATTAAAACAGATTTGCATTATTATTTTCTTCTATATTTATTACAACAGTATTAAGCAAAAACGAAAGCACAAATGATGGAAGACTACGTGTCCAGCCTGGCAATAAGTAATTGATATTCTCTTCCATTAAGTTTATTGTAGTTGATCTTTCAGCATCATAAAACTAAATCTTAAAAATTTTAATTATAGTAACTCCGGAAAGTTACGTAAGTCGGTGTTAAATTTCCTTCTGGAATCTAACTTTAATTATTCTAATTATCAGCTTTTGGAGTTACTTCAAAAGCTCGGTTTTAGCGAAAAAGGCCAATTTAATTATCTTTTAACGTTATTACGCAGTGGGAGAACATTTATTTGAGGGACTAAATCAGTTTTTTATTTGAGGGGATATAAAAGGGTTTAAAAAGTGTAAATTTAAATCAGCCATGATAAGAAAAAGAATAGAATATTTTCCGTGTGTTAAGAAGTCTTGATGTCATTCTGTATGATAGTGCTGATTTGCAATAAGCAATCCCAACTTTTTTGGAATGGTAACTTGCATTATCCATGACAATTATTGAGCTTTGGGGAATCAAATCGTAAAACCATTCTTCAAACATATCAGAATTCATATCGTCTTGGTAATCCCCTGTTTTTTTCGATTTGAATGTAAGCAAACCACCATTAACGAAACCGTGGATACTCCTTATATGTGTTATAATTAATCGACGTCCACTTTTCCAGATGATGGACGGAGACCGGTTAACCAACCTTCCATAAAAACTTGTCTTGAACTCAAAACGTTTTTGTCCTGCCAAAACTTATTTGCGGTGTACCCTTCATTTATCCAAGTTTCGTCTAAATAATAAATACGTTTTCCTTGAGAACGCGCATCTAATTTTTCTCAGATAATCTCTTCTCCAGCGTACGATATCTCCCCTTTCAATTAACAAGGATTTTCTTTAAAATTTTTCCCAACGAAAATTGATTGATTTTAAAACGTCCCACAACTTGGTCCTGCCCATCGTTGGTATCTGCGGGTTACTTTTAACAGCCTCTAGAATTAAGTCCAAAGTGGGGATTTTTTTCGATGAAAAATCCATGAATGATTGTTCACAGGGAATTTTTTACATCTTCTGTCAGCTCCAGTTTTATTTTACCTGGTTTTTAGCTTTGGCGCAGTAACTCCTCCTGCCCTTTTTTGCTTCAAAATTCGATAAATAGTTGTTTTTCCAACTCCGGTCATTAGGGAACATTTTTGAACACTATCGTCGACACTTAAATTAAGGTTTTCATCACTTTTGATGTAATTCAACACATTCCCGCTTTGGGGAAGACATCTTTATTGTTCTGAACTGATGCACTACGTATAACGTGAGAAAATAAACTGAGAGTATACTTTCGATACGGTTTATAATCTAAATTAACTCCATAAGGTAAAACCACCCGCCTTTGGTTTATTACCCACTGGGTTACTTTTATTAGTAATTTGCATAATTTTACATGATTTGTTACTTCGCCTTGCAAACGGATAGAGTATAGTTTACACTTGGAAGAAATTCTAGTAAAAATTGACTATTAAAATAGAAATGATAAAAATTCTTACAATTGGCAGTACATACGGCGTTATCAAAGAACAAGTCAACTATCGAAAACTGGATTCCGCGACTTTTAACGGACTAACACAAGGAGACTCGCTTGACCGTTGCTCCTCCACTACTAGCATGATATGATATCTAAGTTGGGAATGTGGAATCTTTGGCACAATGATACTACTCACTACACCAAACACTTTATTTTTGCACTCGACGCGAGTTTCGCTAACCATGTTAGCTTCCTCAGGAGCGATGATTAGCTAAAGCTAAACTACAAGTCTACCCTACTTATACCAGTTCTCAATGAAGGTGAAGTCTTAATTTCTTTTGATGTTAGTTCTTTGACGACGAAATTATTCGTGAATATTTAACATTATCTAATCTTTGTATGGAACAAAATTATTTCCAATATAACAATCAATTTTATGTTCAGAAAGAAGGAACAACTATGGATAATTGCTTATCACCTTTCATAGCCAATTTATTCATGAGTAAGTTTGAAATCGAAGCCAGTCAAGAATTCGAATATTTCCCAAGGGTATGGTATAGGTATGTGGATGATATTTTTGCGATTTTTGATACAAAGAAAGCAAATATTGATGATTTTGTTTCTAAATTAAATAGCCGGTATGATTCCATTAAATTCACTTACGAAGTTGAGAACAAAGGACAATTGCCTTTTCTAGATATTTTAATTATTAAAAATAATAATAGATTAGAATTTGATATCTATAGGAAGGACACAGTAACAGATAGATATATTCCTAATGATTGGTCATTTCATTGCAAACAACATAAATTAGCCTCATTACATTTTTTAATGGTTAGTCGATGACTTAGTAAATAAGCTAATAAATAGACATAAGTTTAGGTTTAATATTCAGAATTCCACCTTTTTTACATGTCTCCATACCATATAATCCGAAATATAGCAAGGGATTCAATAAGGTATTTAATAAGGTAGGCCTCACGTTAGTCTATAAGTCATCAGACAATCTGAGGAATATTTTAGGAAATCCCAAAGATAAGATTCCTAATTGTGAGAAAAGTGGAATTTATGAAATTAGTTGTAATGATTGTGACAAAAAGTACTGGGCAAACTAAAAGGTCAATTAAAACACGATTTAAAGAACATTTAGCACACTTAAAATACAGTAGAACAGAAAAGTCTAGCATTGCCGACCATGTTCTTGAAGCTGATCATACTGTAACATTAGATAATCTAAGATTAATAAAAAATGTATCTGATAGGAGATTGTTGAACGCATACGAAAGTACGGAAATCATAAAATGTAAAAGTAGTTTAAATAAAGACAGAGGGCCTATTCCTTATAGTCCCCTCTACCGGTTACTTGACCGGAACTGACGGCCGTGCCTATGTCATTAGTTCCGCTTGAGTAATTCAAGGGTTAGGCTAAGTATAACTAGGGTAGATTTGTAGTTTAGCTTTAGTCAATCATCGCTCCTGATGAAGCTAACATGGTTCACGAAACGCGCGTCGAGTGCAAAAATAAAGTGATTGGTGTAGTGGTGATATATACTGAGTAGTATGATATGATATGACTTCTGATGAAACTTAAGTCCTTACTTTACCCCTGTAACTAAAGTGGCTCACTCTTCTTCAAGAAAGAACGCAAAATCCATTGTTTCAGCAGGGAGAATTATGTCTACATTGTTTTGGGGTATGAAAAACGTTTTACCGATACAATTCGTGATATCACTATGGACAATAAACGTAAAGTATTACTTATAATTGCGTGAAGGCTCAGTGAAAACTGAAATACAGAATAAGTGCAAAAAAAGTCAGAAATTTGTTTTTTTTTTCTTAAAGAAATATTGACTGTATCCATATGCCTCTCCTTTAATTTTCATGCAACACGTAAAGGTAAATCAGCTGGACAGATTTTCCATCGTATGATTAAAATTGGTTCATACACAGCGTGTATGTTAAAAATAAACAGTTTCTCTAATATATGTAAGTAAAATGTTTGTAAAATTTGTACCTTTATAATCCTTATTCCCGGGGATCAGAAAATAGTATATCCGTCAAAAGCACAATGTACGTATTTTAGGTAATTTTGAGAGAAGTTTTAGATAATCCCGAAAGGTTAACATAATTGACTTTCTAATTATTCAGACTAGAGTTTTATAATATTTTAGGTTGATAAAAGCTTAACGCATTTTTATTCTATGGATTATATGGGTAATTTGTTTAGTTTAGAGAGTGTATATAAATAAAGTTTTTCTGCATCATATTATGTATAACATATAAGGAACAGCAATTAAAAATAACCGGTCAAGTGCAAATTGAACTTGCGCAATTAGTGTTCCGTACGTTGATTGCTTTTAAAATAAAAAATGTTGTAATGGAATCATAAAATGATCAGTGACTTTACAAAACACACCCCAAATGAGTTTTCAACAAAGTTTATTTCCAATCTTTACTGAAAATTGATGACCTTGAAATTTCTTTTTTTTTTTATATATACCAGATAAATTATTACAGGTAATGCACTCGTGATAATTTTCGTTCAATCTGTACCCCGTGGAGAATATTCCAGAATTTTTTCAAAATTTTTTGATCAGTACTTTTTGAGATAAGATACCCACATCTCAATTCTCAACGAGCAGCAAATAACAGAAAAGCTATCAAAAGAGTGCCGAAGGCAATTTATTTCATATTTTCGTCACATATCCCGTAAAAACGCGAAAAGCTTAGAAAAGCTAATAGTACGGGATAAAGTTGAAGGCAAAAGACCAAGGGGTCAATCTCCATCACGTTGGATCGATCAAGTGAAGCAAATGGCCCATGCCACATTACAAAAAAAACCCTTATACCACACAGAATAGGGAAAGATGGAGATCTATTACATGAAATTTTTCATGAGATCACGAGGCTTCATCCATGAAGGAACGACTGAGAAGAAGAAGAAATTGTCACGTCTATTTGTCAATTTTAATAGGAGATTATGTGTGGTTATACAACTTATTAATGTATAAATAGTCAGCTGTTTCTTATAAATATAATGTTATTTGCATTTTTCTTTGTTACCTAAAAGTATGCACGATTATATTACTTCATATTTAAAATTTACGAAATCTGACATCACTTACATTCAAACAACTTGTAACTACACTGTTAATGTTGGATTGCGTGTAGTGCAGCCTTGGTAAATATAAATTTTTTAATAAACTAGCCATATTTATTACTATTAGTATCGCTAATAAAATGTAAACTGTCGTAATGGAATTTTAATTTAAATATTATTGTAACAAACTGTGTCAATAGAATTATATATAAAAAGAACAAGACAACGGATCAAACTGACAAAAATAACCGGTCAAGTGCAAGTTGAACTTGCACAATTAGTGTTCCGTATGTTTATTGCTTTTAAAATAAAAAATGTTATTACGGTGGTATAAAATGATCAGCGACTTTTTGTTTTTTTTTTATATACCAGATAAATTATTAAAGGTAATGCATTCGTGATAATTTTCGTTCAATCTACACCCCCTGGAGAATATTCCAGAATTTTTTCAAAATTTTTGATCAGTACTTTTCGAGATAAGGTGGGGGGACAGCGATTTTTTAAAAATAATACAAAGAAAAGTGAGCGCAAGTATTACATTACATATATATATATATATATATATATATATATATATATATATATATATATATATATATATATATATATATATTACTCGTGTTTTCACAAGCTTTCATTTGACACCACACTCGATGACCTACTAAAAAAAAATGTTTTCACTTCTGATTTCACCCCCCAAAACTAAACCCTTTAGGCAAAATTTGACTTTCAAAACTACACGGCTTTGATGAGGCCATCAATTCCTATATTATTACCAATTTTCAACTTCCTATGACCAATAGTTTCGGAGAAAATCGGGTGTGGCAGACAAACAGACAGACAGACACCGAAGTGATCTTATAAGTGTCCCGTACGGAACACTAAAAATGTCAGTATTTTTGTAAGTATTTATTTTTATTTAAATAAAGATATTACAAAAACTTCTCTATATCTAAATTAAGCAATCTACACGTTTCCTTCCATACATCTTCAGTCAGTTTCGGATTTGCTGCACAAGGATAAGAAGGGACGACATCACATTCTTCAAAGTGTCTTCCATTGTGCTTTTCTATGCCTGGTTCAGTGACTGTATATATAATAGTTTGAGCACCATCCTCAGCATTCTACCAAATAAAATAATTAATTTGAATATGTCGTTCATTTTCGCATCGGACGTGCCTGCCCAAACAAATAAGTTTTAGTCAAATTTCCTCTTGCATGCAGCGAGTTTGATGAAACTCGTTATTCTCACTTGTTTTCAGCTTTATTCAGACAGCACATTGAAAAAAAGAAATAAGAAGGGGAGACGGGGAGATACATGCACTTTTTATCAGGAAAAGTTAGTGGCAACTCGTTGTTCCTAGGTGTTATCACATCAGTAATTGTGTATGCCCTTATTTTCCCGCTGACTAAATTTGTATGTTAAATTACGTGTTAAAACTTATTATGTTAATTTTATTCCCATATTAGTTTAAAATAATTCGTGCGTTTAACTTTATCGTTTTTATTTTCACTTTTATATTATTTCTTTTTTACTTATAAAAATTTTCCAAATTAAAAACTTTTAAGTTTCATAAACACATAAGAATATTAATATTTCTTTTAAAAAGCACAAAAAATACTGAATTAAATTTATTTCTCGAATACGACTGGGCCTTATTTTATTATTTTTTATTAACTTAAGAGCTTTTTAAATTCATTTATACACGTATTTTTATTAAATATGGAATTTTAACTACGCGGATCTTTTTTTAAGTTATCTATCTGGCTATAAAGAAAAACTCGCAGAGCTTTAAAAAAATATATATTTTTTGCATAACTACAGTCTACACAGTGTTTTTCGAATTGTTTAATTTGATCTGACAAAAAATTCTTTTGTCTGGCACGAAAAACCGAACTTCTAAACAGTTCTATTTGTTGATTTTTTAAAATTTTTAATAAAAAATTAATGTGTTTTTTTAGTTTTTCTGTTGTGTTTTTTATTATAGACCAAAATTCTTTTGTCTGCGTCTGAAAATCCATAGCATTAAATACGTCATCTGACGAAAATGTGTGTCCTTTAAAGTCTTTCCTCAGAAGTTTGAACAAAAAAAATCTCAGGACGCTAAATCCGGGCCACAGAGTAGATATTGCGACTCGGTGAATTCACAGCTTTCGATAATCCTAATCTTCTGGACCCTGCAGTTATACAAAAGTAACGTTAGTAAAGATAGTTTACGCTTCAGATTTTGGATGGTCCTTCCATAAATCTTTCCGTTGATTGTAGACTCTTTTTCCATACGTTCCTTGGCAGTCGCCGTTTCGCCTTCTTTGAAGTCTTCTATTTTATGGACTCTTGCTTCGTGGGAAGATTCTAATCCAATATCCAAGTTGAAACAGAAAAGAAGCATATAATTTTGAGATTGGGAAAGGCTGAGGCTTTTCTTCTTGAACTTTTATTTTGACTAATAACACACCATGCTTGAATTCATTAGGATAAACATTTAAAATCAGTTTTCATCATCTATTACTAGTAATGAAACGAAATAAAGACAATGGGAGAGTGAGAAAATTTTATTCATTAAAGTTTTTTATGTTTATCGTCAAACAACTCTCGTATAAAAGAGTTCTGTTTTTGGTGAAACAATTTTTTATTTAAATAATTAAACTGTAAGAGTCCATTATACCGAAAAGGAAACAAACATATTTCCCAAGTTAAAGAAACTTAATAATAAGTCAAAACCCCCTATTTCTACTAAAATTAACTGTTTGGTATACAAATGCGTAAAATACCTACAAAAGGGCGCTCGGTTAATAAAGACATTTAATATAGAAGGGAAATAAATTCAATTTTCTAAATAGAGCGGAACGAGTTCGTTTGACAATTAATTTGTGATTTATATTTTATCAAAATTGTAAATGAACTGTGTTTCTTGTAATTTCAATACAATTTTCTTTCTAAATATTTCTCGTTCGGTATTACATCATATAATCTATCTAAATAATGTGTTCAGAGAGGACTACCGAATAAAGTTTCTGATTCAATAGGGAAAAAGACCAAACGTTTTTATTTTCAAATAAAATTTCGGCCTAAACACTCCAAATGAGGCCGAGACCCCAATCAAGAAGACTCGTTGAGGCAAGATCTGAGGAAACCGTTAAGCTTGTCAGATTGATGAATAAAGATCCCAGTGCTTGCGAACCTACAAATTTAAATTTGAAGATTATGCACGATGATTTATATGCATCGTTAACTCCTTGCACCAGAGCAGAAACTAGTTAGACTGGAGTCTCGGTCTGATGAAACACTTTAAGAGGAAGAGATTTTAATAATGGATTTATCTGTTTTAGCTATCACAAAATAATAAGTAAGCACGTATAAAGTGTGTGAATACCTTCGATAAAAGTGACACAGCCAACCTACATACGTCCTTGGTATCATCCGATCGTTGGTTACACGTCACTGGATCCAATTTTCTTTGAAAACTTACATACCCGTTATGAATCTCAAGAGAGGAAGTAATTACTTTCCTACGTAATTCTTAGTTCAAACATAAAAAATAACTGATTGAATTGAATTTCTCGTTCAAAAATTAATTAAATTTTTTAAGTATTCAGTAAATACTCAGACTATACAAACAAATTGTCGGTAAATAGACTTGAAATGAACGGGTTCTTTTTGTGTAAAAATTACTGTTTGTTTTATAAAAATTAACATTTTTCAGTTGATTTAAATTTAGATTTTGCAAAAAATAGCTGGATTTATAGACAAATGCCGATTAAAAAAAATTCTTCGCATGTAGGTTGTAAAATAAATATTAAAATTTATTTTTTTTAGGTTGCTGTGTAATCAGATCTCTATACAATATTTCTAGTAAAATTAGAAATAATGTAAAAACAAGAACAATGAAATAGAAGTATATTACGATATACACGCAATCGTCCTTTTAGCCCCCTACCTTACTCATTTCACCAAGTATATATTTCACTGGAGAAAAATTATTTTATATTACATATCCAGTATCCCAATCAAGAACCAGGAAAAATTTTAATTATACTATTGAAAAGATACAAGAACCTCCACTTATTTCAATTTCTGTTTACCTTAACAATGACCATAATAAAAAAATAATGTTTCAATTCCTTGGCTGAAAGAACCCTGAAAAATATCTAATATGAAGTCACTCTTTTATTTGCTGTCTCCACCCCTTTGGCACCTTATATGTTTTATTATAAATAATTATGCTTAAGATTCGCTCATTCTCTCATCTAAAAATCCTGGAAAATTTCTCATAACGAAAAAAAAATAGCTTAATTTTCAAATTCACATACTTTAAGAACCCTGAAAAGGGCATATAGCATGATATATATGAAGCAACCCCCTCTAACCCCCTACCCCACCCCATTACCCTCATATATTTTACAATAAAAAATAAGCTTAAAATTTTTCAATTACACCAACTAAAAAAACCTGGAAAAATTATGAAAATGTTATTAGAACTATACAATATTTAACCACCCCCCCGTCTTAAACGATATCGCTCAAGTACTATAGGCTTCTTCTTCTCATTAAGCAATATATATATATATATATATATATATATATATATATATATATATATATATATATATATATATACAGGGTGTCTCAGTCTCCGTGTACATAGATGGGGATTTCTGGTATGAAAATATGACGATTTAATCCAACTTACTTTAGTCCAAATATTCGTAATTTTTGAGATACAGGGTGTCAAAGTTAGTTTAGTTTTTCTTAAGTAGCTTTCTTACTAATTGTACTATTTGTATAAGATTCGGTGCTAAGGGGTTTTCTGAGATGAGAAATCGAAATTAGCTCAGAGTTTTGTTGTAAATTGTAGGGGGTGCCACTTATTACACTGTGTATACTTTTAAATTGTCATAATTGTTTTATACCACTCTGTATGATATTTTTAATTAAATATTGCTAAACCTTTTATTTATATATATATATATATATATATATATATATATATATATATATATATATATATATATATATATATACGAGGTTGGTTTGAAAAGTCCGTGCAAAAATAAAAACTACTTATGTGTTTGGGGTAAACCTTTTTTATTTTTCGACAAAGTCTCCTTTTAGGCTTATACACTTCGTCCAACGATGTTCTAGTTTGTTGATCCCTTCCGAATAATAAAATTTGTCCAAGTCTGCAAAATATCCATTAGTGTCTGCAATCACCTCCTCGTTTGAATAAAATCTTTGTCCCGCCAGCCATTTCTTCAAATTGGGAACAAATAGTAGTCCGAAGGAGCCAAGTCTGGAGAATAGGGGGGATGTGAAACGAGTTGGAATCCTATTTCCATTAATTTTGCGACCACAACTGTTGAGGTGTGTGCTGGTGCGTTGTCGTCATGGAAAAGGACTTTCTTGTGGGCCAATCGCGGGCGTTTTTCTTGCAGCTCGGTTTTCAAACGGTCCAATAACGATGAATAATATTCACCTGTAATAGTTTTACCCTTTTCCAGATAGTCGATGAGGATTATCCCTTGCGAATCCCAAAAGACAGTCGCCATAACCTTTCCGGCCGAAGGAACGGTCTTCGCCTTTTTTGGTGCAGATTTCCCCTTGGTAATCCATTCTTTAGATTGTTGTTTGGTCTCAGGAGTATAGTAATGTATCCATGTTTCATCCACAGTGACGAAACGACGCTTAAAGTCCTCCGGATTCTTCTGGAACACCTGCAAACCATCCTTGCAACACTTCACACGATTCCGTTTTTGGTCAAGCGTGAGCAATCGCGGCACCCATCTTGCGGACAGCTTTCTCATGTCCAAATGTTTATGCAAAATATTATGTACCCGTTCAGTCGAGATGCCCACAGCACTAGCAATCTCACGCACCTTAACTCTTCTGTCATCCATCACCATATCATGGATTTGATCAATGATTTCTGGAGTCGTAACCTCCACAGGCCGTCCAGAACGTTCAGCGTCACTTGTGCCCATATGGCCAGTCCGAAAATTTTGAAAACGACTTATAAACTGTTCTAATCGAAGGTGCAGAGTCACCATAATGTTTATCAAGCTTCTCTTTAGTCTCCTGAGGTGTTTTGCCTTTCATAAAGTAATGTTTAATCACCACACGAAATTCTTTTTCGTCCATTTCTTGAAAATCACTCGACTTCCTTGATTCACACGAATGCCAAACACAAAGAAATAGACCAATATGGCTGAAACTTGGTGTGCGTTCATTCAAGAGTAATAACTAAACATGACCTCGATACGCGCCGGTGGTGCCATCTCTCGGACTTTGCACGGACTTTTCAAACCAGCCTCATATATATATATATATATATATATATATATATATATATATATATATATATATATATATATATATATATGTAAGGTTTTCCATTAGGGATGTCCAACTTTTGACAGCTAATAGCGGCCATGTTGGTTGGCAGATGTTTGACATCTGATATCAGTTGTGTTTAGTAAAGTTTGTAATTCAATCATGAATCCTTTCACGTTAAAAGAACGCTTGGAAATTGTCCAAAATTACTCCAAAATAACTCGATGCTGCAGGAATATTTCTTCCCAAAATTAAACGAAATCGACGCCGACGACTTTTATTTCCAGCAGGATGGCGCAGTGCCCTATATTTCCGGCCCAAACTTGGCTTTATTGCGCACCAAGTTCGGTGAGTCATTAACTTCACGAAATGGCCCTATCGCCTGGTCGCCGAGATCGTGCGATTTAACGCCTTTGGACGATTTTTCTTTTGGAGCCACACACACAAGTTTACAGCTACAAACCAGCAACTCTTGATGCACTTGAAGCTAACAGGCGTGGTGCCATAGCCGGCGTAAGGCCGAAAATGCTGGCCCGAGTCATGAAAAATTGGTATAAGCGGATTCGTGTCTGCAAAAAGAGCCGCGGCGGCCAATTGAGCGATATCTAAATAAAAGTTTTAGAATTAATTTTGCTTAAAAAACTGTTTGTTTTATTCAACTTTAAGTT
The DNA here is from genome assembly GCA_019049505.1 of Pachyrhynchus sulphureomaculatus. Classification (NCBI taxonomy): domain Eukaryota; kingdom Metazoa; phylum Arthropoda; class Insecta; order Coleoptera; family Curculionidae; genus Pachyrhynchus; species Pachyrhynchus sulphureomaculatus. The sequence goes on along the minus strand of CM032452.1, from coordinate 131,487,356 downwards.
AAGACGTTCTTAATGGAAAACGCTATATATATATATATATATATATATATATATATATATATATATATATATATATATATATATATATATACAGTAATACCCCGCTTAGCGCGACCCCGTTACGCGCGGTTTCACTATAACGCGAATTTCAAATTTCGCGCTCATGTAGTCATTAACTTCTCTATGGTCGCGGGGGGATCCCCGCTTTCTCTGAATATTCTCTTTGAAGAATTGGGAATTCCCTGTCCTTCGACTTTGTTCTATGGGGATTTCCTCGTTCGTTTCGTGTGTTCATTTGTTCCGTAATGTTAGTTCGGTCGGCTGGCAGTTTTGTTTTAATATTTATTGGAGATACATACATACATAATTTAACCCTACGTTAAAAATGCCGCCTGTAAAGAAAAAAGAGCGTAAAAGCGTCACTTTGGAATTGAAGATGAAAGTGTTAAGAAGAATGGAAAATGGAGGCAAAGCAACAATTGTTGGGAGAGATTTTGGACTCTCAGAATCGACTGTGAGAACGATTTATAAAAATCGGGAAAAAATTAAAATCTCCAGCGAAGGTTCAACACCTATAAGTGCAACAAAACTTTCTCGTTCGAGATCATCTATCTTAGAAAGAATGGAGAAATTACTGTCAGTCTGGATCGAAGATTTGAATAAGAAGAACACACCACTAAGTCAAGATCTCATATGCACAAAAGCAAAATCTTTGTATGAGATGCTGAAAACAAAAGAAGGAGAAGGGAGTGCCACTCCGACTTTTGCTGCCAGCAGAGGCTGGTTCCATCGGTTCAAGCAGCGTTCTAATCTTCACAATATCCACATAACAGGCGAGGCGGCCAGCGCGGACATTCAAGCTGCAGCTGAGTTTCCAGACAAGTTTCAAGACTTCGTTAGACGAGAGAAAATTCCTGCTTGTCTCATCTTCAATGTTGATGAGACCGCACTTTACTGGAAAAAAATGCCATCTCGAACATTCATTTCTAAGGAAGAACGTCAAGCCAGTGGTTTCAAAGCTGCGAAAGATCGACTAACACTTCTGCTGGGTGGTAATGCCACTGGTGATTTCAAACTGAAACCTTTACTAGTGTACCATTCAGAAACACCCCGTGCAATGCGAGGCACAGACAAGACAAGTCTACCAGTTGTGTGGCGATCAAACAGAAAGGCGTGGGTTACACGGGAAATTTTTCAAGAATGGTATTCTAATAGTTTTTGCCCATCAGTCAAATCATACTGTGACAGAAATGGGCTTGAACCTAAAGTTATATTACTCTTAGACAATGCCCCAGGACATCCAACCTCACTTGATACGCCCAGAGACTTAAAAGTGTACGTAAAGTTCCTTCCACCAAACACTACGTCAATATTACAACCTATGGACCAGGGAGCAATAGCAAACTTCAAAGCTTATTACCATCGCCGCACTTTTAGCCAACTAATTCATGAAACTGACGGGGAAGGAAGACAGTCTATGCGAGAGTGGTGGAAGTCATACAACATTATGAAGTCTATTCACAACATAGAAGAGGCTTGGAAGGAAGTTAAAATGAGTTGTATGAATGGGGTGTGGCGTAATCTTTGGCCAGATGTAGTGGAAGCACCTAGAAGAATTGTCCAGATGCAGAGACAAGTGCTTGAAGACATTGCTGCAATGATTGAGGCGTCTGAACTTGAAGATGTCACGGTAGAAGATCTCGTAGAACTTGTAGCAACGCACGACGATCCTATTAGCAATGAAGATCTGATCGAGTTACAGAATAATCCTATCTACGATGAGGAAGAACAAGTAGAAGAGAAAGTTTTATCTTCAGGGGAAATACAAAATGCACTTTCAAAAATTTATTCAGGTTTGGACATATTGCAGAGTATAGACAATAATGATGACCGTGTCTTGACCGTGTGTCAAACAATTAAAAACAGTGTTGGGTGTTATGAACGTATTTTACAAGAACGTAAACAAAACGTTACCCAAAAGACAATAGATGTATTTTTCCGTAAAAAATAAGAGTATGTATTGCATAAAGTGTTCTTAGAATTAAAGTGATTGATTAAAATGATTTGTATTTTTTTTGTATTAAATTTTGACTATGTTTAATCATAAACCTCGATATACGCGAATTTCAGTTAACGCGATTTTTTTCGGAACGTATCCCTCGCGTAAAGCGGGGTATTACTGTATATAGTTTGAAATTGATCTCATTTCCTTCGGGAATTATCGTATCAATAGACCGACAGACAGACCGACGGAAATGAGTTCCTTTAGAAAGGAAAGTAATAATTTTAGTCAATTATGGTTACTAACTCGATAATTGTTGAACACCAGACAAACTTAAATACTAGTACTTTGAATTTTGTTCCCTCTGATACCACAAAACCATCCTGAAGTGAATTTACAGATGGAAGAACAATAAATAGCTGTTATAATATGGACATTGTTCAATTTAGTCAGTTAATATTGGTTTGAGATACAACTTTAACAATCGCGCTACCTAGCGGTAATTGTTAGCAATTCGCTGAACAGTTCTTCTATCAGTTTGTGGCGTTAACCAGTCCCCTATAGTAGCAGCCAAAGATACAAATTGTAGCTTACTGATGAATACCTTCGTTTTATAATCACATACAGCAATGATCGCAGTTTCTAACCATCTTATGGCATTGAGAAATATCAGTTTTTTTGAGACGTTTACATGTCTTCACTATTGTTTGATTATAACGCTGATCACATTTAAAAATATCAGCTCGTAGAGATTTTTATGTCAAAACTTATAATGTTTTTGCGTCGAACGATATGTGTAGAATATAAATTGCATTTATGATTACTTTATTAATCTCATTGAATCTATTTGGACGTATCAAATCTTTACGATTTGATGCATAGGCATATGAGCATGTAAACTGAATTTACGGACAGTTTGGTAATTATACTAATCGGATTAAACCTATTAATTTTGTAGGCATTTTTATTTCGAAATATATATATTCGCATAAATACTGATTAAGTTCTAATTTGACATCAATTTTTATTTTTCAGCAGCTACTAAAAGTCTTAAAAATATATTTGATATAAAACAATGTCAATTACAATTTCAGATTCAATCCTTATGTAGGTTTTTTCCACGGTCTTACATTTAGGATTCCCATGGTGGATTTCATCGATTTATTTTTGAAATTTTCTGTGTTTTCAGTCTTTTCTTTGTTTGACCTTAACTTTTTTTTAATTAAATTCTTGGTACTTTTCAATTGATCGACACTGAGGAACATCAGGTGCGTTTGCAGATTGCACACTATTTTCCGTTAACAAATTTACTACGATTTAGGCGTAATGTGCTGATGCTAAATCAGGCAAAAAGAATGTTTTTTGTAAGACGGACAGCAGACATTTTTGTGCCATCCTTCTCTATACACCTCGCCGTTAATCGCGCCCGTTGTTACGAAAAAGGTGCCTCGCATTCCACATTGATTACCATACAAGTTATCAAATCCAAATAGTCTGCCTCGAGATAATTTTCGTTGTCCATATTTATACAGGAAGTCTATTAATATTACTATTCTAAACTTATCACTTTCACCACCTCATTCCACTGAAGCAATTTTGCTGCGAAACGACCATTTCAAATGCTATATATTCACTTTATTTTGAAATCGATAATGATTTGAAGGCCCTGAAAAGCGAAAAAATGCAAGAATCTCGCACGGTGATATTTTGACCATCAGAACTCTTATCTTAACTAATGAAATAAGAACGATACATTTGTTCTTTTCTAAGCACCTCCATTTTTGAACGTCAAATAGTGGGAGGTAATTTTAAGTTATATAACTTGAAAACTTAAGGAAACTGAACTTCAAATTTGATCATTTAATAATATGAATATCTAAACTTTATTTCTTGATTCTGCTTCCATCAGTCGAAACCGATTAAGGGTAGAATAAGGCCTCTTAAACTAACTCTGAATAAACGTCACTTACCTTAAAATAGAAATACTGAACTATTTGTAAAATAAATTTCCTCAAGCCTCTAAATTTTCGAAAAATATCTGTTTTGACTGCACCAGGGTGCATCGAAAATACTGTAATATTTGTATCTAAAAAAAGTACAATAAAATTTTTTAAAAAAGTAATGAAAATAATCCGAAATGACTAAATCTCCACTGCTGAAAATCAATCGGATCGAAATTATCGAGTGGAAGTCGAATGTATTCAATTTACTAATTATTTTACCATTCCACAAAATAAAATAAACATAAATTTCTAAATGAAATGAGACGAATTGTTTTGTTATTTGTGTCTTTTTTTTATTTTTTTTTCACAATTCGTTTCATCTCATTTTAGAAATTTAAAATATCTGTCACAAAGTAAAGGACACCATTTATACAATTAAGTAAACAAAAAATTACAATAAATATACGCCGTTACTTATGGGGGTCTCTCTCTACTCAATACAAACGTTTTCAAATTGGGTAAGAATTTCTCAAGTACTCGTAAGTCCATGATTTTCGACGTTGGTGTTGCGAGAAAAATTGGAAATAGATATTGAAATATGATCCCCTAAGTGATAGAATGTCACACAATTAGAATTTCTGAGGAACTACTTATAATGATAGATTGAAAATTTGTGCATTGTATGATAAAACTAGCCGGGCCCGCGGCTCCGCTCGCATGCACTTGATTCACCACTATCGTCACTGCTTAGTCCTTATGTTACCCAACGTAATAAAATATCTCCCATTATTTCCCCTTATCTCTCAATATTTCTCCTTATCTCCCATTATCTCTACATAATTTCCATTATCTAGGCTTACCTCTGCTCATCTCCCATTATTTCTCCTTATCTCCCATTATTTCTCCTTATCTCCCATTATCTCACCTCATCTCCTATTATCTAGGCTTATCTCGACTTATCTCTCAATATTTCTCCTTATCTCCCATTATTTCTCCTTATCTCTCATTATCTCACCATAACTCCCATTATCTAGACTTATCTCTGCTTATCTCCCATTATTTCTCCTTATCTCCCATTATTTATATTTATCTCCCATTATCTCACCTTATCTCCCGTTATCGCGGCTTATCTCGACTTATATCCCATTATTTCTCCTTATCTCCCATTATCTCCCATTATCTAGGCTTATATCGAATTATATAGAACATATGTATAAATTTATCAAAACACGTAAATCGGATAAGTGATAAGCGCACTAACGGACAGACAGACAGTCAGAGAGACAGGCAGATAGACAGAAAGAGAGACGTTGCATTTTATATATATTCTAGATAGATTATAGATAACCTGGCCAGAGAACAAATGTATGAATTTAAAAAAAAAAAACACGTAAATCGGATAAGTGGTTCTCGAGTGAAAAGCGCACTAACGGACAGACACACAGACAGAGAGACGTTGCATTTTATATATATTATATTCTTTGCTACATGGTATTGTTCCATATTTAATGCTTTAGACAGTGTACTGCAAGGGAACGCGCTAGCGGCAAACGTTTCTCCGACTTGATTCACTATTATCGTCATTGCTTATTCCTTCTGTCACCTAACGTAATAAAATATATCCTATAACCTGGCCAGAGAACATATGTATGTTTAATAAAAAAAGCGTAAATCGGATAAGTGGTTCTCCAGTGATAAACGCACCAACGGACAGACAGACAGAGAGACGTTGCATTTTATATAAATTATAGATATAATAAAATATATATCTATAACCTGATCAGAGAACATATGTATGGATTTAAAAATTCACGTAAATCGGATAAGTGGATCTCGAGTGATAAGCGCATTAACGGACAAGCAGACAGACAGAGAGACGTTGCATTTTATATATATTATAGATATAGATTATTATTATTATTATTATATAACCTGGCCAAAGAATATATGTATGAATTTAAAAAAGAACACATAAATCGGATAAATGGTTTTCGCGTGATAAACGCACTAATGGACAGACAGAGAGGCATTGTATTTTGTATATATTATAGATTATAGATATTCTCTGTTACATAATATTGTTCCATATTTAATGGTTTAGGCTGTGTATTGCAAGGGAACGTGCTAGAGGCAAACTTTCTTCCGACTTCATTCACTATTTTACGTCACTACTCATTCCTTATGCTACCTATCGTAATAAAATATAGCCTATAACCTAGCCAGAGAACATATGTATGTTTTAAAAAAAAAGTACGTAAATCGGATAAGTGGTTCTCCAGTGATAAGCGCACTAACGGACAGACAGAGAGACGTTGCATTTTATATATATATTATAGAAGAATCAATTTATCGTAAAGGATTCACGAGGATAGTAAGAATTAAATGCAGTCATGTAATTATTTATTGTAATTTTTTTATTATTTATCACTTAACGTTTGCTTGTCCTTGCGAGAAAGTTGTGGAAAACATTTTTTCTTCAGTAACGGTTTACCGGATTTCAGAAAAATATTGTTGATTTCTTCAATTTTCTCTGTTTCATCTAAACTATCACATTGGAACGTTGTATCATTTTTCGCTTCTCTCTCGTGATCATATGGTGTTTTCTATTCGTGAACACACCTAGATCGTCGACAAGTATTACAGATGGAATCCGAATAAATTGTGGAATATTGCATGTCATTAATTCGTTACGGTAAAAAGATTTTTCCTCACGAATTTATGCCCACTTTTTTCAATGGATTTCAACACTCCTTGGTACGACCCATAACGAAAATCACTTGATTTTTTTTGGAATAAGGTGAATAGAAATATTTTTATGTAACAATTTTACTCTGATATTTCTAATATTATTTTCTGTACGGTGCCGAGGATGGTGTGTAACTGACAAACTGATATTTTATTGTCATTGTAGAACAAAACCAAATCGGCATTTGTTTATAAAAAAATAATAAAAAAATTAGCAACAATGAATAATTACGTGTTTTTAAGAATGTTATTGTTGACTGCAATGTCAAATATGGGAATCGACAAAGTATTAATAAAAGCAGTAAAAGAGATATATAAAAATAATATTAACAGAGTAAAAATTGGTAATAAGTTAGGGGCCAAAATTAGAACAACGAAAGGACTACTACGAGGGTGTACAGCCTCTCCGACGCCGTTCAAAATCTATCTGGAACAGACCTTAAAAACTGGAAGAATAAGTGCCAAGGTATGGGAGTTCTAGTAAGAGACGACCACTTATATAGCTTGAGTTTCGCAAATGACCAAGTCGTCATGGCACAGGAGATCTCAGCTAAATGATGAGGAAACTGAAGGAAGAGTATGACAAAGCTGGGCTAGAGATAAACTTTAATAAGACGGAATAGCTAACAACTAGGACAGGAGAAATAGAAAATCTAAGAATTGAAGAGAACGTAATAATTAAAGGAACTGGAAAATTTTAATACCTAGGCACCATCAGACAGTTAAACTCCATACTATGGGGTAAACACCTAACGAAAACAAACAAAGTCAGAATATACAAAACAATCATTGAAAGTATCATGACATACGGGTCAGAAATATGGGCAATTAACAAGAAATACAAATGAAAAATAAACGCGATAGAGATGAAATGTTGGAGAAGGTGTTGTAGGGTGGCATGGATTGATAGGATTAGGAACGAAGAAATAAGAACGAGAATGGGAATAACAAAAGATGCAGTAGATACCACAGACGAAAAACGATTGAAATGATATGGTCATGTAAGAAGAAGCGACGACAGAAGGTGGATTAAGAAAATCACAGAGCAGAGTTCAATTGGAAGAAGGAAGAGAGGAAGACCTAGGCGCTCATGGCGGGATGACGTCGATGAGGCAATGGAAAACAGAGTTACAGGAAGGGAACTGGGAAGATCGAAGAGAATGGAACGCAAAGTTGAGGAAAGGGAGACAGCGTCAGCTGTAATTGACCCTTATGTATATATATACGAGGCTGGTTTGAAAAGTCCAGGCAAAATCCGAGAGATGGCACCACCGGCGCGTATCGAGGTCATGTTTAGTTAGTAGCATCTCTTGAATGAACGCACACCAAGTTTCAGCCATATTGATCTATTTCTTTGTGTTTGGCATTCGTGTGAATCAAGGAAGTCGAGTGATTTTCAAGAAATGGACGAAAAAGAATTTCGTGTGGTGATTAAACATTACTTTATGAAAGGCAAAACGCCTCAGGAGACTAAAGAGAAGCTTGATAAACATTATGGTGACTCTGCACCTTCGATTAGAACAGTTTATAAGTGGTTTCAAAATTTTCGGACTGGCCATATGGGCACGTGTGACGCTGAACGTTCTGGACGGCCTGTGGAGGTTACGACTCCAGAAATCATTGATCAAATCCATGATATGGTGATGGATGACAGAAGAGTTAAGGTGCGTGAGATTGCTAGTGCTGTGGGCATCTCGACTGAACGGGTACATAATATTTTGCATAAACATTTGGACATGAGAAAGCTATCCGCAAGATGGGTGCCGCGATTGCTCACGCTTGACCAAAAACGGAATCGTGTGAAGTGTTGCAAGGATGGTTTGCAGCTGTTCCAGAAGAATCCGGAGGACTTTAAGCGTCGTTTCGTCACTGTGGATGAAACATGGATACATTACTATATTCCTGAGACCAAACAACAATCTAAACAATGGGTTACCAAGGGGGAATCTGCACCAAAAAAGGCGAAGACCGTTCCTTCGGCCGGAAAGGTTATGGCGACTGTCTTTTGGGATTCGCAAGAGATAATCCTCATCGACTATTTGGAAAAGGGTAAAACTATTACAGGTGAATATTATTCATCGTTATTGGACCGTTTGAAAAAACCGAGCTGCAGGAAAAACGCCCGCGATTGGCCCACAAGAAAGTCCTTTTCAATCACGACAACCCACCAGCACACACCTCAGCAGTTGTGGTCGCAAAATTAATGGAAATAGGATTCCAACTCGTTTCACATCCCCCCTATTCTCCAGACTTGGCTCCCTCGGACTACTATTTGTTCCCCAATTTGAAGAAATGGCTGGCGGGACAAAGATTTTATTCAAACGAGGAGGTGATTGCAGACACTATTGGATATTTTGCAGACTTGGACAAATCCTATTATTCGGAAGGGATCAACAAACTAGAACATCGTTGGACGAAGTGTATAAGCCTAAAAGGAGACTATGTCGAAAAATAAAAAAGGTTTACCCCAAACACATAAGTAGTTCTTATTTTTGCACAGACTTTTCAAACCAGCCTCGTATTGTGGATTGTATTTAGTGCCTACCATCTTCCCAAATTTTCATCAATTTTCCGTGAATATTTTACGAAAAAATGATTTTTTTATCAAACAATGCAGAAATTTTAAACCACACATTATAAATAAACAAATCAAATTTTCTTAAAAATATTGATGTTGTGACATTCTCCCACTTAGTGAATCATGTTTCAATGTTTAGTTTCAGTTTTTCTCACAACGTCGAAAATTCTGGGCTCACTTGGGAAATTTTTACCCGACTGTAATTGAAGACTATTGACGACATTTGTCAATCGAAACATTATACTTTAAAGTCGTATTATTTATTGAACTAACCTTTTAATATCTCTGCTAATTTTTGCGTAAACAAGATATTACATAACTTTGAATTGCCGTAATTTTCATATCGTCCAGAATACTTATTCAGATCTTCAGGATCCAATTTCGCTATTTTAGCCATTGAAGAAGAAACATTAATGATTCGAGCTCTTGGAGATTTCTTCAATAAATCTAAAAGAAGCAATTCACTCATGTGTAATTAAAATATAGTTGGTTTGGTATTTCTTCATTCGTTCAAGGTTAATATATTTTTTTTTTACAAACACACATGGCCATACTTTCCGTGTTCGCAATTCTATGACATGTATTATAAAAGCTTACATCCTGTTTATTTTTGTTTCACGGTCTGCATCTTACGTAGAATTCAGTTAGTCTATTTGGTTCAACTTATGAATCAACGACATGCCGCGAAAAATTGCGTTTCATATTTCTATCAATATTACTATTAATATATATGCGAATTTTGTTATAGAGCTATGAATTAAATAATTTTTACCTCGTTCCGCAATTTCTTCACCAAAAAAAATTGAAAGTTGATCCAACTCTATTACTATGGTAATCGAGGCCGCTCGTATCCCCCATTCTCGTTTTTTCGACTTTTCTCCGTTAAGCTTTAGCAATTATTTCCCCGATTACAATGTTTTTGATGTATTTTTCAGAGAATTAGAACAGTCCGAAAGGCTATGATCAAAGCAAGCCGTGCAAAACAATAGAAAACTCAAATCTTAGGGAACTGATGAGACAGAAAACTGACCTCATAAAAGTGGGTTTCAATATAAATTCAGCTGCAAGATGACACTCTGTTAACAGCTGATTTATATTACTAGTTCTAAAATTAGCTTGATTATTGATTGATTAATCCGGGTTAGACTTAATTTACACTGCAGTAAAAAGTTTTGAGTGCGGACGAGACCATCAACAATCTTTGATATTTTTCAATAATTGTTTTTTTTTTGTAACTTATCGAGTTAAGATTCAAAATTCATATTGGAAATTATATATACAACAATGGTTGTATGTAACAATGTGATGTAGTCTTGTTATAGAAAGTTTTAAAGTTATTTTTGAAAGTTGTTGCAGTTGTTAGTCTTTCTATTGGAAATGATTACGTGATTTTGAAAAATCGCGCTGTTTAGTCCAGTAAAAAGTACTGCATTTTGAGTTTATTTGAATGTCAATATCATTGCTTACCAAGTAACAATACAGCAAACAAAGTAGGCCCAAAATAATTAATTTGCATCACTACTTGTAGACCATCAGCAGTAGCTTTGTCCACTAATCCACCAACTCCGGCATTATTGACTAAAATATCCAACCTCTCTTCTGTTTTCAAGATATTTTCTGCACAGTCTCTCACTGATTGGAGAGATTTAAAGTCTACCTAATAAATAAATAAAACTTAACTATTAAACTCGATATTTTAACAAAAACTAGTTTGCAAAGCAATATCACTTTAAGCGATATGGCTATTTGTATTATCGGAATTTTTCCTGTAGTGTTCTTGCTTAAAAGAAGTAACACATTTTAAATAACTAAAGGGTCTTCCATTTGAGACTTGACAACTTTGACATTTCACTGTGAACGCACCCTTAAGCCAATCACCGAACTGTCAACGTCAAAACATTCAGTAAAGTCAACATTTTCATCATGGTGAAGTACACGAACGAACAACGTTTACAAATAATTAAAATTTACTACCAAAATTTGGAGTCGGTGACTGCAACTTTAAGAGGATTAACGCCAATTTTTGGTCGTAATTCTCGTCCCAGTAGACAAGCAATTCATAGTCTAGTGAAAAAATTTGAGTTAACATATTCGCTGCGGGATGTTCCCGTGCCAGTGAGACAACGGGTTGGTCGAAGTGGCCAGAATATTGCTGCCGTTCAAGCGTCCATCTCAAACGAACCAAAACAGTCGATTTCACGGCGTTCTCAAGAATTGGGCATCGCTCAGACCACACTATGGCGAATTTTGCGAAAGGATCTTGGCCTGCACCCTTATAAGTTAAAGTTAACTCAAGAACTGAAGCCACTCGATCATATGAAGCGACGAACGTTCTTGAATTGGGCTCTAGCAAGACGGTGACCAATTTCATCGCAAAATCATCTTTAGTGATGAAGCGCATTTTTGAATAAACGGCTTCGTCAACAAACAGAATATGCGTTATTGGTCAGGTGAACACCCTCATGTGCTTGAAGAAACATCACTTCATCCACAAAAAATTACTGTTTGGTGCGGTTTTCATGCCGGTGGTGTCATTGGGCCGTTCTTTTTCGTTGACGAAAATAACCGTCACGTTACAGTCAATGGAGATCGCTACAGAAGCATGTTGCAACATTATTTCTTTGATCAATTGCATGGGCTAGACATTAATGATATGTGGTTTCAACAAGACGGCGCCACAAGCCACACAGCGGGTGTAACAATCGACTTACTGCAATCTAAATTCGGTGAAACATGTTATATCGAGAAATGGTCCCGTCGAATGGCCGCCGAGATCGTGTGATTTAACACCTCTAGACTTCTTTTTATGGGGGTACGTTAAATCATGCTAACAAGCCTGCGTCGTGAGAGGAGCCAATATTGAAAGAGAGATAGCGGCGGCGTTTCCGTCGAAATGTGTGGCCGAGTCATCGAAAATTGGGTTCAACGAATCGACCGCTGCAAACGTACCCGTGGTGGACATATGAATGAAGTCGAATTCCATACATAAATGTTTTGATTGTACTTCAAGCCGATAGTAAAATTTTCAAAATGTCTCAAATGGGTTGCGTTTTATTTCAAAAAAAAGTTGTCAAGTCCTTAATGGAAGACCCGATATTTAACTTACAGCGAATACTGGAAAGGGTAGCTTATAATATACGATGTTACATGAACGTTCTTTTAAGTTATCTTCCTAGCTATGAAGGAAAATTTGCAAAGTTTAAGAACAAATTACTTAACTATTACTCTTCTTGTCATCTGCATTTTTCGATATACGAGGATGGATTGAAAAGTTCGCGGCCTAGTTAAGAAAATAAAATAAAATACGTACAAAAATATTTTTATTTTCCGACGTAATCTCCACCTAACTCTATGCACTTCTTCCACCTGCTTTCCAAAGCTTCCACTCCTATTTCAAAAAAAGATTCCTCAAGGTCTTCAAAATTCCTGTTTAACTGCAGCTTCGATTTTTCATTTGATGAAAATTTCTGGCTACCGCACAGTGCGAAATTTCTTGAGTTTACCGGAACTTAATTATTTAAACCAGTAAAACAGTTCTATTTGTTGGTTTTTTAAAAAATTTTTAATAAAAATTAATGTGTTTTATTTAAAGTTTTTCAGTTTATTTGTGTTTTTTTATTATAGAACAATTAAAAAAAAACATACATTTTGTAACAACATTTTGAACATCTATTCAGAACGAGACTCATTGCAATCGTCTAAAGACTCGCAATCATTACATGGGTGTGCAAATCTTTCTAACAACTCTAAAACTTCTGGCGTAACTTCACTATGCTTGATTTTGGGTGCTTTACGAAGACTAGCGATGTATGGATCCGATGAAATAAGCAGTTGATTAAATAAATCCGTATTTGTGTCAATTCGGGATGTTTTTCTAGTAAAAAGTTCGCGATATTTTCTGCAGTCTTTGTTTCTTGCCTCCTGAGCTTCTTCAGAAAAATTGTCCGATCGGAAGAATGCAAGAGGCTATAATATCCTTTCCATGACAAAGGACTTTATGCACACTTACGGGCATTGAGTACCAGAAATATTCTCTCAAATACAATTCCAAAGTCTCTCTTGTATATTCGCCGAACTTTTCTGAATCAATTTTAAGACCAGAATTTAGGCACTCTAACAGCACATGAAAACGCTTAATCAAATCTAAATTAACGCCAGTTATTTCGGAAGACTCTTCGGCATTTTTAAAGAATTTCCTCGCGGTATTGCCATCGTTTGTGTTTCCGGTCTGCTGTTTTGACATATCTATAAGCAAGCTAAGCTCCTCTTTGAATTTTTGTTGAATGTATTTTTTCTTCTCTGCAACTTTTTTTTTATTTTCTGCTCCACGAGCACCATGCCTTAATATCCAGTTTGTACGATATATATAAAATACATTCCAAAAACCTTATCCATGCATGGAGGGGTGATAGTCCAAGGGATAAAAAGGATTCATTTATATTTTTTTGAGGTATATCGCAGATGTTGTTCATTTCACTAGGTTTATCCCCACATAAGTAGCATGTTTGTGATCATGCACAGGATGATACAGCATTGCATACTTTACCGTCAATCATACAAAAGATTATATTTGCTGTAACCTGAAATTGCTTGCCGTCTACAAGTATAGTGGTTGGAGTAAGTTGAGATATTTGTTCTTTCACTTTGTTTACTTCTGAGGTAATTACACTGACTGTTTCTTTGGCAAAAAACGAACTTAATGGGGCGACAGTACCGTGTGGAAGAAGAAGCAGGGTTTTTCCAAATTACTGACTGATTATGACCATTATCATTTACGGAGCACATTTGGATTGGTACCATTGATACACTAAACATACTATCATCAGAGCTATGTTTGTCCATATACTTTTGTCGATAATTAACTTGTTCGGCCCCATCACAACCCCACTATACGATAATATTTAGTGCTTTAACGTTTGATAAAGTTCTAAGAATCCCTTCTAACCCTGTACAAAGTCTTGCTACGGTATGATTTATGATACCTGATACTTCAGCTGAAACTTCAGTTATTATTATGTTCTTTGGATCGCACAACCTCTTTGCCTCTTTTACAACATAATAAGGTGGATACAAAGTGCAACGGTGATTTTTTGCTTGATCTCAAACAATGTTGACGATAAGTTTGCATCAATAAGTAGCGCCAGAGCCTGGTCTGGAGTTGATTTTCGTGGACTGTTTGAAGAAGACATGCGAGCCTTCTTGATTTTGCTACCCCTTTCTGGAGAACCAGATGCCAGTTCCTTGACAATCGCTGCAGAGTTTCGTTTTCCAGATTGGTATAGCTTTGTTGCAGTTGCTTTGGCTAACTCGTCTTGACTACCGGACTTCAAAAGATGATGCACTTTTCTGTTTTGCACTTTAGGATGACAATCCCTAAATTCTTTTTTAGGTCTGCCTGCATTGGTCCTCGATCCACTAGGCAATGCATCCCTTACAGCATTTGAAAATTTTACATTATTTTCAAGCCAGCTAGCATTTTTATTCAGAAATGATGCTAAATTTCGACTGGATTCCCTCCACCTTTTTTGTATTTTACAAACCAGCGCACGAAGAGTTACCTTTAAACTGCAAGGAGCGTCAGATGTTAGCATTGGTGAGCCTATTTTTTTCCAAAACAAAGCCAATGATGGCGTCCGAAGTCGATTCTTCCTTCCACTTTTGGAATATGCAGTTATATGAAATTTGCAAAGTCATTCTGGAAAATCTTTAATTTAAAAGAAGATCGCAAAATATCGCAGAAGATCTTTTGTGTTTCCAACAGAGGAAAAAAAACCTTTCAAATTTTGTGCGTTTCAAGCTGGTATTATGTAGTATCACTTTTTAAAGTCTCCACTGAAGTTAAAAATGTAAATTTTACTTACTTCTTAAAAATCACTTTTTTCACGAACAAATCACACACGAGTAAGAAAAGATTTTGCAATTATTTAAATGCCAATAATTGACAATTCTCTTATAAAATAAATGAAGAAAAAATCATGGCCTACTGACTTGCCGTTTGTATGTACCACTCTATTAACTTAAACAAATCGAATAGCTTTCTGTAGGCAAAAAGTATGATTGAATAAGTAATGCAACTTTCAGGTGCATTTTGCAGTTGTTTCGCAGGGTTAATCCCCAAACTGAGTATGAGGTTTTAGAGGTGGGATATTAACCTACTAAAATAATGAATAATCTTATGCATTTTACGTATTTCAAAAATTGAATAAAGTTCCGCTAAACTTCCTAAATTTCGCACTGTGCACCGAGGTGTTTTTTTAGGTTTGGAAACAGGTGAAAGACGGAAGATGCCAAATAGGAGAATAAGCCGGGTGGGGCAGCAATTCGAAACCACAATCACGAATTTGAGCCATAGACTCAACAGACGTGTGAACGCGACCGTTGTCCGGATGGAACAAAACTTTCTTTCTCAGTAATCCTGGGCGTTTCTCTTTAATTTCTTGACGTAAACGACGCAAAAGGGTGCAATAGTAAGTCGCATTTATTGTTTCGCCTTTCGGAAGGTAGTCCACCATAACAATACCTTTAGCATCCCAAAAAACTGAGGCCATCACTTTTCCAGCCTACAGAATTGCCTTCGCTTTCTTTGGGGTCGGTTCACCAGATTTTTTCCACTGCTTGGATTGTTGTTTTGACTCTGGAGTATAGTGGTGAACCCAGCGTTCGTCCATTGTCACAAACTTGTTAAGACAATCTTGCGGATCAGCCTCAGACATCTCCAAACAGTCGCGAGAAATCGTGAGTCGAATTCGTTTTTGTTCAACTGAAAGCAATCTGGGGAGCCACCTAACGAAACCTAAAAAAATCCGAGTTCGTTGGCAATGATATTTTGTGTTCGTTCATACGAGATGCCTATAGTGTCTGCAATCTCCCTGATAGTTAATCTATGGTCTTTCAATATGAGATCACACACTTTGCCGATGTTTTCTTTAGTCGCAGACATCGTCGGCCCGCCAGAGCGAGGGTCATCTTCGATGCTCTCTCGTCCACGTATACGAGGCTGGTTTGAAAAGTCCGTGCAAAAATAAAAACTACTTATGTGTTTGGGGTAAACCTTTTTTATTTTTCGACATAGTCTCCTTTTAGGCTTATACACTTCGTCCAACGATGTTCTAGTTTGTTGATCCCTTCCGAATAATAGAATTTGTCCAAGTCTGCAAAATATCCATTAGTGTCTGCAATCACCTCCTCGTTTGAATAAAATCTTTATCCCGCCAGCCATTTCTTCAAATTGGGGAACAAATAGTAGTCCGAGGGAGCCAAGTCTGGAGAATAGGGGGGATGTGAAACGAGTTGGAATCCTATTTCCATTAATTTTGCGACCACAACTGCTGAGGTGTGTGCTGGTGCGTTGTCGTGATGGAAAAGGACCGCCAATCGCGGGCGTTTTTCTTGCAGCTCGGTTTTCAAACGGTCCAATAACGATGAATAATATTCACCTGTAATAGTTTTACCCTTTTCCAGATAGTCGATGAGGATTATCCCTTGCGAATCCCAAAAGACAGTCGCCATAACCTTTCCGGCCGAAGGAACGGTCTTCGCCTTTTTTGGTGCAGATTCCCCCTTGGTAACCCATTGTTTAGATTGTTGTTTGGTCTCAGGAGTATAGTAATGTATCCATGTTTCATCCACAGTGACGAAACGACGCTTAAAGTCCTCCGGATTCTTCTGAAACAGCTGCAAACCATCCTTGCAACACTTCACACGATTCCGTTTTTGTCAAGCGTGAGCAATCGCGGCACCCATCTTGCGGATAGCTTTCTCATGTCCAAATGTGTATGCAAAATATTATGTACCCGTTCAGTCGAGATGCCCACAGCACTAGCAATCTCACGCACCTTAACTCTTCTGTCATCCATCACTATATCATGGATTTGATCAATGATTTCTGGAGTCGTGACCTCCACAGGCCGTCCAGAACGTTCAGCGTCACTTGTGCCCATATGGCCAGTCCGAAAATTTTGAAACCACTTATAAACTGTTCTAATCGAAGGTGCAGAGTCACCATAATGTTTATCAAGCTTCTCTTTAGTCTCCTGAGGCGTTTTGCCTTTCATAAAGTAATTTAATCACCACACGAAATTCTTTTTCGTTCATTTCTTAAAATCACTCGACTTCCTTGATTCACACGAATGCCAAACACAAAGAAATAGACCAATATGGCTGAAACTTGGTGTGCGTTCATTCAAGAGATGCTACTAACTAAACATGACCTCGATACGCGCCGGTGGTGCCATCTCTCGGACTTTGCACGGACTTTTCAGACCAGCCTCGTAAATTCTGAAACCCATTTTTTCACAATAGTATATGATGGAGCAGATTCCCCTAGTGTTGTTTTCATATCAAGGTGAATCTCCTTTGGTGTTAATTTTTTTTTTTAAACAGGTACTTGATGACCACCCGTTGTTCAATTTTTTCCATTTTTCCAAAAATGCTGCACTTGGTCTCACTAAACTCGTTCTAACCTCAAAAACCACAAATTCTACAGCAACAAAATTTTAACACTGTGACAACGAAAGAAAGTATGAACTTATTGAGGGTACTACAATAAAAATATTATAATTATTTTTTTGGTGAGGCCGCGAACTGTTCAATCCATCCTCGTATAATTTTGTCGACTAGGTAGATAACTTCAAAAAACAATCCCAAAAACCATGTTATGATTTTATTATTTCCAATTTTAATAGAAACAAGAATGTCGAAGATCGAACTGTGAGGACAGAAAAATATGCAGTAAATAAGTTTACCATTTTTTTCTGAAGTATTTATTTGTTATTAAATAATACTGAGGCTCTATAATTTTGTTTCCTCTGTTAAAATAATTATGAATTTGATCTTTAGACGAAATTTAATCGAGGTGTTACCACCTTATATAAACCAATTTCCTAACACTTTTATCAGAATTTAAGACTTACATTTCTTGTCTTGTGTAAAAATTTTTTCTTAAGTTTAATAGCCACAAAGTAGCCTACTACATAGACTGAAAAATCCCAAGACTTGAAGAAAAAATAATGTGTCAAGAATCAATTACATTCTTCAACATGATATCCTTCAAGAGTGATTCAATTGGTTCGATTTCACCATCAATTTTATGGACTTGTGAGTTGGTAAAGAACACTTTTTCTTCGCTAAATGCGACCTTTGTTTTAATTTCACCGTTCAAACGATTTAATAATCCCACTTCGGTGAGTGTTCGCCCTCTTCTCAAGATAGTTGAGCATGCGCATCCAAAAAAA
Source organism: Pachyrhynchus sulphureomaculatus (assembly GCA_019049505.1). NCBI lineage: Eukaryota > Metazoa > Arthropoda > Insecta > Coleoptera > Curculionidae > Pachyrhynchus > Pachyrhynchus sulphureomaculatus. The sequence continues at coordinate 131,468,855 of CM032452.1, read as the reverse complement.
TACTTGTCAAATCCTTTCCACCAGATGTTTGTATTTTTAATCGCTTTGATGCGGTTCCAGCCACTCTCCGGACTGACTGTTGGACTCGGGCGTGTAGTGGCGGATCCATGTTTCGTCTATTATTACGAATCGACGCAAAAACTCCTTTTTATTACGTCAAAACAGTGACAAACAACGTTCTGAATTTTCACTACGTTGCTGTTTTTGATCAGTTATGAAAGTGCGCGGCAAACATCAGGCACATAGCTTTTTGATATGCAAATATTCATGATGTCAGATATCTCTCTCTCACTGCAGTCATTCAGAACTGTGACTGCCTCATTTGCACAGTCAGAACGTGGTGCTTGTACGACCGCATTTAAGTTCATTTAAGTTGCTTTCTGCGGAGTAGATGTACCATAACACTTCTAAAGCCATTATTGGATTCTGGCTGTATTTTTTCCCATCAAAAAGTAACGCTTAATCAACACAGCTGTAACTCGCAAACTAATAAACAAAATGTCATGAAAATTTTACACGAATCTTCGGAGACTTGATACTAACTAAAAATTATGATTTTTTTGTTTGTGCCGCCATCTCTGGGAAAATCTCGGGACTGTTTACCCCAAGCAAAACATTACTATTAAAACAGAGGGACTCAAATAGCGAATACTTTTCGTTTGATCTAATAACTTTTATGAATCATGGTGCGATTACTATGATTGGCTTATCCTGAAAATTAAAACTAATTAGTGTGAGTATGTTGCCTAAAAAAGTAAAAAAAACCAACATTATTTTAAGATCATATTTTGCTTGTTTATAGATTTTCTGTTTCAAATTAGGAAAAAATTGATACAAAAACTTTAAAAGTTTGTAACAACGTTGCTAAATGTTTGTTATTTTAGTATTTAATAACATGACCATTAGATACAAACATCTCCGAGATTTTCAAATTTATTTTGCTGGCTTCTTGGTAATTTCGTGTACTGACAGTTTTCTAAACTTAGAAAATGAGGCAATCTTTTTAGGATATCGTAATGTGTTTGTAATTCTTATTTCATGTAAAAAATATTCTTACTTTTCGTTTTATATAGTTTAAAACTTTGTTTAGCTCCGTGCACAATTCTGAATACTGTAGTTTAGGATACTCCAGTTGCCTGAACAAGCACTGGAATCCTCAATCATCGATTTGATAACAGCAAATCCTCTACAAGCCTGATGGTTTTCTTAGTCCTTGCTTCAACCTGGCTTCCTAATCTGGGGTCATCCTAAACTGAGTCTCGGCCACTTGAAAATAAGATGAACCGTCATTGCCGTACACCTGGGACCTTCTTTCATAAATAGCCCCTGGTGGATTTCCCCCTTTAGTGATAAACGTAATTACTGCGCAATTCTCCACATCACTTTTACACATTTTTCTAAAGAAAACTAATCGTAAAAACTGCATAGCGCAACGAACTCATATCGTGGCCAACTTAATAAAACACCCTTTATATATATATATATATATATATATATATATATATATATATATATATATATACATATATACAGGGTACCCCATATGATACGATGCACATGCTGACGTTGATAATAAAATGTTTTGAATTATCAGTTCGAAGAAATTTCGCCATCTTGATTTTTTTAAATGGATAGTCCTGTATATTATTTTATTTTTGAGCCCTACTAAAAATTATAGATATTATTTGGGTAACATACCATATGTCTAAAATTGAACTGTTTTGGAATTATTGTTATTTGAAATTTAAAATAAAATAAAAAAAACCGGTCAAGTGCAAGTTGAACTTGCACAATTAGTGTTCCGTACGATTGTTTTTAAAATAGAAAATTTTGTTAGGGTGGTATAAAATGATCAGTGACTTAACAAAACACACCTCAAATGAGTTTTCAATAAAGTTTGCTTCCAATCTTTACTGAAAACTGGTGACCTTGAAATTTTGTTTTTTTTTCTATACCAGATAAATTATTAAAGGTAATGATAATTTTCGTTCAATCTATACCCCGTGGAGAATATCCCAGGATTTTTTCAAAATTTTTTGATCAGTACTTTTCGAGATAAGGCGATTTTTCACGATTTTTTAAAAGTAATACGAAGAAACGTGTGCGCAAGTATTACATTATATATATATATATATATATATATATATATATATATATATATATATATATATATATATATATATATATATTACTCGCGTTTTCACAAGTTTTCATTTGACACCACACTCGATGACCTAGTAAAAAAATTTTTTTTCACTTCCGATTTCACCCGTCAAAACGAATTCCTTAATTCAAAATTTATGTTACGGTGATATAAAATGATCAGTGACTTCACAAAACACACTCCAAATAAGTTTTTCAACAAAGTTTATTTCTAATCTTTACTGAAAATTGATGACCTTGAAATTTCTGTTTTTTTTTATATACCAGATAAATTATTACAGATAATGCACTCGTGATAATTTTCGTTCAATCTACACCCCGTGGAGAATATTCCAGAATTTTTTCAAAATTTTTTGATAAATACTTTCCGAGATAAGGCGGTGTGGACAGCGATTTTTCGCAATTTTTTAAGAATAATACAAAGAAAAGTGCGTGCAAGTATTACATCATATATATATTTTTTTTACTCGTGTTTTCACAAGCTTTCATTTGACACCACACTCGATTACCTAGTAAAAAAATTTTTTTTTTCACTTCCGATTTCACCCCCCAAAACTAACCCCTTAAGTCAAAATTTAACTTTCAAAACTACATGGCTCTGATGAGGCCATCAATTCCTATATTACTACCGAATTTCAACTTTCTATGACAAATAGTTTCATAGAAAATCGGGTATGACAGATGGACAGACACCGAAGTGATCTTATAAGTGTTCCGTACGAAACACTAAAAAAGAGAAAAGAACTATTAATAAATACTTTATCTTAATTTTTAAGGTAACAATTCCTCAAAATGTCTACCGTTAACAGCGAAGCAATGACCCAATCGGTCATAAACAGCTTGAACAGAGTTTTGCAGAGAATCCTATGCTACTTCATATTGAATTCTTTGTTGTAAATATTCTATACTTTCAGGTCGACTTCGGTAAACTTTAGTTTTGAAATACTCCAATAAAAAAAATCGAGTGGCGTAAGGTCGGGACTCCTTGCAGGCCACTCTACAACACCTCTTCTGCCTATCAGTCGATTACGAAAAATTGCTTTCAAATATCTACGAACATTGATTTCATAGTGAGGAGGTGCTCCGTCCTGTTGACACCACAGATTCCTGTTAAGGGTATCCAAATTATTTTAATCGGGAAAAATACCTGCACAAGTTGGAATAACTTGGTCTTGAAGTAACTGTAAATACCGTTGTCATGTAAGATTTCCATCGATAAAAAAGGAACCAATGATATGCGTCCACAAATCCCTGCCCACAAGTTTATCTTTTGTAGTCTTTGAGACTGACTGTCGATTATCCAGTGGGGATTCTCAGTAGACCAGTACCGGCAGTTACGGCTGTTAACTCTTTCGTTAAAACAAAATGTGGCCTCGTCAGAAAAAAACATTATGAATTAAGTTAGGATCATTATTGATTCGTTCCATCATGACCTAGCAAAATTCAATGCGTCTATAGTAGTCATCTTCAGATAATTCTTGCAATAGAATGGGTTTGTATGGATGCAATTTTTCTTCATTCAGTATACGACTTAAGGCACCTTTACTTACGTTGTGGTCTAGGCAAAGCTGACGAGTGACTGTATGGGGATTTTCTGTAATTTCCAATAAAACATCTTTTTATCATGGCTTGTTTTAACTTTTGGAAATCCAGACTTAGAACGATCCTTACCATGATCTGATTGTCTAAATTGTTTTAATGTGTTGCTAACTACGGATTGGGTAATAGGTTCTCGATTCGGATATTCTGCGTTAAAAAGATCACACACCTCCTGTTGTGTTCTCCCACGGTCTCTGTAACCAACCATCACTAACAAAGTGATTCTTTCAGTTTCTGTTAAATGTACCATTATGACATTACGTTCAAATTTAGTTTGACAAAATGCATCAATAAACGTTTTCGTTAATAAATCATTTTTTGACGCGTTAAGTCGTTATCTGACAGTAAATGTTTGACATGAGCCAGCTTAAATTTTGTTTTAATTTGATCCCCTTAATTTCAAATATTAATAATTCCAAAACAGTTCAATTTAGACATATGGTAAGTTAGACAAATAATATCTAGAATTTTTAGGGCTTCCATTTAAAAAATTTTAAAATGGCGTAATTTCTTCGAACTGACGGTTCAAAACATTTTATTGTCAACGTTAGCATGTGCGCCGTATAATACTCTATAACTTAATTACTTTGTTAACTGTCACTAAATATATTTGTAAAGATTTTACAATTGCGTCATCGCGATTTCGTAGTACAACTACATTGTCAAACGCTTAACTAAGACTGACAATGTAGGTGTACTACGAAATCGCGATAACGCAATTGTAAAATCTTTACAAATATATTTAGTAACAGTTAACAAAGTAATTAAGTAGTTTTATTGTTAAAATGTACTGTCACAAAGTAACGGACCAATCAATCAACTCTCTATAACTTTTATTTAAACATTTTTTTATACACATAAATAAATGCTGTGGAATCATTATTCCATACATATGGAGCACCCTATATACATGGTATATATATATATATATATATATATATATATATATATATATATATATATATATATATATATATATAAATAATCTATATCTATATCCATAAAAAAAAGTATGATTGCTGCGCGGAGGACATGGCACATCTCCAAAACGACTGATCATACGATTACCGAACTCAGTGTGCAAAAGATCGATTATTTCACGGTTGGTGCGGCATGTTGCGCCAATCTTGCTGGAACCAAAATTTCAAATCGTTGCTACAAAAAATCAGTTATGACTTTGTGACGTACTTCATTCACCGAAACTCCAGCTTCATCTTTAAAGAAAATAGAGCCCACAATGCTACAACTCCAAAAACCACGCCAAAAAGTTACTCTCTGAAAATGCATTAACTGTTTGACGACTACGTGTGAATTTTCTACAATTTTGCTTGTTTACATATCCTCCGAGCAAAATCGGCGTCACTTTTCAACTTATTTGAACACAATAGATACATAGAAGCTATAATGAAACGGATGGTCAACTTACTTCAATTCTTAAGTGAGTTGGACCCTGTAAGCAACTAATCCGAGATCTTTATGCAAAACTTTTTTCAAAGAAGTATGTTCAGTTGTTCAGATCTGTGATGAGTTTTGCTTCTTGGGTTTTCATGCATACTTTGGTCAACAGCAGCAATATTTTTATCTATGTGCACTGAACGAGTACAAGGATGGGTTAAGTTATCAATAAGCATGCCAGTTTCATGAACTTTCCTTACAAATTTCTTTTACATTCTTGTACAGTTTCTGCAACATGTCACACACTTTGGAACCAATTTTTTTAGTATTTCGTTCGTGTTGACAGTGTTGAAATAACACATAGTTCAAAAACAAACCAATAGTTGGTCCACTCTATATATATATATATATATATATATATATATATATATATATATATATATATATATATAGCATATTAAAATTCCGGGTTTCAATCCGTTGGTCTAACAATGAATTTGCACGATGTTTCGCCAAAATTTCATTTAGCATTTTCAACTGCTCCCGCTGCTACTGCTATTCGATACTGTGATGTTGCTGCTGCTGCCGCTCGATGCTAACTAAGCGGCAGCAGCAGCTAGATCATAGTATCCAGTAGCAGCGGTAGCACTTGAAAATGCCATATGAAATTTTGGCGAAACATCGTGCAAATTCATTGTTAGACAAACAAATTGAAACCCGGAATTTTTATATATACGTATATATATATATATATATATATATATATATATATATATATATATATATATATATATATATATATATATATATGAGGCTGGTTTGAAAAGTCCGTGCAAAAATAAAAACTACTTATGTGTTTGGGCTAAACCTTTTTTATTTTTCGACATAGTCTCCTTTTAGGCTTATACACTTCGTCCAACGAGGTTCTAGTTTGTTGATCCCTTCCGAATAATAGGATTTGTCCGAGTCTGCAAAATATCCATTAGTGTCTGCCATCACCTCCTCGTTTAAATAAAATCTTTGTCCCGCCAGCCATTTCTTCAAATTGGGGAACAAATAGTAGTCCGAGGGAGCCAAGTCTGGAGAATAGGGGGGATGTGAAACGAGTTGGAATCCTATTTCCATTAATTTTGCGACCACAACTGCTGAGGTGTGCGCTGGTGCGTTGTCGTGATGGAAAAGGACTTTCTTGTGGGGTAATCGCGGGCGTTTTTCTTGCAGCTCGGTTTTCAAACGGCCCAATAACGATGAATAATATTCACCTGTAATAGTTTTACCCTTTTCCAGATAATCGATGAGGATTATCCCTTGCGAATCCCAAAAGACAATCGCCATAACCTTTCCGGCCGAAAGAACGGTGTTCGCCTTTTTTGCTGCAGATTCCCCCTTGATAACCCATTGTTTAGATTGTTGTTTGGTCTCAGGAGTGTAGTAATGTATCCACGTTTCATCCACAGTGACGAAACGACGCTTAAAGTCCTCCGGATTCTTTTGGAACAGCTGCAAACCATCCTTGCAACACTTCACACGATTCCGTTTTTGGTCAAGCGTGAGCAATCGCGGCACCCATCTTGCGGATAGCTTTCTCATGTCCAAATGTTTATGCAAAATATTATGTACCCGTTCAGTCGAGATGCTCACAGCACTAGCAATCTCACGCACCTTAACTCTTCTGTATTCCATCACCATATCATGGATTTGATCAATGATTTCTGGAGTCGTAACCTCCACAGGCCGTCCAGAACGTTCAGCGTCACTTGTGCCCATATGGCCAGTCCGAAAATTTTTTGAAACCACTTATAAACTGTTCTAATCGAAGGTGCAGAGTCACCATAATGTTTATCAAGCTTCTCTTTAGTCTCCTGAGGCGTTTTGCCTTTCATAAAGTAATGTTTAATCACCACACGAAATTCTTTTTCGTCCATTTCTTGAAAATCACTCGACTTCCTTGATTCACACGAATGCCAAACACAAAGAAATAGACGAATATGGCTGAAACTTGGTGTGCGTTCATTCAAGAGATGCTACTAACTAAACATGACCTCGATACGCGCCGGTGGTGCCATCTCTCGGACTTTGCACGGACTTTTCAAACCAGCCTCGTATATATATATATATATATATATATATATATATATATATATATATATATATATATATATATATATATATATATATATACGAGGCTTTTATATATATATATATATATATATATATATATATATATATATATATATATATATATATAAAAGGTTATATAGGTCAAGATTGGTTCTTGACTGAGGCTGGACAAATAACCAGACATATCTCTGATTAGTAGTAGACCACGATACGTTGGTACTGTGGCTTGGTTGTGAAATGAAGAGACGTATACCCTGAGACCGTGGGTTGGAATCCCATCAGCGCCTAGAAACTTTTTTTAATTCTCTTGTAGTTGTGTCTTTACCTTCAAGTGTTTTCCTGTATTCTAGTCTTGGCTTTTTCTATAAAATAGTTGTACTACTACCAGTTTAACCACAATTCTATCGTTCCCAGTTTTCCTTATAATCTCCTCTTTTGCCGCCTCTGCTTTGTCTTTATCTCGACAAGCCAATATCACACGCGCTCCCCTTTTGGCAAACTCTAGAGCCGACTGAAATCCTATTCCTAAAATAATGGGATTTTTATTTATAAATTTCAGTGGCGTAACTGCTTGGCAAAAATAGATTACTCATGAGTGAAAATCGGCGCTATAACAGTAAACAAATTTTAAAGAAACATTTTATATTTATTAATGCTACATATAGCTCAATTTCGGCCATGGGATTTTACTCCTAAACATACTCTGCGTTTGTTAGATTCTGTCCAGAAGAAAAATATTCGTCTGTTGGAGTACCAAGAACTCAACAAAAACCTGGTTTCTTTAGGGCATCGAGAAAACATTGGTGAATTGAGTGTTGTATAAAAACCTTAAAGAGAAATGACTAGAGTCAACTTGATTCCTTCCTATACAGGGCATGTTTCTTAGATATCTGTGTTAAGTTTAACTTGCAAGGTATATATATATATATATATATATATATATATATATATATATATATATATATATATATATATATATATCTTTTATCTGAAAAATAGGTTATATTTCCATTACTTTCAATTTTATATCGGGAAGCATTTTTAGAATGTTTCCAGGTTTCTTGGTTGATGTAATGGACAGATTTTAAACATATTATTTATAGTAAAACACATAAGTGGTTAAAATGCAGGGAGGGGGTTTGAGGAGTTGTTTCGTATATATCCTGTTAGAAGTTCTTTTTGGGGTTCTTGGAGTCGAGGAATCTAAAAATTAGATTTGTTCTTATTGCTCTTAATTTTAACAGGGAATGGTGGTTAGAGGGTTTAGCTTTGTGCGTTATATATCCCTTTGAGTTTTCTCAGAGTAGTGAAATCTGAAAATTGTATTATTTTTTCGTTGTTTTCAATAATACATACGCGTTATAAGATATGGGAAGAAGTCCTAGGGATCGCTTCAAATTTTGTGCTATACGCTCTTTTAGGGTTTTTTCATTAGTTTCAATTTTAACAGAAATGGTAAGTAAAGACAAATAGAAAGTTTCAGTTGTAACTATCTCTGGGACTGTTCCTCTGTCCTAGTTTTTTCTGGGATTAATATCTTATTAATAGATTACATTTCAGTAATATTTGTATATTTAAAGTACTTTAAAAGGTAATAATTAATAGTTGTAGGTATTAGTGTTAGTATTGTCGTAGTATGAATATTTGGGTATGAGAAAGCTTTGTTCGAAATGGGTTTGCTAACAATGGACCAAAAACAACAACGCGTTGATGATTCTGAGCGCTGTTTGGACCTGTTTAAGCGCAATAAAAAGGATTTTTTTTCATACGATATGTAACAATGGATGAAACATGGATCCACTACTACACAACGGAATCAAATCGGCAGTCAGCTAAATGTACAGTAGCCGGTGAAAGCCGCCCGAATCGACTAAAGATACAACAGTTGGCTGGGAAGGTTTTGGCCTCTGTATTTTGGGATACGCGTGGAATAATTTTTATCGGCTATGCTGAGAAGGGAAAAACCATCAATAGCGAATATTATATAACGGGATTGGTGCGTTTGAAAACAGAAATCGCAAAGAAACGGTCCCAAATGAACAAGAAAAGAGTGCACCGTGTCACAAGTCAATGGTTACGATGGCAAAATTGCATAAATTGAAGTTCGAATTGCTTCCTCATCCACCGTATTCTCCAGATTTGGCCCCCAGCGACTATTATCTATTCGCAGACTGCAAAAAATGCTGGCGGGAAAGAGATTTGGCTTTAAAGGCAAAGACAAATCCTTCTACAAGAAAAGTACAGAAGAGTTAGAAAAGCGTTAGGCTGATTGTATCGCGCTTGAAGGACACTATATTGATGAATAAAATCGAATTTTGCAAAAAAGGTAAGTAGCTAGACCAAAAATTTTTCAGCCTATACGTGTTATGCATATGTGCATATACATAAATAGTAGTTAAAATTCCGAGATTCTTAAATTGGTAATTCCAGACAAGATTCACTTTATTAAAACTTTTAACATCGAAAAAAAAAACAAATCAAGCATGATGTATATTTTCAAGATTTTGCTTATATAAATTTCCAGTATGTATATTTTAATATCTTTACATTAATATTAAACATGCCGTTCGATAGTAATTCTTTTTTAATATAATTTGCGTTCCCTGAACCAAAATTTAAAATAGTTTCGTGAACCACACATATGTAAACTTATTAAAAATTGATATGTATTTTACTTTATATCTATAATATATAAAAATGCAACGTCTCTCTCTGTCTGTCTGTCCGTTAGTGCGCTTATCACTGGAGAACCACTTATCCGATTTGCGTACTTTTTTTTAAAAACATACATATGTTCTCTGGGTAGGTTATAGGCTATATTTTATTACGATAGGTGAATGAAGTCGGAAAAAAGGTTACCGCTAACACGTTTCCTTGCAATACACAGCCTAAACCATTAAATATGGAACAATATTATGTAGCAGAGAATATCTATAATCGATAATATATATAAAATGCAATGTCTCTCTGTTTGACTGTCTGTCCATTAGTGCGTTTATCACGCGAGAATCACTTATCCAATTTACGTGTCTTTTTTAAATTTATACATATATTCTTTGGCCAGGTTAGGTTATATAATAATTATAATAATCTATATCTATAACACAGGGCAACAAAAAAATATTTTTGTTTTGGTGCCTGGGATTTTAGAGCTGATTTTAACTATATTTGGGACGCTAAATCTATACATGCAATCCGTTTTTCTCTATCAGCTCTACTTTTTTAGATACATCAACTTATCTACCAATGTGGTTTTTATTCAGTATATTCATTTATGAGAGTTCTAAAATTATTATATATTCATTAATGTAGGTACAATGGTTTTATTGTCAGTCTGTAATTGAGTAAATTCCAGGTAAATCTATAAATAGTGGAACCATTGCCTATCAGGTACCTGAACTGACCCTTTTAATCACCTAACTCGGGTAAGTCTCGTCAGTTTGTGCGTTCTTACTAATGAGAGTAGATCGAATTCGGCGTGTTATTTTATGTTAAGAAAAGAGTGTTTTTGTGTTATTGAACAGAATTAAAATGAGTTCAGGTTCCAGTTCAAGAAGAAGTTGTGTAAATCAACCTGATGTGTTTTGCTATATATGCGGAGAATACATGTTTCAACAAAACAGACAAACTATTACTGACTTGACTTTGTAAAGCGAGCGTATCTTGGATACTTTGGAGTTAAGCTTGGTGATCAGGACAAAACGTGGGCCCCGCATCTCGTATGTAAAACTTGTACAGAGCATTTACGGCAGTGGACTACCGGGAAAAGAAAATGTCTAAAATTCGGCGTACCAATGGTTTGGAGAGAACCAAAAAATCACTTCAATGATTGTTATTTCTGTTTAGTAAATATTAATGGAATCAATCGAAATAACCGCAGTAAGTGGACTTATCCCAATTTAGACTCGGCAATACGCCCTATCCCGCACTCAGATGAAATACCGATTCCAACATTTCATCAGCTACCACATATCTCTGATGACGAATATTTTCCCTCTGATCGCTCTTCTGATGCTAATAAAAGTTCTGATGCTAATGAAACTAACAGTGACTATGAGGGGACGTCATCAGTTCCTCAACGCTTCAATCAAAATGAATTAAATGATCTCACCAGGGATCTCAATTTATCGAAAAAAAGCTTCTGAAGTACTGGCTTCTAGGTTGAACGACAAAAATTTACTGGAACAAGGAACCAAAATTACCTTTTACCGTACAAGAGAAAAAGATCTGCTACCATTCTTTTCTCAAGAAGACAATCTTGTATTTTGTCACGAAATTAGGGGACTCATGAAAGAAATGGGACTTTCTGAATATATTCCAGACGATTGACGCCTATTTATTGACAGTTCAAAGCGAAGTTTAAAATGTGTCCTTCTACATAATGGGAATAAATATGGTTCAATACCACTAGCTCACTCAACGAAACTGAAAGAAGAATATAATACCATAGCTTTGGTCTTGCAGAAGATAAAGTATTACGAACATCAATGGATGATTTGTGTAGACTTAAAAATGGTAAACTTTCTTCTTGGGCAGCAAAGTGGTTACACGAAATATCCGTGTTTCTTGTGCCTCTGGGATAGTAGGGACAAAACACACCACTGGGTTAGAAAAGATTGGCCTCAGAGAGAAAACATGGACGTCGGGGAAAAGAATGTCATTAACGACGCTTTGGTTGAAAGAGAAAAAATCATACTTCCTCCGTTACATATAAAGTTGGGCTTAATGAAGCAATTTGTAAAGGCTCTTGATAAGAATGGGTCTTGTTTTGCATATATAGGGGTAAAAATGTATCAGTTGAGCACAGAAAAACTCAAAGCAGGGATATTTGACGGCCCACAAATAAGACAATTAATTAAGGATCCTGCCTTCATAAATTCAATGAATCAAGTTGAACGAGAAGCTTGGACATCATTTGTTGCAGTTGTAGAAAATTTTCTAGGCAAACATAAATCTCAAAACTATGTTGAAATGGTTAACAAGATGCTTAATAGTTTCAAATCCTTAGGGTGCAATATGAGTATTAAAATACACTATTTACACAGCCACTTAGACCGTTTTCCAGAAAATTTAGGAGACATGAGTGAGGAACAAGGTGAAAGATTTCACCAAGATATTAAAGTTATGGAGGACCGCTACCAAGGAAGATGGGACATGCACATGATGGCAGATTACTGCTGGAGTTTAAAAAGGGACTGTTTAAAAAAACATTCAAGAATGTCGCGGAAAAGAAGCTTTCCAAGTGTTGAGTGACTATTTCATTTCTTCAATGTTTTTTTTTTTGTTTGTAAGTACGACATAATATTGTATTTTGTATAACTAAAATAAAAATTTCGTATCTACTTTTGTTTACTACACTTACGGATTTGAGTTACAATAATGTAACTTATATTTTTCTAAAATTGTATATCTTAAAAATTTGAGCTCCTGGGTACAAATGAATACGTTATTTGAATTCAGGACATTAAATTGATATAGAATCAGCTCAAAAAACCTCGACACCAAAACAGCTGTTCCTCTGTGTAATATATATATATATATATATATATATATATATATATATATATATATATATATATATATATATATATATATATATATATATATATATAAAATGCAACGTCTCTCTGTCTGTCTGTCTGCCTGTCTTTCTGCCTGTTTCTCTGCCTGTCTGTCTGTCTGTCCGTTAGAGCGCTTATCACTGGAGAACCACCTATCCGCTTTACGTGCTTTTTTAAAAACATACATATGTTCTCTGGTCAGGTTTTAGGATACATTTATTTGCATTAGGTAACATAAAGAATAAGCAGTGACGATAATAGTGAATCAAGTCGGAAAAAAGGTTACCGTTCGCGCGTTCTCTTGCAATACACTGCCTAAACCATTAAATATGGAACAATATCATGTTGCAAAGAATATAATATATATATAAAATGGAACGTCTGTCTGTCTGTCCGTTAGTGCGCTTATCACTTGAGAACCACTTATCCGATTTACGTGTTTTTATAAATTTATACATATGTTCTATATAATTCGATATAAGCCTAGATAATGGGAGATAAGGTGAGATAATGGAAGATAAGTATAAATAATGAGAGATAAGTAGAAATAATGGGAGATAAGTCTAGATAATGGGAGTTATGGTGAGATAACGGGAGATGAGGAGAAATAATGGGAGATAAGGAGAAATATTGCGAGATAAGCCGAGATAAGCCTAGGTAATGGGAGATAAGGTGAGATAATGGGAGATAAAGAGGAAATAATGGGAGATAAGGAGAAATAATGGGAGATGAGCAGAGATAAGCCTAGATAATAGAAATTATGTAGAGATAATGGAAGATAAGGAGAAATAATGGGAGATAAGGGAAAATAATGGCAGATATTTTATTACGTTAGGTAACATAAGGAATAAGCAGTGACGATACTAGTGAATCAAGTCCACGCGAGCGGAGCCGCGGGCACTGCTAGTGTTCAATAAATATCACAAGAACATCGTGGACGGTTGAAACTGTGGTGGACAACTCGGAAACTGAATTTCGCAAAATTGTCACATATTCACATTTGCGTTTCAAAATTCCAATGCAAAGGTGTATTTTAAAAAAAAAACGCCATAGGGCTGATTTTAAGAGAAGTTTATAATTAAATTACTATTGTTTACAAATGTTCCGGCCGTTCATAGACTAAATGTTTACCTCTATTTTTTAATAAGTAGCTGATAATTAATTAGAGGGCGCAATTTATTTAGGTCTTGGGAGCTATCTGTAATAACTATCAGACGACTTTAACGATGAATGACCGCTGATAAAATTGAAATTGTGGCTCAAAATTAAATAATAATTTTCACCTGTATTTGCTCCAGTTACAATAACAGTCCTACCCACTAAACATACATGGTTCTTGCATCTTTTTAACTCGGTGAGCAAAATAACTTTTCGCTAAAAATAAACTTGCAATTAGGCCAAATATTATTTTTAAAAACATTTCCAGATTTTTTTTAATTGTTCGGTTGATCGGTTTTCGTGTAATTGTATGAACTTTGTTGAACTGCATTTAAACTTTTAACTAAATGTAAATTTATGTTGTATCTACGTATAGTACTAGTTAAAACAATGGACTTAATTAAGGGTTTTTGCATAAAGATAATGAATATAAGGCGTTTCAAGGTTAAAGAGTACAGTAAAGTAAATCGTTATCATAATTGTCAAATTCTACTTTAAAAATTAACGAAATAGAAGTTTTAATTTTAAACTGTTTAGGCTTGTAACCCCTTCTTTTGCATATTTATAAGGGTTCTTTAATTCTGCTTAATAACATTGACGGCCATATTTTTATGATTTTACTTATTCTACTATGTACGAGGATGGATTGACAAGTTCGCGGTCTCACCAAAAAATAATTATAATATTATTATTATAGTACTCTCAATACACTTATAAGATCACTTCGGTGTCTAACATATTAGTCTGTCTGTTGCACCTGATTTTCCCCGAAACTGTTTGACAAAGAAAGTTGAAATTTGACACTAATATAGGAATTGATGGCCTTATCAGAGCCGTGTAATTTTGAAAGTGAAATATTGATTTAAGGGGTAGTTTTGTGGGGCGAACTCGGAAGTAAAAAAAATTTTTTTTACTAGATCATCGAGTGGAGTGTTAAATCAAAGCTTATAAAAACACGAGTTCAAAAATGTATATAACGTAATACTTGCACACACTTTTCTTTGTATTATTTTTAAAAAATCGCGAAAAATCGCTGTCCCCCTCCTTATCTCGAAAAGTATCGATCAAAAAATTTTGAAAAAATTCCGGAATATTCTCTACAGCAGGGGTGCTCAAACGGTCGATCGCGAGTGCTTTTTGAGTCGATCTCGAGAAAAAAATTCCGATATAGAACCATTCACAGATTTTGTTTTAGGTAACTAAAACAAAATGTAATGAATAAACTACTAAAATTTATTCGATCCACAATTAAGCCAGAATAACCCGCTCATCACTTTCTTTTATCGTAATAACCCCCTGCTAGCGGCAAAAGGCGGCTTTATCAAAGGAACGCGCGCCGATTTTTCTAGAAACTTCGGGCGGCGTGTTTGATGGGAACATTCGAGACTTCGTTCGCGCCGATATGAATGTTGCGCCTGCAGGAATAGGAGTCAGTCTGAGTTGTAACTTGAAGACGATACATCGATACAAAGTTTATTAATAAATAGTCCAAAATGAGTGCGGCGAAGAAAAGTAAAACTTATCATTTTAATAACGATTGGGAGGAAGAATTTTTCTTTTGTATGGTAAAGGATAAGTGCATTTGTCTCATTTACCGTGCGTCAGTTGCAATATCTAAGCGTGAGAACTTAGAGAGGCATCATAAAACGGTTCATAAAAACTATGAAAAAGATTTTCCGTCACAGAGTGAATAAAAAAAAGGAAAAGTACGTGATTTGATAACTTGTTTGAAAAAAGAACAAACCATGTTCACAAGACCAGCCAAACAATCAAAAGCTGCAGCGATCGCGTCATTTAAAATATCTCATATATTGGCGAAACACAAGAAACCATTTGATGATGGATTGGTTGTGAAGGAAGCATTTATTGAAGCGGGTGAGACTTTATTTGGAGGTTTTAACAATAAAACAGAGATTATGTCTGCTATTAGAGAACTTCAGTTATCTCGTCCGACTGTCACAAAGCGTGTTGAAGTCATGAGTCAGGACATGGCAGATGAACTAAAACACGATATCATGGAATGTACATACTTTTCTTTACAGTTCGACGAATCCACCGATATGACAGACACTGCCCAGCTGTGTATTTTTATTCGAATAGTATTCAATGACATGTCGGCTAAGGAAGAGTTTTTGACAATGATTCCTCTGAAAGGAAAGACCCGTGGCGAAGATATATATGACGTTTTCTTCAATTTTGTAACAAACTACAAGCTACCAATATATAAACTAGTGTACATTACAACCGATGGAGCACCAGCAATGATTGGAAACAAAAACGGTTTTGTGGCATTGTGTCGAGCTAATGATGATTTCCCTTTATTTTTCTCCTTC
Organism: Pachyrhynchus sulphureomaculatus; assembly: GCA_019049505.1. Taxonomy (NCBI): domain Eukaryota; kingdom Metazoa; phylum Arthropoda; class Insecta; order Coleoptera; family Curculionidae; genus Pachyrhynchus; species Pachyrhynchus sulphureomaculatus. Next base: position 131,452,525 of record CM032452.1, on the reverse strand, counting down.
CATTGCATTATACATCAACAAGTTTTGTGTTCAAAAGTTCTAAACATGGAGGAGATTATGGGCATTGCGATAAAAATTGTGAATTCTATTCGTGCACGTAGCTTGCAACGACGGCTCTTTAAATTGCAGTTGCAAAAGATAGTGAGTCAGCTGAACACACTGATTTAGTTCTTCACACGGACGTCAAGTAGTTGAGTCGCGGAAAATTCCTAGAAAGGTTTCAAGAATTATTGCCCGAAATAACAGCTTTTCTGGACGAAAGAGGTGATGACACTCAGATGCTGAAAAACGGAAAATGGCTGACTGATTTGGCATTTTTGACAGACATCACAATGCATTTAAACACCATTAATTTGGAGCTTCAAGGTAAAGGAAAAACTATTATTGAGATGATTAGCGCAATAAACGCATTCAAAAGTAAATTGGAACTTATGATAGATCAACTGAAAAGAAAGGATCTGAAAAATGTCCCGTCTTTGAAAGCAAGGATTCCTCAGTTGAATTATGATATTTATGAGGCAGAATTATCAAATATTTTGGGCCAATTCGAAATACGTTTTTATGATTTCAGTAAATTGGCAAATATCGCATCATTTATGAGTTATCCTTTTTCGTGTAAAAACATTGAGAAATTAGCTACTGAAATAGCAAGTCAGTTTAACATGGACTCATGTTCTGTTGAAAATGAGTTAGTGCAGATTATATCAGATATACATCTCAAAGCCACAGCATCTGATACAAAATTCTGGTGTTTTATATCTGAAGATAAATATCGGAATCTAAGGCAAATCGCCCTTCAACTGACGGCAATGTTTGGGTCAACTTACTTGTGCTAGTCTGCATTTTCTGAAATGAAGATAATTAAGTCAAAATATCGCAATCGACTAACTGACGAACATATGTCATCATGCTTGCGATTAGCACTCGGTAATTACGTACCATCTTATGAAAAGTATGCTGAGGACATGCAGTGCCACGCTTCAACATCCAAAGTCACTCTTTAGTTAAGTTTAGACACTAGAACTCGTTTGTTTTGTAAGAACCAATAAACTCGCAATTTTGAATAATTATGAGTTTTTTTCATTGACATTTTAGAGCAGACCTACACTTACCTTGACTAAAAAAATGCATATTGTGCGGAAAAACTAATATCTATGCCACGATACACCCTACCTAGACGACAATCCTGCATCACACTTACTTGCAGCCTCTCAGAGTCGATCGATCGTAGTCTAACAATATTGAGGTAGATCGCCGGCAGTTCAAGTTTGAGCACCCCTGCTCTACAGGGTGTAGATTGAACGAAAATTATCATGAGTGTATTACCTTTAATAATTGATCTGGTATACAAAAAAAAACAAAAAATTCAAAGTCAACAGTAAAGATCGGAAAAAAACTTGAAATCTCATTTGGGGTGTGTTTTGTGAAGTCATCGATCATTTTATATGTCCGTAACAAAATTTTTTATACTAAAAGCAATCAACGTATGGAACACTAATTGCGCAAGTCCAACTTGCATTTGATGTGTTAATTTTACAACGATAAAAATATTAGAAACAATAGTAGAATCTATTTTGTTTTTGCAAATTTTGCAAAGGTATATTTTCTTCCTGCCAGAATTGCTCGGATTCAGTTGATAAAGAAAAAAGATGACACGCCCATGCCCAACAGCTACCGGCCAGTCACACTGCTTACGTCGAAGTTTGTAAAAAACGATATCAAATCGATATATTTTAAAGTAACTGTATTAAGTACTGGCAAACAGTCTGTTAAATTGATTTATTTGTTTTGAAAACTATGTATTTTAAATTTTAAATGAAAAGAACATAGCCTATAAATATAGGGTTCAATTTAAACTGCTACTAGTGTAACATAGGACATTTCCATACAAATTGCCATCAAATTAAAATAAGACACCTTACATTAGTAAATAATCCTCACGCATTACAAATTCATTCGCTTTAATAGGGAGACTGTGCATTTTCGTTTGCATTTGCGTAATTTTAGATGTTCCATTTAAAATTTGTTATTCGCTCATAATTTCGTACATTCCTAAAGTCCGTTTGTTTGGAGTTGATAACACACAACATGGGTTATAAATATTAAATTGTCATAAATCATAAGCGTCCGAAAATTTTCTCTACCAATTATTTGCATTTTTAGTTTTAATCATCTTTATTTTCTATCTCTATACAACGTGCGACCTTTTTCTAAAAAAATATTTATTACATGCCTTCTAAACTTTAGAATAAGCTATATAAATCAACGCATTTCAAAGTTTATTTTAATGAGTAAATGATGAAACTAAAAATCTTATTTGTATGATAAAGGCCTAAACGAGTACAATTAACAATTCTTAAGAACTAGAAATCTACAGTGTTATAAAGTTTAGTGATAAAATAGGTAAAATAAAATTATTTAGGATTTTAACAGTTATTGGAATATAATTAACCAAAACTACTTATCGGTAGGTAGGTGCCTAAGTACATAAGTATGCAATAAAAATATTCTGTGTAAGTATAAAAATAAAGCAAAAACCTATAATATGCTTAGTTTAAACCAGAACAGTGGTGGCTTCAACTTTCAGTTTTGCCCCGATCAAACTTCGCGGAGTCTGTAAATCTGCATTTTCCCTGCGAGAAGAAACAATAATATTTAACGTTCACGATACCCTAGTGTATCAACAGCCAGCAAGCCAGGTCCGTGAAACTGTGGAAACCTGTGCCAACATAACGGGAGCTGAATCAGCAACTATTTATAGATTTTTAAAAGAAAGAAAACGCGGTCCTTACAACGAACCTCAGAATCACAAAGGACACTTAGAGATCGATGAAGACTTTAAAAACGCAATAAGAAGAAAAGTACACCATTTTTTTATTAAGAAAGAAATACCTACAGTACATAAAATTTTGCAAGAAATCAGAAAAGACCAGAACTAACCTGAATTATACATACGTCTATAATATATATAAAATGCAACGTCTCTCTCTCTGTCTGTCTGTCGGTCGGTCTGTCTGTCTGTCCGTTAGTGCGCTTATCACTGGAGAACCACTTATCCGATTTACGCACTTTTTTTTTAAACATACATATGTTCTCTGACCAGATTATAGGCTATATTTTATTACGATAGGTAGCATAAGGAATGAGCAGCGCGTTCCTTTGCAATACACAGCCTAAACCATTGAATATGGAACAATATTATATAGCAGAGAATATCTATAATCTATAATATACATAAAATGCAATGGCTCTGTGTCTGTCCATTAGTGCGTTTATTACGCGAGAACCACTTATCCGATTTACCTGCCTTTTTTTAAATTTATACATATATTCTTTGGCCAGGTTATATAATAATAATAATAATCTATATCTATAATATATATAAAATGCAACGTTTCTCTGTCTGTCTGTCTGTCCGTTAGTGCGCTTATCCCTCGAGAACCACTTATCCGATTTACGTGATTTTTTAAATTCATACATATGTTCTCTGACCAGGTTATAGATATTATTTTAATACATCTATAATATATATAAAATGCAAAGTATCTCTGTTTGTCTGTCCGTTAGTGCGCTTATCACTGGAGAACCACTTATACGATTTTCGGACTTTTTTTTTAAAACAAGATATGTTCTCCGGCCAGGTTATAGGCTATATTTTATTACGATAGGTAGCATAAGGAATGAGCAGTGACGATAATAGTGAATGAAATCGGAAAAAAAGTTTGCCGCTAGCGCGTTCTCTTGCAATACACTGCCTAAACCACTAAATATGGAACAATATCATGTAGCAAAGGATATCTATAATATATATAAAATGCAACGTCTCTCTGTCTGTCCGTTTGTGCGCTTATCGCTGGAGAACTACTTATCCGATTTACGTGCTTTTTTTTAAACATGCTGAACCATTAAATATGGAACAATATCATGGAGCAAAGAATATCTATAATATATATAAAATGCAACGTCTCCCTGTCTGTCTGTCTGTCCGTTAGTGCGCTTATCACTGGAAAACCACTTATCCGATTTACGTCCTTTTTTTTAAACATACGTATGTTCTCTGGCCAGGTTATAGGATATATATTTTTTACGTTAGGTGACATAAGGAATAAGCAGTGACGATGATAGTGAATCAAGTCGGAGAAAAATTTGCCGCTAGCGCGTTCTCTTGCAATACACTGCCTAAAGCATTAAATACGGAACAATATCATGTAGCAAAGAATATAATAATATAAAAATGTACCGTCTCTCTATCTGTCTGTCTGTCCGTTAGTGCGCTTATCATTCGAAAACCACTTATTCGACTGACGTGTTTTTATAAATTTATACATATGTTCTACATAATTCGATATAAGCCTAGATAAGGTGAGATAATGGGAGATAAGGAGAAATAATGGGAGATAAGTTGAGATAAGCCTCGATAATGGAAAATAAGGTGAGATATTGGGAAATAAGTATAAATAATGGGAGATAAGGAGAAATAATAGGAGATAAGCAGAGATAAGTCTAGATAATGGGAGTTATGGTGAGATAATGGAAGATAAGGAGAAATAATGGGAGATAAGGAGAAATATTGCGAGATAAGTCGAGATAAGCCTAGATAATGGGAAATAAGGTGAGATAATGGGAGATAAGGAGAAATGATGGGAGATAAGGAGAAATAATGGGAGATGAGCAGAGATAAGCCTAGATAATGAAAATTATGTAGAAATAATGGGAGATAAGGAGAAATATTGGGAGATAAGGTGAAATAATGGGAGATATTTTATTACATTAGGTAACATAAGGAATAAGTAGTGACGATAGTAGTGAATCAAGTCCACGCGAGCGGAGCCGCGGGCCCGGCTAGTATATATATATATATATATATATATATATATATATATATATATAATATATATATATATATATATATATATATATAGGTTAAAGTCGAACTTCCCAAAATTACGAAACAAAATAAGGCACAGTTCAAGAAATACGCAGTCGATGAGATGGCAAAGGAACGGAATATCACAGTAGTTATATCATCTCCATATCATTGTGAATTGAATCCCATAGAACTAATTTGGGCACAAATGATAGGCTCTGTTGCAAAGGAAAACACCACGTTCAAACTTCAAGATGTAAGGCAATTATTACTCGCCGGAATAGAGAGGATCAAAGAGGATAATTGGAAAAATGCCATTCGATATGTTATAGAAGAAGGAAATAAAATTGTGGAAACTTGATGAAGAAATTGTAAAAATAGAACCCTTAATTAATTTGAGAGAAGTCGAGTCTTTAGATTTTGCAGATGATGATTGTTTTTGATGGTAATTAAAGTACTTATATATCGTGAATTTGTATATATACATAGATCTATTGATTAAAAAATGTTTGGCATAAATCTTATATATATATATATACTTTATTTTTGAGATAATTTTATGTATTAAACACTAAAAGCAAGTTATGCTCGGACGGTTGTGCTACCGATGAACACTCATTTGCATTTTATGACTCTATTGTATAACGGGGGTGTTCTGCCTAAATTAGGGTGAACCCTTAAAACAATTCAAACCAGGTAGCAAAATCTAGTAAAATGTATAAGAAATAAACTGAGACTTTTGATAAGTCTTTTATTACTTTATTTATTTATTATTTATATAATAATAGTTTAAAACATATGTCAAAGTTATTGATAAACAAAAATTCTGAGGTACAAATAAATCAATTAAGTTGGGAATGTGGAATTTTTGGCACAATGATACTACTCAGTATATACCACCACTACACCAAACAGTTTGTTTTTTGCACTCGACGCGCGTTTCGCTAACCATGTTAGCTTCATCAGGAGCGATGATTGACTGTCAATCATCGCTCCTGATGAAGCTAACATGGTTAGCGAAACGCGCGTCGAGTGCAAAAACAAACTGTTTGGTGTAGTGGTGATATATACTGAGTAATACAAATAAATCATTTAACAATAGATATCTGGATAAGAAACCAAATAAGTTTAATTTCTAGAAGTGAATAAGAAACACACTGTAAGCTGCAGAGCAGGGTGGAAACGTTTTAAGCCTCTTGGGTGCTTGAAAATTTTGAAGGTTACAATTTGGATTTCATAAATAAATAATTCCATACAAGAGTGTTATCAGAAGTATTTCAAACCTTTTAAAGGGCTTCAAAACTCTTTATAGGAGCTTAAATCCCAATTAAATGGCTTGGAATTTATTACGGTATTTGTAAGTCTACCAAGTGCTTTGAAGCTATGTTGAATGGCTTGAAACATTTTTACTTAGACAAGCACTTGACGCCTCTTTAAGAACTTCAAGCCTCTTACCTTTACTTTTCAAGAATTTTTAACTCTCTATTCGTGTTTAAAGCTACCAATTAAAAAGTTTCTTTACCGTTTTCCGGAAGAATATACTTCTCCCCAGTAAAATGTTGATACTTCAAATGAGTTGCGTTATTGCGGTTCATTTAAATCCCTATAATTCAAAATTTTTTAAACCTGTTCACGTTTTAAAATCATCTCGAAGGATTCTTTCAAAAAGTTGCAAATCCTATCGTAAACCTACTTCGGAATACCGTTTTTATTTATACTTTTTATTTTAGAAAGAGGAAACAAACAAAGAAATCATTTGTATTGGAGCAATAATTAAATTAATTTTTTCAACCGTAAAATCACGAAAATCATAGTTTTCAGTTATCATCCGTCTATCGTTCTATTGCCTCGATAACACCTGAACTATACGATATATCGATTTCAAATTTGGTACATATATAGTATTTATTATAAACAAGGAACTTATTGTTTTTGAGCGATATCGTTTTAGGCGAAAGAGTAGGATTATACGGGAGTATTTTCCAAGTATCTGATTGGATAATAAATGTTACTTTATCAAACATATCAAGAATTGGGAAGAGGATTGGAGAGGATATATTCGAATATATCAAGTTATACGTACTTTTTGCGGTTTTTGTAGTCGAGGAGTTTAAAAATTATGTTATTTCTTTCGTTATTAGTGTTCCGTACGCAACACTTATAAGATCACTTCAGTGTCTGTCTATCTGTCTGTCTGTCCGTCTATCACACCCGATTTTCTCCGAAACTAACATAGAAATTGATGGCCTCATCAGAGCCGTGTAGTTTTGAAAGTTAAATTTTGACTTAAGGGGGGTGAAATTGGAAGTGAAAAAAAAAAATTTACTAGGTCATCGAGTGTGGTGTCAAATGAAAGCTTGTAAAAACACGAGTTCAAAAATATATATAATGTTTTTATTTCAGAAGCAATCAACGTACGGAACACTAATTGCGCAAGTTCAACTTGCACTTGACTGGTTTTTTTTTTTATTTATCAAGCCATGAAAATGACCTTATACCAAAAACTCCTTGGTTGTCAAACTACTGTCGCGGTTCTATGTACTAACTTACTCATTTTTCGGAAGAAAACAAATCTTAATAACCGGTCAAGTGCAAGTAAAACTTGCGTAATTAGTGTTCCGTACGTTGATTGCTTTTAAAATAAAAAATGTTGTAACGGAAGTACAAAATGATCAGTGACTTCACAAAACACACCCCAAATGAGTTTTCAACAAAGTTTATTTGCAATCTTTACTGAAAATTGATAACCTTGAAATTTCTGTTTTTTTTTTTATATACCAGATAAATTATTACAGGTAATGCACTCGTGATAATTTTCGTTCAATCTACACCCCGTGGAGAATATTCCAGAATTTTTTCAAAATTTCTTAATAAGTACTTTTCGAGATAAGGCGGGTGGACAGCGATTTTTCGCGATTTTTTTAAAAATAATACAAAGAAAAGTGCGCGCAAGTATTACATTATATATATATATATATATATATATATATATATATATATATATATACAATCGACACTGTTTATAGTGAAACTCTATATAGTGAAAAACTCTTTATAGTGCAATTTTTTTAAGACCTAGAATATTTTAATGAAATTTCATGTAAAAAGCCCTGCATATAGTAAATCTGTAAAATAGTAACACTCTATATAATAAAATTTTTACCAGAATTTTATGTATAAATTTTTATTGCATTTATTGTTATTGTTTCCCATTTTTATCTAACATTAGCACGAATTCCATTTTTATGACGCATTCTTTTGAAAAGGTTCTTAACGCGTTTATAACGCCTAATGGTTGGCAATAAATCAGGTCGATTTCTGTGAGAAACCCGGAGAATAACCCATTTTATAGAAACCCGGGGAAAAAACCCATTTTATAGTCGAGGCTTAGTAAATTCGCAAATTGAGGTTCAATTTCTTTTTGTTTAAGAATCAAGTAAGATGTCCAAGCGAGTATGTTTAAGTTTAGCTGAGAAAATTAAAGTTTTGGAGGAAGTTGATAAAGGCTGCAAAAAAATTGATGTTGCTGCAAAATTTGGTGTTTCTCCAAGTTGCGTCTCTCTGATAATAAAAAGTCGCGACAGTATCATCAAGAAACCTAGTGTTCCAAGCAGTCGAAAACGAGTACTGGTGAGTACTTACGAGGATGTAAATGAAGCAGTTTTACGATGGTTTCAAGTGGCCCGTACACATCAAAACGTACCAATATCGGGAAATTTAATAAAGCAAAAGGCTCTACAATTTGCTAAAGAATTTAACTGCGTTAATTTTCAAGCTAGTGAAGGGTGGTCGAGTGCCTGGAAGACTCGCAATTCAAGTGTTTTCAAGACGGTGTCTGACGACAGTGCAAGCGTTAGTCAGGAGGACCAAGAGATAATTGACGATATAAAAAGTATAGAAGATCATGAAGAAGAAACTGAAACCGAGGAATGTCCTTCTAAATTTATTGAAAATGAAATAAGAAATGCTTTTGACATTGTGCGAACTACTCTCAGGGGCCAGGAAAGTGTACCTGATCAAATCTTTATGCATTTGAATAAATGCGGGTATTTTGTTGAGCAACAATTATTTTCAAAAGAAAATAACTGATTATTTTTCCTAGTACGTATGTACGTAGTATGTACATATGTATTAATAGATTTTGTATTATTCTTTTTATTTCGTATGTAGTACATACATACATAAAGTCCGTATATGTGCGTCATAGTTTTCAGGCAATATCCCAGACGACTATTATAGTTTTTGTCTCTTTTTACCAATACCTACGATTTATTGGAGAAAAGAGACAAATAATATAATAGTCGTCTGTTATATGGCCTGAAAACTATGACGCACGGGTAAAGATATAACGTACGGACTTTATGTATGTATTTAGCCCTGTACAGGCTATGTACTATTTAAACTTTCAAATGTTTAATAAAATCTTTTCTAAAAATTCAATTTTACAATTTTTTTTGTTGCTTGTACCTTATAAAATACAAGTAAATGATTACCAATATAAAATACATACATAGCAATATATACGGATTTTTTCTTTATGTAGTGAAAAACTTTCTATAGTGAAATTTCGGTCAACATTTTGGTCATACAGAGTGTCGACTGTATATATATATATATATATATATATATATATATATATATATATATATATATATATATATATATATATATATATATATATATGTATATATATATATATATATATATATATATATATATATATATATATATATATATATATATATTTATTTATTTATTACTCGTGTTTTCACAAGCTTTCATTTGACACCACACTCGATTACCTAGTAAAAAAATTTTTTTTTTCACTTCCCGATTTCACCCCCCAAAACTAACCCCTTAAGTCAAAATTTAACTTTCAAAAGTACATGGCTCTGATGAGGCCATCAATTTCACTATTATTACCAAATTTCAACTTTCTATGACAAATAGTTTTTCGGAGAAAATCGAGTGTGACAGACGGACAGACAGACACCGAAGTGATCTTATAAGTGTTCCGTACGGAACACATCGACTTCGACAATAACACATGGGCTGAAAAGTCCCGGGCCTAACACATAGATGGCGCTAGTTTTATTGCAGTCACCTTTTTTTCAGTTAATACTAACCTTCAAAAGACAGCTGTTAAAATTTCATGATATTCTATTCATTAGTTTGTGAGTTATTGTGCTAAGAGTGACGCTACTTTTGTTATTTTTCAAAACAATGGATCAAAAACAATTTCGTGTTTTAATTTTACACTGCTTCTTGATGGGAAAAAATACCGTTCAAGCGAAGCAATGGCTTGAAAAGTGTTAAGGGGACTCCGCTCCATCAGAAACAACAATAAAACGTTGGTTTGCTGACTTCAAACGTGGTCGTAGAGACACCGATGATGCAGAACGCAGTGGACGTCCAAATGAGGCGGTAACACCAGAAAACATCAAAAAAATCCATAAAATCGTTTTTAATGATCGAAAAGTGAAGTTGCGTGAGTTAGCTGACATCGTAAAGATATCAAAAGAACGTGTTGGCTTTATATTGCATGAGCATTTGACTATGAGAAAGCTCTGTTCAAAGTGGCTGCCGCGTTTGCTCACTGTTGATCAAAAACAAGAACGTGTTGATGATTCTGAGCAGTGTTTGGCCATGTTTAAACGTAACAAACCGGAATTTTTGCGTCGATATGTGACAATGGATGAAACATGGATCCATCACTTCACTCCGGAATCAAAACGATCGTCATCTGAGTGGACAGCAACTGGTGAACCTTGTCCAAAGCGCCCGAAAGCACAACAATCGGCTGGAAAGGTTATGGCCTCGGTATTTTGGGATGTGCGTGGTGTAATATTCATCGACTATCTTGAGAAAGGAAATACCATCAACAGTGAATATTATATAGCGTTATTGGAGCGTTTGAAGGCCGAAATTGCAAAGAAACGACCGCATATGGCAAAGAAAAAAATGTTGTTTCATCAAGACAACGCACCGTGTCACAAGTCAATCAAAACAATGGCAAAACTACATGAATTGAACTTCGAATTGCTCCCACATCCACCGTATTCGCCAGATTTGGCTCCCAGCGACTACTGGCTGTTCGCAGACCTGAAAAAAAATGCTCGCCGGTAAGAAATTTCGCACGAATGAAGAGGTTATCGCTGAAACTGAGGCCTATTTTGAGGCAAAAGATAAATCGTTCTACAAAAGTGGTATTGAAATGTTAGAGCGGCGCTGGAATGATTGCGTTGCTCTTGATGGAGATTACGTTGATGAATAAAGCTAATTTTGAACCAAAAAAACCGTGTTTTCTTTGTTAGGCCCGGGACTTTTCAGCCCATGTGTTATGTGAGTTTTCTTTCATTCCTAGATGGATAACTTTCGATTTCGAATAATCTCTTTTAAGTAATTAATATCTCATCGCAAAGTACCTACAATTTAAAATGGCGGGCCTGAACTGTTATTTTTAGTATAAAGAAATCAAATTAAGAATTTATTCTAGAACTACTATACTTGCTTGCAACGAAGTACTAGATAAATCACTTTATATTTATGCATTTCCAACTAAGCTCTTACGCTATTAAAGAAGCCTTGCACAAAAATAATTGGAAAATGTATTGTTCTATTTTATTATATAGGTGCATTCTCTAGACGTCATTATCTTATTTTTATCGTTATTCGTGTCACTATTGAAAAAAGTTTAATAAGTATAATGTATTATTATTTTGTTAGAATTAAATTAATGCTATTCAATCAACAAAGTTCACGAGTATTCATAATTTCGATTTCGCGTGTTGAATAATACTCTCAACTTTAAATTTCAAATTATAAAATTACATTTGTTTCATCAACTTCACTTAAGAAAATTGCATTATTGCGTGATACTACTCCTCACCACAACACATTTTACCGAAATACGGCCTTATTTTCGGGTGATAACGAGTCAATCGTGTTTAATGGAGTTTCGCCTTTTGTATTATCAGTAATGTTAAAATAATCATGTTTGTAGTATTCCTCAATAAAATACCCAAAAAAATGCATAAGAAAGTTTTTACACCATTCTACAGTCCCTGGCCAACTTATTAGACGCACTGCAAGATTTCATGTAAAATATTAATTACCGAGTGATATTGTACCGTTTTATTATTTTAAATTGATTTGTTTTTTATTTTTATATTATCCAATCAATTACCTATTTATTTGACATAAATAAAACAGCATTAATTTAGAAAAGCATAAGTTTATTAAGTTTTAAAGAAAAGTGAAATTAATGTTAGTAAAAGTCAATATTTAGTTGAGCCACCTTTAGCCGCTATCAAAGCTTTAATTCTGCGCGGCATGCTATCAATGCAAGATTGTACTGTCTCCTGCATTTGAGGATGATGATTCCACACATGAATAATCTTTTCTAGGAGCTGGGTTTTTGTTGATAATCACATCTTTAGCCACTTCTCTTTTCATCAGCTCCCACACATTTTCAATGGGGCCAATCCAACAGAGGGATATTTTTTTCTGCCAAAAAAGCTTTAACAGACCGAGCAGTGTGGCAGGGAGCTCCATCTTGCATGAAAGTGAATGGTTCCCCATTTGGAAACCATTCTCTGAGCTGCGGAATCAACTTCTTTGTACTGATCTTGCCTCATTATTCCTTTGACGACATACAGACGTCCAGTGCCCTTGCCGCTGATGACTGACCAAATCATCATTTTGGTGGGATGTTTAACCGTCGGGACCGCACAATCAGGATGAAACTTTTCTCCATGACGACGACGCACATACTGAGCTTTATTCTGCAAAATTTCGAATGTGCTTTCGTCACTGAAGCAGACCTGTCAAAAATAGGAAAAATATATAAACTTCCATGTTTATTTGCTTTATTTAACTGAAAATGATAATAATGTATCAATTATTGATTAAATTGCTGTATCTTACCGATCTCCAGAAGTCCACATCTTTGTCTTGCCATTGTTTGGCCCACTTCAGGCGCTTTGCTTTCATTGCAGCTGTTAACTTGGGCTTCCTGGCGGGGCGACAGGCCTTAAAATCTAATTCTTTCAATTTTCTTCGAACAGTGTGCTCAGAAGCATTTACGCTAGCATCCTGGAGTTGTGATTTTATTACCTTTGTGGTAGCAAATCTGTTTTCTACACAAATTTTCTTCAAACATCTTTCTGACCGTGGAGTGAAAATTGGTTTTCTACCGCATCTTTTCTTTCTTTTGGGGCTTAATTCCTCCCCTGACTCAATTTTCTTTTTTTATGCGTCGTACACTAGCTTCAGAAACCTCCAATCTTCGGGATATTTCTCGGTTTGTAAATGTTTTCGCAATCACAAGGGCCTTCACTTCAGCTTTTTTACGTGGTGAAAGATCGCCTTTTCTACCCATAATGAAAATAGTCCAATTACTTTTTTAAAACACTGCATACAAAATAAACTAATAACTGAGTAGTATAAAACTGTTAAACAAACAATCACAATCCATAAAGCCACAGAAACACGTCCGTACCTGACTCGATTCCGATCGCGACTGATACAGGTTTGTACTTGTTTACGTTCATGTATCACTTTGCCAACACAATGTTGCCATATGTTAAAAATAAATACAAATATATAGTCTACAACAATTCTTTTAAATAAAAATCAATAATATTGTAGTTTAAATATACCATTATTGCATAAAAACTCTTAAGAAACATAAAATTACGAAAAAAAATACGGTGCGTCTAATAATTTGGCCAGGGACTATATATATATATATATATATATATATATATATATATATATATATATATATATATTATATATATATATATATATATATATATATATATATATAATATATATATATATATATATATATATATATATATATATATATATATATATATATATATATATATATATATATATATATATATATATATATATATATATATATATATATATATATATATATATATATATATATATATATATATATATATATATATATATATATATATATATATATATATATATTTATATATATATAATATATATATATATATATATATATATATATATATATATATATATATATATATATTATATATATATAATATATATATATATATATATATATATATATATATATATATATATATATATATATATATATATATATATATATATATATATATATATATATATATATATATATATATATATATATATATATATATATATATATATATATATATATATATATATATATATATATATTATATATATATATATATATATATATATATATATATATATTATATATATATATATATATATATATATATATATATATATATATATATATATATTATATATATATATATATATATATATATATATATATATATATGTATATATATATGTATATATATATATATGTATATATATATATATATATATATATATATATGTATATATATATATATATATATATATATATATATATATATATATATATGTATATATATATATATATATATATATATATATATATATATATATGTATATATATATATATTATATATATATATATATATATATATATATGTATATATATATATATGTATATATATATATATGTATATATATATATATATGTATATATATATATATATATATATATATATATGTATATATATATATATATATATATATATATATATATATATATATATATATATATATATATATATATATATATATATATATATATAGTTATTAAAGAGGAGGAAAGATTTTATAAGTATATTGATTTATGTTAGAGCTTGCGCACTCCATTTAAGATATTTTAGAAAATTTTGAACAGAATACGTGAAATGTGAAAAAATAATAAAACAATTATTTACACAAACTTTCCACTATATTTGTAATACACCGTAACATGTTTCGCTATCACAGTAGCTTCTTCAGACTGAGTAATTCGGAATATAACGTCTGAAGAAGCTACTGTGATAGCGAAACATGTTACGGTGTATTACAAAATATAGTGGAAAGTTTGTGTAAATAATTGTTTTATTATTTTTTCACATTTCACATTAGAATTATTATGGATTTCCACTGAGTATCGGCTGAAACAATTGTAAGAATATAATTTGTTTAAGTCACCTGAATGGCTGACAATAAAAATCTAGAGAATTCTTCATATTTAGCAGAAAAAATGAATTTGTTTGATGATGACTAATTGAATATGAGGCGAGATAATCAGTAATTGAGCATACCTCGTAGCAGTCTGTATGGGTCGGTCCTAAACTGTCCCTAGTCTCCCCTAATATCGAAAACGTCCAATAATAAAAAGAAACATCATGTCATCTAACTCATACTAGGAAAAATTGTTAGATGCTTCGTACAGCTCGTCTCATTTCGATAAGGATGATGAAGGATGAAAAAAAGTGGTAACTTCGCAATTATTCGCATAGAGCTGAAAATTGGTATAGGTCTTAAATGCACTATTGCAAATAAAATATCAAAAGTCCCCATCGAGCCTACGTCTGCTAAAAATTTTATTCAAGGTCAAAGTCAAAAATATCCATTTTTCGCCTTTTTCTCGTAAACGGTAAGTGCTATTGTAAAAATAGGTCAGACAAAAGTTGTACATCATGCAAATTTAGTTACTGCTGAGGCTAAGTACCATAATGATTGATACAATTCCGTTTTGAGACCCACCACGGGGGGTAAAATCGGTCGTCCTGAAGATGATTCGATTATTTTGGCGATGGAAGAAATATTTGCATACATTGAAAATAGTGATGATTGTCAACTTACATTGGAAGAATTAAAAAATATTTGCAAAGATCCAGCTATAGATAATAGAACAATTAAGACAAGATTAAAATTAAAGTATGGTAATAAAATTATTATAACTGAGGAACAAGGAAGTTTAAGATTTATCTGTTTTATTAACAATCAACAATAATCTGTTCTACTTTAATCATTACAAATAGTACCATTTTTTCAATCAATACTGTCTAATAAAACTTAATCACAATAGATCGTGGAGTATGCCTACTGGGGAAACCACGTTGAAAAAATGCGCCAAGTACAATACCTCATAGGTGGTGCGAAAATGTGTGCATATTATGTAGAATACGACTTTTCCAACTTTTGGAATCGCGATATCTCAGGAGTGGTGATTCGTAGGAAAAAAAGTATAAGAACAATTTTTGTAGAGAATTACATGATCTACAACTTTTTTCAAAAGAGGGTAGGTATACGACCGTCGCCTCTCGAATAATGGAGTAGCTGACAGATGTTGCTCAAGGTTATACGGGCGAACGGAATTAGGGACCGAGTGTATATTCATTCAGAATCATATAATTTATACGTATTTTAGTATGTGAGTCACACAAACCAATATTTCCATATTTTTACTTATATTGAACGTACAATAACATATACAGGCCACGTAAGAGTGCATATTAGTATTTTCGATGTTTGAAAGCGCGATATCTCAGGAATGGTGATTAGTAGGAAAAAAAAGTATAAGAACAATTTTTGTAGAGAATTACATGATCTACAACTTTTGTCAAAAGAGGGTAGGTATACGACCGTCGCCACTCGAATAATGCAGTAGCTGATAGATGTTGCTCAAGGTTATACGGGCGAACGAAATTAGAGACCGTGTGTATATTCATTCAGAATCATATAATTTATACGTATTTTAGTGTGTGAGTCACACAAACCAATATTTTCATATTTTTACTTATATTGAACGTACAATAACGTATACAGGCCACGTAAGAGTGCATATTAGTATTTTCGATGTTTGAAAGCGCGATATCTCAGGAATGGTGATTAGTGGGAAAAAAGTATAAGAAGAATTTTTGTAGAAAATTACATGATCTACAACTTCTGTCTGACCTATTTTTACGATAACACCGTTTACGAGAAAAATGCGATATTTTTGACCTTTGACATTGAATCAAATTTTGAGCAGATGTAGGATCGGTAGGGACTTTTGATATTTTATTTGTAATAGTGTATTTAAGACCTATATCAATTTTCAGCTCTATGCGAATTTTTGCAAAGTTAAATGTCTATTTTGACTGGATCAATGGCCGACAAGCTAGGAAGCTGCAGGACTATAGCTATAGATGACAACGTTTGTATTGGATACGGACACCGCCCTATAGTCGTCAAAAGTAATTTTAACAATCGTAGAGGAAAACTACGTTGTATATTTTCACAAAAATTGTTATAAAACTACACAAAGTATTTTAACACTCCTACTACAACAGACTTATGACTAGTAGTTAAAATGACTGGTTATAAAACGGCATGTCTAATCAAACAAATAACGTCAAATAAGGTTTTTTAAGTAACCACATCTCTATAAAGTATTTAATAAACCATCAAAGAGATGTCGTCAAATGGAATAGAATAAAAGATGTCAGATTTTTATTGGCATTTTATACATGTTTTATACCCTATTACCGGGGTTATATTTAATGATTTACTGTATTTTTACTGTTCTGGCAGATTTAGCTAAAATACTGTGATGGTTATAGAGGATTTTAAAATTAATCGTTTGTGATTTATTTTTAACCCCGATTAAAATGAAAAATTCCATTATTTTTTTCGTATAAATATGTAGAGGTCAATTGTTCAAACAAAACAATTGTTAATAACTCTATAATTCTAAAGACCATTTACCAATACCTATTTTAGAAACTCTGATTTGATATATATATATATATATATATATATATATATATATATATATATATATATATATATATATATCAATCGGTTTTATAACGATTTCCGTCTTCCGATGCCTAATTTCCACTCCTCCCGGTTTCTCCATCCCTCCTCCTCTAGATCTCTCTCTAGTACTTCCGTGTTGATTCCTGCTCTCCAGCTTTGGCGTGGTCTTCCTCGCTTTCTTTTTCCATGAGGGTTCCAATTTAAAATCTTTTTAGGTAGTCAGTCTTATGACATTCTCTGTACATGTCCGTACCATACCAACTGTTGGTTCTGATTTCGTCCACTATATCGTGCTTTATTTCTAAAGCTCGTCTTATCGTGTCATTTGGTATGCGGTCTTTTCTGGATTTTCTGGCTGCTCGTCTTCAGATATCCATTTCTGTAGCTTTTAGTATTTTTTTTCTGTTCTTTCCTTCAATGGCCACACCTGGGAGCTGTAAGTTATTATACTTTTCACTATTGAGTTGTAAATTCTCTTCTTATTTTCGATGGTTATGTTTTTGTCCCAGAGTATACTATTAAGCATTGCAATCGCTTTTCTTCCTTGGATATTCCTCTCGAATATTGCTTCTTCCAGTGTTCCGTCCCTAGATATTCTCATTCCCAAATACTTATAACTGACACAGTGTTTGATGGTGTGTCCTGTGGCTACTTTCAAGTTCTGCTGTTGTCCTCCGACGCACATGTACTCGGTCTTTTTAATATTGACTTCTAGGCCCCATTTTTCATATTCCTCCACAAGTTCTCGTGTCATGTATTCCATATCATATCGATGTCCTGAGCGAGTACTACCTGGTCGTCTGCAAATGATAGCGTGTACAATGTAGTATCATCATCCAGTGGTAATCCATACTGCTGCATTTCCTTTTCCAGTTCTTCAGTGCACTCTCCAAATAGATTTTAAATAGCGTTGGGGATATACAGCAGCCCTGTTTGAGACCCTTTGTGACCTGGAACCCTGTTGTTATACCATATTTGGTTTTCACACTACTTCTTGCGTTTTGGTATAAGGATTTTACGGCTTTAATTATTTCGGTGCTTACATTACTCTGTTGTAGTCTTTCCCACAATCTCATTAGGGGTACGCTGTCGTAGGCCTTTTTAAATCAACAAACAAGAGATGGACTTCCTGATCAAATGCGGTTTTCTTTTCTAGGATTCTTCCTGCTCTAAAACCTGCCTGTTCTTCAGCTTCTACGTCCGCGTATTCCGTTTCTATTCTATTTTTAAGTATTTTTCCGTATATTCTGCTAATAGATCCTGTAACCGTTATTCCCCTATATTTAGGGGAGGATTGACATAAATAATCAATCGCAACTCTGATTTGATAGACTTATTAATTCCACATAATATACAAAGTGGTGTAAACACCCAGATTCTTTGGTTACTTTTACCTAATTAACTAGGCATGATTACAAATTTTACAGTTTGTTTTTGTTACAGCTCTCGAAGGAACAGACAGTACTTCTTTGCATCGAAACAATACTTTTACAACTTATATAACTTTAAACAGGAAAAATCGCCTGTCGACATATCAAGCACCAGTCAGATCCGCATCTTTGATGAAAAACAATCAAAATTCCAATGGTAGTACAGGTAACAGTAGAAGAAGAAGTTTTAAAGATCTAGCTGATGAACCAATTTAAAACGGGTATTTTATTATCTATTCTTTTATTTAGAAGTTAACAGTTTAAATTTCTCTTTACTGCTTTGATAGAGAACATACTTAGCTGTTTGGGCGGCCACAGACTCTCAATTACGTATACACGAAGAGGTTCGAAAGTGTATGAACATGAAATGATTGCAGATTCATTCCATTCCGTAAAAAGACATCGGCCCTGTGTATTGATATATGTTTTCAGACATTATTGCATAGAATATTTTTTAAGTTGGACTATTTTGTTACCTGGTTATAGTAATGACTAGATAATCACTTTGTTTAATATAGCCTATACACCCTTTGTCCAAAGCGGCTAAATTAATTTTTTTATATCGATTTTTGGGATACTTGTGAGAGTCGTGGTCTCTTGAATAATTTCGAGAGAAGAACAAACATAAGCACGGTGTACTAAATCAGATGATTATGAGAATAAATTGTGAATTTAATTTACAAAGACACAAACTTTACATGAAAATATTGTGTAAAGTTGATTTTGAAATCCTCAATTCATCTTTAATCAATATCATCGACAATTTCGGGTTTTCTACGAAGAAATTTTTGAATGTTAACTCCGCTCTGTTCACTCGGGTACAGGAGAAGCATTACCTCAATTATATGCTTCTTGAAACATTTAACGAATTTTGTAAACTAGGATTAACATAAATAGTCAATCGCAATTCTTTATTTAAAACTCATTTTTCACCGGTTCGTAAAAATCCACTATCACTCTTACTAGTAAAACACGGGATCTAATGGAATAAATGTCGTCAAAAAGTTGCAGCTTTCGATAGCTGGCGCTAATATTGCCTTCTATTTTCTTAAAGTTCGGCTTCTGTTTGGACAGATGGTGTATGAACGTATTCAAAAAAATTACAGTATCTGAGATTAAGTATGGGCTATTAACGTCTTTAAATTAGCAGTGTAATACAGTGAAGTCCGTTTATAACGAACTCCAAAAAGTCACTATAAATGGTCCGCTATATCCGAAATTTCTTACAAACAGTAAACAAAATCTAATATCATTTGCTTACTTTTTTACAACTAAAGTTTCTTTTTTCATAGATTGATAAGATTCTTGCCTCTTCTTCCATATGGTAGAAACCGTAGATTTAGTTAAATACAACATAAAAACTTAAACATTTACTTTGCTATATATATGTATATTTTTATATATATATATATATATATATATATATATATATATATATATATATATATATATATATATATATATATATATATATATATATATATATATATATTCTTCTCTCTCTTTTGATTCTCTGAGCCTTTGATTCCATCCGTTTCTATCTTCCCAGTCTCCATCTGTTAGACCCCTGTCCTCCATAGCCTCGTCCACATCGTCTCTCCACGATCGTCCGGGTCTTCCTCTTTTTCTTCTCCCTATAGGGCTCCACTCCGTTATTTTCTTTATCCACCTATTATCTTCGCTCCGTCTTATGTGTCCGTACCATTTTAATCGTTTTTGGTGTTCATTGCGTTCTCTTTGATGTTCAATCTGCTTCTTATTTCTTCATTTGTTATTCTCTCCATACGTGTCACTCTACAACATCTTCTCCAATACTCCATCTCTACCGCGTTAATTTTAGATTTATTTCTTTTATTGATCGTCCGTGTTTCTGACCCGTATGCCATTATGCTTTGTATTATTGATTTGTATATGCGTGTTTTGTTTCTTTTTGTAATGTGTTTGTCCCACAGAATCGAAATTAATTGTCTTATGCATGTCCGCGTTTGTCCTAATCTAGCTTTAATCTCTTCTTCTGATGTTGCATTTCTTGAAATGATGGTTCCTAAATATTTAAATCTATCGGTTGCTTTAATTATTGTTTCGTTATCGACTTCTCGATTCTCCACGTTTCCCTTCTTTGTTGTTAGATATTCCATTTTATCAAAGTTTATTGCTAATCCTGCTTTAGTGTATTTTTCTTTCAGTTTTCTTACCATATAACTGAGGTCTTCCTCATCTTGCGTTATGATTACTTGGTCGTCTGCGAAACTTAGAGTATATAAGTAATCTTCTCGTATTAGGACTCCCATTCCACTACATTTTTGCTTCCATTTTTTAATGTTTGTTCGAGGTATATTTTGAATAGTGTTGGGGATGTAGAGCATCTTTGTAATAGGCCTTTTGATGTTTGGAGTCTCTTCCTTATTTTATGTCCTATTTTTATGTTCACTGTGTTGTTTTCGTAGAGAGCTTTTACTGCGTATATGTTATTAGTTCTTTGTCAATGCCTATTTCTTTTATTGCGTTCCATAATCTTTGTCTTGGTACTGAGTCATAGGCCTTTCTTATGTCTATGAAGGCTAGATGAACTTCTCTATTCTTTGCCAGTTTTTTTTTCCATTGTTTGTTTTATAGTGTATATGTGGTCTATACATGATCTTCCGGCCTTAAAGCCTGCTTGGTCTTCTCCAATTTTTCCTTTTATATTTTCCTCCATGATATTTTTAATAATTTTTCCATACAAACGTCCCATACTCGATATTATGCTTAGGCCTCTATAGTTTGTGCATTTTCTGCGGTTTCCCTTTTTAAATATAGATACTATATAGGCTTTTGACCATTCTTCTGGTACTTTTTCGCCATTTATCGCTCTGTGGAACATGTTTCTCAGCATTCGATGTAATTTATTAGACCCGTACTTAATCATTTCATTTACCACACCTCCAGGCCCTGCAGATTTATTATTTTTGAGTGTTTTTATTGTCTTCTTTACTTCTTCATAGCTTAGTTCTATCTCTTTTTTTCCTTATTCTGTTCTTCTTTAGGGTTCTCTTCTTGGAATTCTTGTCTGTCTTCTGTTAGCAGCTTCTTATAATATTCCTCCCACTCGCTTTCTGGGATGTACTCTATATACGTATTCTCTCTATTGTTGGTCCTTAATGCTTTAATTATTCTCCATGACTCTGTGCTTCTAGTTCCTCCTATATACTGTTCTACATGTTTGCACGATTTTTCCCATCTCTCGTTCTTTTCTTTGTTTATCATCCTCCTCGTTTCTGCATTTTTCTCTTTAATCTACTTTGATCAAATATGCGTTAGAACCACATAACACAACGAGTGAATTGAAATTAATACTGCTCGAACTAGCGACGTGGCGAAAACAAGTAGAATAGGGGTTTCCAGTTTCGGTGAATTCCCCAGATCAGGTCTGCGACATCGAGCACAGGGAGTGGCAAGTTCGTTATAAACGGACGCAAAACATCCAAAGTTGGTTCACTTTATTGGGAAGTTCGTTATAACCGATAAAAATTTGTATAGGGAAGTGTTTTCGTGCATTATAAAATAGTTCGTTTTATCCGGAACTTCGCAGTAAACGAATTCCTTATAAGGAGACTTCACTGTATGTATCTTTCAATGAAAAATTCTAATGTTATAAAAAAAAAGTAAAAACGATCAACATCCTAAGTATAATATGTAACCTTCTCTTACAAACGTTTAAAAAAAAATCACACGTTCATATAAATATAGTGGACATTCAGCCTTTGTAAATAAGATCGTTGTTTAAATATCTTCTTTATTATTAAAATTTTGTTCGTCAGACAATTTCCTAAACTCCTTATTTTAGGGAAACTGTACCTAGCAAAAAATACTTTGCATTAATTTTATCAAATACATAGAACGTAAATAATTAATTTCATGTCATTATCATCGAGAGTATGTACATACGAGGACATACTCGAAGAATTACAAGACTGTCTGTGGCAGCCCTCGTTTTGATTATCTCATCACAAAAGAACGTATACCTAAATAGAAAATGAGGTTTCTTGATATACTATATTCGAGAATATATGTTTTGTTATTGGTTCATTAAGTGTAATATTTATTAGGTTTTCTCCAGAAAACTTAGGTTTTAGATAGGTTATTTTATCTTGTACATAATAGGTTAATTGTAAATATGATTTATGGGGAAACTTACTATTATCCTGCAATTATAAAAATACCTCCGTAACTTTTTAAAAAGAATATTAATATAATTTTTAATTATTAGTTTTTCACACATCAAGTTCGGACAGTGGTACTTTTAGAATAAAGCCCTAGAGAGTTGTGGAAGCTTATGAGTCCTGCTACAATACTACAACTTTCTGAACCTGACGTGTTCAAAATTGTTTGTGCATTCATGTGTATGATAAATAATAATGGATACATTTGTTTGTTATAATTTGCATGACTTATATGAAATATTGACAGAATACTTCGTTGCCGAAGCCTTTAAAAACTTAGTGTACTGTATAACTTTAGAGGTGTAGGGTGTCTCAAAATTCACGCAAGAATTAATTTTGATAGAAAATACAGGTTTTTAATTAAAAATTGTAAATTTTTTTATTGATTCATAAAGTAACACATGGGCTGAAAAGTCCCGGGCCTAACAAAGAAAACACGGTTTTTTTGGTTCAAAATTAGCTTTATTCATCAACGTAATCTCCATCAAGAGCAACGCAATCATTCCAGCGCCGCTCTAACATTTCAATACCACTTTTGTAGAACGATTTATCTTTTGCCTCAAAATAGGCCTCAGTTTCAGCGATAACCTCTTCATTCGTGCGAAATTTCTTACCGGCGAGCATTTTTTTCAGGTCTGCGAACAGCCAGTAGTCGCTGGGAGCCAAATCTGGCGAATACGGTGGATGTGGGAGCAATTCGAAGTTCAATTCATGTAGTTTTGCCATTGTTTTGATTGACTTGTGACACGGTGCGTTGTCTTGATGAAACAAAATTTTTTTTCTTTACCATATGCGGTCGTTTCTTTGCAATTCGGCCTTCAAACGCTCCAATAACGCTATATAATATTCACTGTTGATGGTATTTCCTTTCTCAAGAATATTACACCACGCACATCCCAAAATACGGAGGCCATAACCTTTCCAGCCGATTGTTGTGCTTTCGGGCGCTTTGGACGAGGTTCACCAGTTGCTGTCCACTCAGATGACGATCGTTTTGATTCCGGAGTGAAGTGATGGATCCATGTTTCATCCATTGTCACATATCGACGCAAAAATTCCGGTTTGTTACGTTTAAACATGGCCAAACACTGCTCAGAATCATCAACACGTTCTTGTTTTTGATCAACAGTGAGCAAACGCGGCACCCACTTTGAACAGAGCTTTCTCATAGTCAAATGCTCATGCAATATAAAGCCATCACGTTCTTTTGATATCTTTACGATGTCAGCTAACTCACGCAACTTCACTTTTCGATCATTCAAAACGATTTTATGGATTTTTTTTATGTTTTCTGGTGTTACCGCCTCATTTGGACGTCCACTGCGTTCTGCATCATCGGTGTCTCTACGACCACGTTTGAAGTCAGCAAACCAACGTTTTATTGTTGTTTCTGATGGAGCGGAGTCCCCATAACACTTTTCAAGCCATTGCTTCGCTTGAACGGTATTTTTTCCCATCAAGAAGCAGTGTAAAATTAAAACACGAAATTGTTTTTGATCCATTGTTTTGAAAATAACAAAAGTAGCGTCACTCTTAGCACAATAACTCACAAACTAATGAATAGAATATCATGAAATTTTAAACAGCTGTCTTTTGAAGGTTAGTATTAACTGAAAAAAAAGGTGACTGCAATAAAACTAGCGCCATCTATGTGTTAGGCCCGGACTTTTCAGCCCATGTGTTATACAGTATAGGGTTATGTATGGAATAACATATCGGGTAACTGGCCTACACGGCTTTGCTGGCACATACGCAGTTTTGTCGAAATTTTCCATTACCGTTTTTCATAAATGTGGCTGAATTTTGTTGATACAGCGCTTAATGTCCTTCTTCAAGTCGTGGGTGGTTGTGAGCTTGTTGGCGTAAACCTCAGATTTAAAAAAAAAAACCTAAAGGAAAAAGTCCAACGGCGTTAAATCGCATGATCTGGGCGGCCAATTCTGATCACCAAAACGGGATATTATACGACCAGGAAATGACTCATGCAGTAATTGAATTGTTTCCCGGGCTGTATGGCATGTGGCACCGTCTTGTTGAAACCGCATGTCGTCCAGATCCATATCTTGCAATTTAGGCACAAAAGGTAGGCACAAGGTTCGTCTGTATCCTCTATCGACCACCAAGTGATACAAACTTTAGAACACTTTTCGCTTCTCTTGCAGACACCATAGATCATTTACAAATTAACTATCCAAATGCCGAAATTGCCATTCTGGGCGACTTTAATGTCCACAACATCAACTGGCTTAAATATTCAAATACTACCGACGAACAAGGTCGTGAAGCCGAATCATTTTCAATCAGTTGTGGCTTGACTCAGCTTATTGATGAACCAACACGGATCCCTGATCGAGACGGAGAGTTCGCCAGTCTTCTTGATCTGTTTTTAACCACCAATCCGGAGATTTACACGGTCAGCGTAAATCCGCCGTTAGGTTCTTCCGACCATAAACTACTTTCGACATCGAGTATTATACCAATCAGTGACAGAGAGGCGCCCAAACCGCGCAAGATTTGGCACTACAAATCTGCTAAATGGGAAGATCTCATGGAATATTTTCGAACTTTCCCTTGGTTGGACGTTTGTTTTCGATCCGACGACCCATCTGACTGCGCCAGGGAGGTTTCCGATGTTATTTTGGCCGGTATGGATGCTTACATCCCTTTTTCGAAGAAATGCCCTTCCAACGGCAAGCCTTGGTTTGACCTAAAATGCAAAGAAGCTGTTGCTTCTAAACATCTTGCATACCGACAGTGGCGTGAAGATCCTAACACCATAAATCGTAACATCTTTGTTCGTGCCAGGAACAGATGCAAAGAAATTATCGACGAAACCAAGGAGGTACACAATCAACGGATTAGAAACAAACTTCTCGCTTGTCCCGGCAATTCTAGGTCCTTTTGGTCAGTCGCTAAGGCAGTTAGTCAAAATTTCACCAAATCCACCATACCACCACTCACACGGCCAGATAATTCTATTGCAACCACACCTGTTGAGAAAGCGAACTTGTTGGCTGAACTCTTTGCTTCACATTCTACTGTCGATTTCCAAGGAAAAACACCACCTACTATTCCCATAGTGCAGTCAAGGATGCCCGATATTGTCTTCAGACAGCGTATCATAAAACGTATTTTGATGAAGCTAGACACCAAAAAGGCTTCAGGCGCTGACGGAATACCTGCCATAGTTCTCAAGAACTGTGCGAGGGAACTAACACCAGTTTTCTGTAGACTTTTCAACCTATCCTACAGAAAGGGAATATTTCCTTCCTGCTGGAAATGTGCCACAGTTCAGCCGATACCTAAAAAAGGCAAGAAGACCTTGCCAAATAACTACCGACCAATCGCACTACTCTCAATAATATCGAAAGTCATGGAAAAGGCTATCAATCAGCATCTTCTAAAATATCTTGAAGGATTCAACATTATCAGTGATCACCAATATGGCTTTCGTAAAAATAGATCAACAGGAGATCTTCTGACTTATGTAACACATGTTTGGAACAACGCAATTGAACACTTTGGAGAATCTCGAGCGGTTGCTCTTGACATATCCAAGGCATTTGACCGTGTTTGGCACGATGGGCTGTTGGCTAAGCTACGTTCTTATGGTATGTCTGAAAAGTTCTGTTTGTGGCTCTCATGTTTCCTCAGAGAGCGTTCTTTACGAGTGGCAGTTGACGGATTTCTTTCTAACACCTTCACTATCAACGCCGGTGTGCCCCAGGGTTCCATACTGTCTCCTACTCTCTTCCTCATTTATATTAACGATCTGCTGGAAAAGACCGAGAATCCAATCTACAGCTTTGCAGATGACAGTACACTTATCTCTTCATTCACTTTGAACGCTCGGACATCGACTGCTCAGGCGAATATCCGCAGACAGCAGGAAGTCATTCAACTTAACAAAGACCTGGAAGAAATTCTATATTGGGGTGACAGTAACCAAGTGGAATTTAACGCTACAAAAACCCAGGCAGCAGTTTTTTCTAAAAAAGTTAACGTTGCAGAACCCGACATAGTTATGTCGGGGCACTCCATCCCTCTAACATCGTCACTCAATCTGTTAGGCGTTAATTTGGGAGCAAATATGTCCTGGCATGAACATGTTGCAGGCATAGCAAGAAGAGCTTCTCAAAAGTTGGGAATATTGTTTCGAACCAGAAAGCTTTACACTCCACAACAACTGTTAATTCTTTACAAAGCTCAAATTCGACCAACTATGGAATACTGCTCCCATGTTTGGAGCTCCGCTCCCAAACATACACTGCATTTGTTGGATTCTATCCAGAGAAGAGCTGTTCGTCTGATTGGACACCCGGAACTGACCGACGGCCTTGATTCGCTGGAACATCGAAGAACGGTTGGCGACTTGAGCCTATTCTACAAGTACTTTCATGAAAAGTGTTCGAAAGATGTGGCCCGTTTAATTCCTCCCAGAGCGGTGCATATTAGAAGTACACGTCGCGCTAATGCTTCACATCCGTATGAGGTTCAGCTTGTTACTCCTCGTACAACGCTTTTCAAGCAGTCTTTTATATGGAGAACATCATACCTTTGGAATGGTTTACCCAGGACTGTGTTTCCCATCGAGTACAATCTACAGCGATTCAAGAACAACGTGAATCGCTTTCTCCGCACACGTGTCGCTCCTGTAGCGCTTTAGGGACTTCCCTGTAGCACGTGTGCTAGACCCATAATAAAAAAAAAAAAAAAAAAAAAAACTGGATTATCATATCGCGATAACGATCACCATTAACTGTTATTGCCTGACCAACCTCATTTTTGAAGAAGAATGGTCTGATGATGCCTCCAGCCCAAAATCCGCACCAAACAGTGACACGTTGTGGATGATTTGTTTCGCAACAGTCACGTCTAGATTGTCTGAACCCCATAGGCGACAATTTTGTCGATTTACAAAGCCATCAAGATGGAAATGAGCCTCATCACTGAAGATGATTTTCTTAGAGAAATCAGTATCCACTTGTTCCATAATCCATCCAACGCATTCTCTTCGTTGTGCGTGGTCAGTGGGCTTCTAGTTCTTGAGTCAATTGAACTTTGTAAGCATGAAGATGCAAATCTTTCGTGAGAATACGCTGTAGAGAGCTTCTCGAAATGTCCAATTCTTGACCACGGTGCCGAATTGATGTTCCTGGAGTCTCAGCAACACTCTCACGAACTGCTTAAATGTTTTATGTCGAACGACTTGTTGAAGGACGGCCAGAGCGTTTAAGATCTCTAATTGATCCAGTCTCCCTGAATTTTTCAATTAATCTCTTCACAATTGATGAGGTTAAATCACTATTCCGACCATATTTTGTACGAAAATACCGAACTGTAGCACTCCATTTTTAATAACCCTGAACTGTCAGCTGTCACGCTTTTGGCAACACTTTACCATACAAATGGCACCAAATTCAATTCTTGTGTGAATTTTGGGACACCCTTTATATGGACAGGTATCTGAGCAGTATATGTAAAATTATCACACCCTGTATAAAAATTTTACAGGCGCTGAAGAACCAAAATATTTCATATTGAATGCAACAAATATTGAAAAAATTCGCTCCTTTTTAAGTTTTTTATTGCAGAAATTACTTAACATATTTATAAAATTTAACGGCCTATTATTTAAATTAGTTGGTATAATCACCGTTATACGCGGTGAAACATTGAAGACATAATAAAAAATTTGTTTCATTATGGAACAGCTCATGCATATTTTACGGACAATTTTTAACAAGTTATAAACCATTGAACCTTTAGAGTGTGGCGTACGTTAAAAAATGCTCAACCAATAACTATATTTTTCATTATCATTGCCTACAACATATGTAAATGAATATCTCCAGAGCTATAAAGAAACAAATTTTCGGTAACATGCAATAATTTTCATCGCACTTGCTTCTGCAATGCGGCATTAATATTAATTTTTGTAAAGTAGCTACTCCAAACACTAAAATCTAGGTAAATGTATGAAAACTTCTTAGCTGTTAGATATTAGACTTTATGTGAGATGTATCATACCTTGTGTGTGCTCTCATAGGCTTATCCATAAACTATATAACAATTTATTTTCCAAAATTCAAAGCTCTTATATTCTTAGAAATCAGTATAAGTTCTGCTTAAGACAAAACCATCTCTTGCCTGATGTACAGAGGGAAAGGAAAATATCGACAAATATTTTACTACGCGAAAATATAGATTATTTCAATTTAACATTTAAATTAACAGGCCAGTCTGCCGTCTTTGGAAGCCTCTAAAACTCCATACATCATCAGATCCACATGTGAAAGGCAAACGTAATAAATATAATTATAATTTGTTGTTATCTCTAGTTCTTGTAACCTACAAACTAACAATGTTACTTTTCTACTCGTACTTGGTAAACTGATAAAACCCAACAAAAAACTACATATATACACTCCTGGACAAAATTAACGCAACAATTTATTAAATCATATAAATATCTATAATGAATTAAATTTAATAATTTTTTATGAACATTGGTTACACTAAAAGTTAGAAAAAACTTATTCGGATACTTTAAAAGTGAATTAGCTACCAAATTTCTCTATAAGTTTCGAATTAAAATTATTCTTAAGACCTAATAACAAAATCGTTGAAATTATGTAATAATGAAAAAAATAAACTGGGACACTAGTAGCAAAATTAATGGTGTAACTGGGGCACTAGTAGCGTGTGTTGCCTCCTCTACTTCGGATGACAGCGTTTATGCGCCTAGGCATTCTTCTAATTAAATTTTGCTTCCATTCTGTGATAACTGCATTTTTCAAGTTCTCTCAGGTTTCTAGGTGCAGGTATATGACGTTTCACATTTTTCTTAAGGTGATCCCATACATGTTCTATCGGATTCAGATCCTGGCTTTTTGGTGGCCATTGCATAATCGGTATATCAACTTGATTAAGATAATCGAGTACCTCCCTAGCCACGTGAGGTCGAGCGTTGTCTTGCATAAACAGGAAATTGGGCCCCACAAAATGACCGCCACTCAAGATAGTAGTCAGCATTCATGGATCTCGTACGGACAGGAACTAACTCTGTGCGAGCATCAAAGCAGATGCCACCCCAGAACATAACAGAGCCACCGCCGACTGGAATCCTTGCAGAGATATTGCAAGTAGCAAACCTCTCTCCTGGTCTTCGCCATACTCGCTCACGACCATCTGGATGTTTTAGACTAACCCTAGTTTCATCTGTGAAGAAAACTTGTTTCCAATCATCCACAGACCAGTTTTCGTGATTTCGAACAAAACGTAACCTGGCAACTCTGTTCTCTCTAGTAAGCAAGGACGCAGTGGCTGGTCTCCTACTGTTTAATCCAGCTTCATTTAACCGTCTTCTAACTGTTTTAGAAGAAATTGTTATATTGCGAACAGCTTCGAGTTCGTTTCTTATTACAGAACTAGTGACAGTCCTGTTTCTTAAAGCATATTGTCTTATAAAACGTTCATCTAGGTCGCTAGTGCATCGTTTTCGCCTTTGCCCTAGCCTTCTAGAATAAGTTCTTACTTCATTCAAGCGTCTTACCATACGACTTATTGTGAAACGATGTTTGCCTAACAAATTGGCAACGTAACTCTGACAATATTCCTCGTTCCATAAAACTGAGGCTCGCACTACCTCGTGTTCAGTTAAATTCCTTGTTCGATTTATTTATCTAATTCTTTGAGGTCAAAAATAAAACAGTCTACCACAAAAACGTATTACTTTGAAAAAGGGAACAATTTGTAAGCTTACTTTTAAATAAGATCTATGGCATTATTACAGAAAATTGTTTATCTTCTAAAAAATCTTTAAAACTGTAAATCTAAACGAATTGTTTTGATTTCTGTCATGAACAACGAAACAAAATATGCATAGCCTACTATTCAAATACTCGATAAACTTTAAAACTGACATAAGAAAAAGATAAATTAATTTTCAGATTGTTGCGTTAATTTTGTCCAGGAGTTTATAATATTGAATTTTTTTAGCTCAACCAGTGGTTTTGCTATTTAAATCCTCAGTTTATTAATACTTATAATAATTCAACCTTTACGTCGAAACTATTTCGAATTCACTGTCTATCATATAAGACTGTTTTATGCAAATAATTCACTTAACAAAATATTTGTAATCATTTCCTTCTCTTCCTGTATATCTTTGTGTCGAAATATGCACTATATATTTAGGCAATAAAGATATGTGTATAAGTATAATTATATCCAACATATTTTATTTTCACGCCTGCATCTACAGCTATTTACCTTTAAATAGCTGTCGTGAGTATGAAAGTAAATTATTTTAAAAACAACAAATGTTTAAATAGTTATTGCAGTTTTAAAATTCTTTAGGAATTAAGTTTTGTAGAAAATATTCGTCATGTCTTATAAGCTGGCAGTTTTCTTTGCAGTTTCTGTAGGCTATTCTAGCAACGGAAATTAGTATTTTGCAACATTTGTTTTTTAGTCCGTGTGATTTTTTTTAAGAAATTTTTATTTTGTAAATGTTTCCACATGTATATATATTTATGTCCAATATGATGAATTTAATGCAAAAACAATAAAATGTGTAATGTGTATTTTTCTTTTATTTCTCAGTTTTCATTAGGAATCACTACTGAGTTTATAGGGTTTTTAGGATATCTACTTAGTTAAACTGGCAAAGCGTAAAAGAACATTTTTTTACATAATTACAGCCTGCACTAACGTACTTGGTCGAGTGTTTCTCGAGTCTCCAAAAAATCTTCTATCAGCGCCTTAAAAATGACGTTACAACGACTTATCTCGCTATCAGTTTGCTGAAATGAAAAACGACATGAACATGTTTCTATTTCCGGCTCTACTTTACAACAGAGAACTAGTGAATTGGTAAGGAAAATAGAGAATATCGAGCTTAACGGTTCTAAAAGTTGGATTGAACGATTTAAAAAGCGACATAATATTAGTGGGGGGTAAATAATAGGAGAAACTGCAGGAGCTGATATAACTGTTGTTGATCAGTGGTCGACCAACATATTTGAACATTTTTAATGCGGATGAAACGGATTTGTTTTACAAGATGACCCCTGATAAGACATTAAAGTTTGTCGGAGAGAATTGTGCCGGTAGAAATTATCAAAAGTAAGGATTGCTGTGTTGGTAACTGCAAATATATCTGGAACAGAGAAAAGAAAATTGTTGGTGATAGGAAAGTCCGCCAATTCCAGGTGTTTTAAAAACAAACATTTACCAGTAAAGTACAAATGAAGCCTGGATAACATCAGAAATTTTTAAAAACGAACTATTTGAATGGTACAAAGAATAAAAATTCACAAACAGAAAAATATTACTTTTAATTACCAACTGTCCAGAGCACCTTGAAGTTGATCTACAACAAATAAAGTTGGTTTTTATGCCTCCAAACACAAATGTAAAGCTCCAGCCTATGAATCAAGGTGTAATTAGTTGTTTAAAATGTCATTATAGAAGGATTTTACTTATGAAAATATTAGAGACGATCGATAAAGCTCCTCTCATTTACTATTTTTTTACTTAGATTTTCGTTTTTTATTGGACATTAAAATATATTTTGTTGTTGTTTTAGATATGGCTTCGTCAAGAAGATGTTGTGTGCTTAATCCCGATTGTTTTTGCTATATTTGTGGTGCAAAGTATTGAAAACCTATATCGGACTTTGTGAAAACTGCGTATCATCAATACTTTAAAATAAAATTGTGTAATTAGGACAAGCCATGTGTTCCTCATATTGTATGCCAGAAATGTGTGGTATGTCTACGGTTATGGTCCAGGGGAAAAGAGATGCAATAATGTTCGTAACACCCATGATTTGGCGAGAACCTCGAAACCTACATGACGATTGCTACTTCTGCGTTGTGAAAATAAACGGAATTAACCCTGGAAATCGAAGTAATCGGTCATATCCTAACTTATCTTCTGCTCAACGACCTCAATTAAAATCACAAGAGGTACAACCCAGCACATCTAAATCTTCTGATGATCCAAATCTCTGTGAACCCGAACGAAATACATCAAGTGAAGACTCTGATTCAGACTACAAATGTAGCCTTTCAGAACCTCAACCAATTAATCAGAAAGAACTAAATGACTTAGTAAGAGATCTGAACTTACCAAAAGAAGCTTCTGAAATTTTAGCATCTCGTTTAAAAGAAAAAAATTTGTTTACCCGAGAAAAAAATCTGTTACCGTATTTTTCTCAAGAGAAGGATTTAGTTTTTTGTAACGATGTTGGTGGTATTTTGCAGCAGATGGGATTAAAACAGTACCAACCTAGTGATTGGCGTCTTTTCATAGACAGCAGCAAAAGAAGTTTAAAGTGTGTTTTGCTTCATAACGGTAACAAGTACGGATCTACACCTATTGCACATTCGACGACCTTAAAAGAAGAATAAGTAAATGTTTCTAAGGTTATGGAAAAAATTAAGTATCAAGAGCACAAATGGGTCATTTGTGTTGATCTGAAAATTGTTAACTTTCTTTTAGGTCAACAAGGGGGGTACACAAAGTTCCCTTGTTTTATGTGTGTCTGGGCTAGTCGTGACAAACAACACCATTGGTCACAAAAAGTTTGGCCAGTGCAGGAAGAGCTAAAAGTTGGTACAAAAAATGTTATAAACGTGCCTTTAGTTAGCCGAGACTGCATCATACTTCCACCACTTCATATTAAACTCGGCATAATGAAACAGTTTGTGAAGGCGCTTGACAAAAGTGGCGAATGTTTTAATTTTCTTTCACGCAAGTTTCCAGGATTAAGTTCAGAAAAATTGAAAGCTGGTATTTTTGATGGGTCACAGATTAGGCAACTCGTGAAAGATCCTAATTTTGTCAAATCAATGACTGAAGTCGAATCCAAAGCTTGGAATTCATTTGTTTTGGTTATGAGTAGCTTCCTAGGCAAAGAGAAATCTCACGAACATGTCGAGCTTGTTGAGTGCATGCTATCGAACTTGCAAGAGCTAGGGTGCAACATGAGCATAAAAATCCACTTCCCGCACTCGCATTTAGACCGATTTCCACAAAATCTGGGTGATTTTAGTGAGGAGTGAAAGATTTCAGACTACTGCTTGAGTTTGCAACGAGATCTACCTAAAGTCGTTCATTCAAGGAAATCTTATAAAAGATCATTTGCTAGTGTTCAATAGAAATTTTGTTAACATAATGTATTATTTTTTTGTATTTTTTTGGCAAAATAATAAAACTGTATATTTCAAAAGGTAAAGCTGTTAGCAATCTCCCAGTATTTTTTTCATAGTCAGGGCCATAGACAGAAAAAAAATAAAGGAAACAAGACTTGTGTTGACCAGTGTTATTATTCATTTTTCTAAGCATTAGCGCCCAATCTAAATAAAAAAGTAATGAAAAATGATATTAGATTTTGTTTATTGTTTATAACGAACTTCGGATATAGCGAACCATTTTAGTGATTTTTGGAGTTCGTTATAAACGCACTTCACTGTAGTTTTTTTCTCCAATAACTACTGACAGTGTGAGCATTCAGTTCTAATTTTGAACATAAAACACCTACATTTTTCAACTTAACATCTTTATTTATTAACACCCCTTGAAAATGCCGTCACGTTAAAAGACGAGTTTATTAGTTCTTCTTTTGGGCCCATTTAATTTGGATGAAGTTCGAATAGTCCCCTGATTATATTTTAGATACGTATCACGAAGGACGGACTGGAAATTATCGACTTTCGGTCACAGCCTTTATTTCATTTACAGTTTCCGTAAATTTTCAAGTTTCAGCTTTTTTTCCGATTATTATTTCTTTCGTGGTTTCAGCAGTATATATATGAATGTCGACCGTTCATAAACCACTTGCAACTCAGCGACTATAGAATGATATTTTTAAGTTATAAAATGTGAAATCTATTCTAAGAACCGTAAATATCTACGAAACAATAACATTACAATGGTGTCTACCAGTACAAATGTTCTTTAGAAAGGTTAACGATACCGCATTATCAAAGCTAACAATTAGGAATAGATAAACAAGTTAAAATTTGAGTATTTACAACACAAAATGCATTGTTAAAAATATAACCTCTATCGTAGTAATTGTATACGATCATCTTTTCGAATATGTAATAACAAACTCGGAGCTATTGTTGACTGACAATCATCGCTCCAGATGATGCTAACATGGTTAGCAAAACCCGTCGTACATAAAAAAAAAGTGTTTGGTGTAATGATGACATCCGTTGTGTAGCACAAATTTTAGAGTTATTTTTTGTCTTGCCCTCCCAGAACTGCAACCTATGTTTCATGTTTGATAGAGGTACCACCAGAGGTCGACGATTTAATTCGACTCATTTTTAACGAGAAACTAACTTATGTAAGTATTAAAGAGATGATTGATTGGTCCGTTGCTTTGTGACAGTACATTTTAACAATAAAATTACTTAATTACTTTGTTAACTGTCACTAAATATATTTGTAAAGATTTTACAATTGCGTTATCGCGATGTCGTTTTTTTTTTTTTTTTTTTTTTTTTTATTGGTCTAGCAAACGTGCTGCAGGGAAGTCCCTAAAGCGCTCCAGGAGCGGCACGAGTGCGAAAAAAAGCGATTCACGTTGTTCTTGAATCGCTGTAAATTGTACTCGGTGGAAACACAGCGCTGGCAAATTATTCCAAAGGGATGACGTTCTCCATATAAAAGATTGCTTGAAAAGCGTTGTACGCGGAGTAACAAGCTGAACCTCATACGGATGCGAAGCACCAGCGCGACGTGTATTTCTAACACGCACCGCTTTGGGAGGAATTAAGCGGGCTACATCCTTCGAACACTTTCCATGAAAATAACTTGTAGAACAGACTCAAGTCGCCAACCGTTCTTCGATGTTCCAGCGAATCAAGGCCGCCGGTTAATTCCGGGTCCCCAATCAGACGGACCGCTCTTCTCTGAACAGAATCCAACAAATGCAGTGTATGTTTGGGAGCGGAGCCCAAACGTGGGAGCAGTATTCCATAGTTGGTCGAATTTGGGCTTTGTAAAGAATTAACAGTTGTTGTGGGGTGTAAAGCTTTCTGGTTCTAAAAAATAATACCTACTTTTGAGAAGCTCTCCTTGCTATGCCTGCAACATGTTCATGCCAAGACATATTTGCTCCCAAACTAACGCCCAACAAATTGAGCGACGATGCTAGGGGAATGGAGTGTCCCGACATAACTAACAACGTTAACTTTTTTTAGAAAAAACTGCCGCTTGGGTTTTTGTAGCGTTAAATTCCACTTGGGTTACTGTCACCCCAAGATAGAATTTCTTCCAGGTCTTTGTTAAGTTGAACGACCTCCTGCTGTCTGCGGATATTCACCTGAGCAGCCGATGTCCGAGCGTTCAAGGTGAATGAAGAGACAAGCGTACTGTCATCTGCAAAGCTATAGATTGGATTCCCGTCTTTTCCAGTAGATCGTTAATGTAAATGAGAAAGAGAGTAGGAGACAGTATGGAGCCTTGGGGTACACCGGCGTTGATAGTGAGGGTGTTAGAAAGAAATCCGTCGACCGCCACTCGTAAAGAACGCTCTCTGAGGAAACATGAGAGCCACAAACAGAACCTTTCAGACATACCATATGAGCGCAACTTAGCCAACAGTCCATCGTGCCAAACACGGTCGAATGCCTTGGATAATGTCAAGAGCAACCGCTCGAGATTTCTCCAAAGTGTTCAATTGCGTTATTCCAAACATGTGTTACATAAGTCAGAAGATCTCCTGTTGATCTATGTTTACGAAAACTATATTGGTGATCGCTAATAATATTGAATCGTTCAAGATATTTTAGAAGATGCTCATTGATAACCTTTTCCATGACTTTCGATATTATTGAAAGCAGTGCAACTGGTCGGTAGTTATTTGGCAAGGTCTTCTTACTTTTTTTAGGTATCGGCTGAACCGTGGCACATTTCTAGCAGGACGGAAATATTCCCTTTCTGTAGGATAGGTTAAAAAGTCTACAGAAAACTGGTGTTAGTTCCCTTGCACAGTTTTTGAGAACTATGGCAGGTATTCCGTCAGCGCCAGAAGCCTTCTTGGTGTCTAGCTTCATTAAAATACGCTTTATGATGCGCTGTCTGAACAACATCGGACATCCTCGACTGCTATATGGGAATAGTAGTACAACTACATTGTCAAACGCTTAACTAAGACTTGACAGGCTTAATAGTCTTAGATAAGCGTCTGAGAATGTAGTTGTACTACGAAATCGTGATAACGCAATTGTAAAATCTTTACAAATACACTCCTGGACAAAATTAACGCAACAATATATTAAATCATACAAATCTCTATAATGAATTAATTTTAATAATTTTTTATGAACATTGGCTACACCAAAAGTTAGAAAAAACTTATTCGGATACTTTAAAAGTGAATTAGCTACCAAATTTCTCTACAAGATTCGAATTAAAAATATTCTTAAAACCTAATAACAAAACCGTTGAAATCATGTAATAATGAAAAAAATAAACTGGGATACTAGTAGCAAAATTAATGGTGTAACTGGGACACTAGTAGCGTGTGTTGCCTCCTCTACTTCGGATGACAGCGTTTATGCGCCTAGGCATGCTTCTAATTAAATTTTGGATAAAATCTTGAGGAATTTGCTCCATTCTGTGATAACTGCATTTTCAAGTTCCCTCAGGTTTCTAGGTGCAGGTATATGAAGTTTCACATTTTTCTTAAGGTGTTCCCGTACATGTTCTATCGGATTCAGATCCGGTTTTTTGGTGGCCATTGCATAATCGGTATATCAACTTGATTAAGATAATCGAGTACCTCCCTAGCCACGTGAGGTCGAGCGTTGTCTTGCATAAACAGGATATTGGGCCCCACAAAATGACCGAAAGGCATCACATGTTCTATTACGATATTCATCAAGATAGTAAGTCAGCATTCATGGATCTCGTACGGGCAGGAACTAACTCTGTGCGAGCATCAAAGCAGATGCCACCCCAGAACATAACAGAGCCACCGCCGAATGGAATCCTTGCAGAGATATTGCCAAGGAGCAAACCTCTCTCCTGGTCTTCGCCATACTCGCTCACGACCATCTGAATGTTTTAGACTAGCCCTAGCGTTTCATCTGTGAAAAAAACTTGTTTCCAATCACCATTTTTCGTGAGTTCGAAGCAAAACCGTAACCTGGCAACTCTGTTCTCTCTAGTAAGCAAGGGCGCAGTGGCTGATCTCCTACTGTTTAATCCAGCTTCATTTAACCGTCTTCTAACTGTTTTAGAAGAAATTGTGTCATTGCGAACAGCTTCGAGTTCGTTTCTTATTATAGAACTAGTGACAGTCCTGTTTTCTTAAAGCATATTGTCTTATAAAATGTTCATCTAGGCTGTTAGTGCATCGTTTT
>CM032452.1:131225363-131413796 GCA_019049505.1 Pachyrhynchus sulphureomaculatus | reverse complement strand
CGTTCTCGAATTGGGCTCTAGAAATGTTGGAAGAAGGTGACCAATTTCATCGCAAAATCATCTTTAGTGATGGAGCGTATATTTTTGGATAAATGGCTTCGTCAACAAACAGAATATGCGTTATTGGTCAGGTGAAAACCCTCATGTGCTTGAAGAAACATCACTTCATCCACAAAAAATTACTGTTTTGGTGCGGTTTTCATGCCGGTGGTGTCATTGGGCCATCTTTTTCGTTGACGAAAATAACCGTCACGTTACAGTCAATGGAGATCGCTACCGAAGCATGTTGCAACATTATTTCTTTGATCAATTGCATGGGCTAGACATTAATCATATGTGGTTTCAACAAGACGGCGCCACAAGCCACACAGCGGGTGTAACAATCGACTTACTGCAATCTAAATTCGGTGAACGTGTTATATCGAGAAATGGTCCCGTCGAATGGCCGCCTAGATCGTGTGATTTAACACCTCTAGACTTCTTTTTATGGGAGTACGTTAAATCATTGGTCTATGCTAACAAGCCTGCGTCGTGAGAGGAGCTCAGAGCCAATATTGGAAGAGAGATAGCGGCCGTTTCCGTCGAAATGTGTGGCCGAGTCATCGAAAATTGGGTTCAACGAATCGACCGCTGCAAACGTACCCGTGGTGGACATATGAATGAAGTCGAATTCCATACATAAATGTTTTGATTGTACTTCAAGCCGATAGTGAAATTTTCGAAATGTCTCAAATGGGTTGCGTTTTATTTCAAAAAAAAGTTGTCAAGTCCTTAATGGAAGACTCGATATTTAACTTACAGCGAATACTGGAAAGGGTAGCTTATAATATACGATGTTACATGAACGTTCTTTTAAGTTATCTTCCTAGCTATGAAGGAAAATTTGCAAAGTTTAGGAACAAATTACTTAACTATTACTCTTGTCATCTGCATTTTTCGATATACGAGGATGGATTGAAAAGTTCGCGGCCTAGTCAAGAAAATAAAATAAAATACGTACAAAAATATTTTTATTTTCCGACGTAATCTCCACCTAGCTCTATGCACTTCTTCCACCTGCTTTCCAAAGCTTCCACACCTATTTGAAAAAAAGATTCTCAAGGTCTTCAAAATTCCTGTTTAACTGCAGCTTCGATTTTTCATTTGATGAAAATTTCTGGCCACCGAGGTGTTTTTTTAGGTTTGGAAACAGGTGAAAGACGGAAGATGCCAAATAGGAGAATAAGCCGGGTGGGGCAGCAATTCGAAACCACAATCACGAATTTGAGCCATAGACTCGACAGACGTGTGAACGCGAGCGTTGTCCGAATGGAACAAAACTTTCTTTCTCAGTAATCAGGGGCGTTTTCTCTTTAATTTCTTGACGTAAACGACCCAAAAGGGTGCAATAGTAAGTCGCGTTTATTGTTTCGCCTTTCGGAAGGTAGTCCACTATAACAGTATCTTTAGCATCCCAAAAAACTGACGCCATCCCTTTTCCAGCCGACAGAATTGCCTTCGCTTTCTTTGGGGTCGGTTCACCAGATTTTTTCCACTGCTTGGATTGTTGTTTTGACTCTGGAGTATAGTGGTGAATCCAAGTTTCGTTCATTGACACAAACTTGTTAAGAAAATCTTGCGGATCAACCTCAAACATCTCCCAAACAGTCGCGAGAAATCGTGACTCGAATTCGTTTTTGTTCAACTGAAAGCAATCTGGGGACCTACCTAGCGAAACCTTAGAAAATCCGAGTTCGTTGGCAATGATATTTTGTGTTCGTTCATACGAGATGCCTATAGTGTCTGCTATCTCCGTGATAGTCAATCTACGGTCTTTCAATATGAGATCACACATTTTGCTGATGTTTTCTTCAGTCCTAGACGTCGTGGCTGGCCGAAGCGAGTGTCATCTTCGATGCTCTCTTGTCCACGTTTAAATTTTGCAACCCATTTTTTCACAGTGGTATATGACGGAGCAGATTCCCCTAGTGTTGTTTTCATATCATCGTGAATCTCCTTTGGTGTTGATCTTTTTTTAAACAGGTACTTGGTTCAATTTTTTCCATTTTTCCAAATACGCTGCACTTGGGCGCACTAAACTCGTTCTAACCTAAAAACCACAAATTGTACAGCAACAAAATTTAACACTGTGACAACGAAAGAAAGTATGAACTTATTGAGGGTACTATAATAAAAATATAATCATTTTTTGGTGAGGCCGCGAACTTCTCAATACATCCTCGTATAATTTTTTCGACTAGGTAGATAACTTCAAAAAATAATCCCAAAAACCATGTTATGATTTTATTATTTCCAATTTTAATAGAAACAAGAATGTCGAAGATCGAACTGTGAGGACAGAAAAATATGCGGTAAATATGTTTACCATTTTTTTCTGAAGTATTTATTTTCTATTAAATAATACTGAGGCTCTATAATTTTGTTTCCTCTGTTAAAATAATTATGAATGCAATCTTTTGCCAATTTGATCTTTAGACGAAATTTAATTGAGGTGTTATCACCTTATAAACCAATTTCCTAACACTGTATGTATTTCGCTAACTATATTAGCATCATCGAAAGCGAATTAAGAGAAATGAATTGGTCCTTTTACATTAGCAGAATCAGAATTTAAGAACTGCATTTCTTGTCTTGTGTATAAATTTTTTTCTTAAGTTTAATAGCCACAAAGTAGCCTACTACATAGACTGAAAAATGCCAAGACTTTTGAAGAAAAAATAATGTGTCAAGAATCAATCACATTCTTCAACATAATTTCCTTCAAGAGTGATTCACTTATTCCAGAAATCTTCTAACATTTGGATACCTTTCATATAGTAAGATTTGTCGAGCTCTCTAAAATAAGGTTCAGTTTCCCCTTCAACTTCCCAAATCTCTTTCCCTGGAGCCACCTTTTCAAATCTGAAAAGAGATAATAATCGCTGGGGGCCAGATCTGGTGAATACGGCGGATGTGGAAGCAATTTATAGCCCAATTGGTTCGATTTCACCACCAATTTTATGGACTTGTGAGTTGGTGCATTATCTTGGTGAAGCAACACTTTTTTTTCCGCTAAATGCGACCTTTTTAGTGTTCCGTACGGAACACTTATAAGATCACTTCGGTGTCTGTCTGTCTGTCACACAAGATTTTCTCCGAAACTATTTTACATAGAAAGTTGAAATTTGGTCATCAGATTTTAGTAAAGATTGGAAACAAACTTTGTTGAAAACTCATTTGGGGTATGTTTTGTGAAGTCACTGATCATTTTAGACCTCTGTAACAAAATCTTTTATTTTAAAAGCAATCAACGTACGGAACACTAATTGCGCAAGTTGAACTTGCACTTGACCGGTTATTTATTTTTAATTTCACCGTTCAAACGATTCAATAATCCCACGTAATAGTGTTCGGTGAGTGTACGCCCCCTTCTCAAGATAGTTGAGCATGCGCATCCAAAAAAATACTTGTCAAATTCTTTCCATCAGATGTTTGTATTTTTAATCGCTTAATCAACACACGAGATTCTTTTTGCGAAAATCAAAAATAGCATCACTCAAACATCTGTAACTCGCAAACTAATAAACAAAATGTCATGAAAATTTTACACGAATCTTCGGAGACTTGATACTAACTAAAAATTATATGATTTTTTTGTTTGTGCCGCCATCTCTGGGAAAGTCTCGGGACTTTTTACCCCATGAAAACATTACTTAAAACAGAGGGACACAAATAGCGAATGCTTTTCGTTTGATCTAATAACTTTTATGAATCATGGTGCGATTACTATGATTGGCTTATCCTGAAAATTAGAACTAATTAGTGTGAGTATGTTGCCTAAAAAAGTAAAAAAAAAACCAACATTATTTTAAGATCATATTTTGCTTGTTTATAGATTTTCTGTTTCAAATTAGGAAAAAATTGATACAAAAACTTTAAAAGTTTGTAACAACGTTGCTAAATGTTTGTTATTTTAGTATTTAATAACATGACCATTAGATACAAACATCTCCGAGATTTTCAAATTTATTTTGCTGGCTTCTTGGTAATTTCGTGTACTGACAGTTTTCTAAACTTAGAAAATGAGGCAATCTTTTTAAGATATCGTAATGTGTTTGTAATTCTTATTTCATGTAAAAAATATTCTTACTTTTCGTTTTATATAGTTTAAACTTTGTTTAGCTCCGTGCACAATTCTGAATACTGTAGTTTAGGATACTCCAGTTGCCTGAACAAGCACTGGAATCCTCAATCATCGATTTGATAACAGCAAATCCTCTACAAGCCTGATGGTTTTTCTTAGTCCTTGCTTCAACCTGGCTTCCTAATCTGGGGTCATCCTAAACTGAGTCTCGGCCACTTGAAAATAAGATGAACCGTCATTGCCGTACACCTGGGACCTTCTTTCATAAATAGCCCCTGGTGGATTTCCCCCTTTAGTGATAAACGTAATTACTGCGCAATTTTCCACATCACTTTTACACATTTTTCTAAAGAAAACTAATCGTAAAAACTGCATAGCGCAACGAACTCATATCGGGGCAACTTAAAAAACACCCTTTATATATATATATATATATATATATATATATATATATATATATATATATACAGGGTACCCCATATGATACGATGCACATACTGACGTTGATAATAAAATGTTTTGAATTATCAGTTCGAAGAAATTTCGCCATCTTGATTTTTTTAAATGGATAGTCCTGTATATTATTTTATTTTTGAGTCCTACTAAAAATTATAGATATTATTTG
This sequence comes from Pachyrhynchus sulphureomaculatus, assembly GCA_019049505.1. Lineage (NCBI taxonomy): Eukaryota > Metazoa > Arthropoda > Insecta > Coleoptera > Curculionidae > Pachyrhynchus > Pachyrhynchus sulphureomaculatus. Next base: position 131,409,048 of record CM032452.1, on the reverse strand, counting down.
GGTAACATACCATATGTCTAAAATTGAACTGTTTTGGAATTATTGTCATTTGAAATTTAAAATAAAATAAAAAACCGGTCAAGTGCAAGTTGAACTTGCACAATTAGTGTTCCGTACGATTGTTTTTAAAATAGAAAATTTTGTTACGGTGGTATAAAATGATCAGTGACTTAACAAAAACACACCCCAAATGAGTTTTCAATAAAGTTTGCTTCCAATTTTTACTGAAAACTGGTGACCTTGAAATTTTGTTTTTTTCTATACCAGATAAATTATTAAAGGTAATGATAACACAGGGGAACAGCTGTTTTGGTGTCGAGGTTTTTTGAGCTGATTCTATATCAATTTGATGTCCTGAATTCAAATAACGTATTCATTTGTACCTAGGAGCTCAAATTTTTAAGATATACAATTTTAGAGAAATATAAGTTACATTATTGTAACTCAAATCCGTAAGTGTAGTAAACAAAAGTAGATACGAAATTTTTATTTTAGTTATACAAAATACAATATTATGTCGTACTTACAAACAAAAAAAAAACATTGAAGAAATGAAATAGTCACTCAACACTTGGAAAGCTTCTTTTCCGCGACATTCTTGAATGTTTTTTTAAACAGTCCCTTTTTAAACTCCAGCAGTAATCTGCCATCATGTGCATGTCCCATCTTCCTTGGTAGCGGTCCTCCATAACTTTAATATCTTGGTGAAATTTTTCACCTTGTTCCTCACTCATGTCTCCTAAATTTTCTGGAAAACGGTCTAAGTGGCTGTTGTAAATAGTGTATTTTAATACTCATATTGCACCCTAAGGATTTGAAACTATTAAGCATCTTGTTAACCATTTCAACATAGTTTGGAGCTTTATGTTTGCCTAGAAAATTTTCTACAACTGCAACAAATGATGTCCAAGCTTCTCGTTCAACTTGATTCATTGAATTTATGAAGGCAGGATCCTTAATTAATTGTCTTATTTGTGGGCCGTCAAATATCCCTGCTTTGAGTTTTTCTGTGCTCAACTGATGCATTTTTACCCCTATATATGTAAAACAAAACCCATTCTTATCAAGAGCCTTTACAAATTGCTTCATTAAGCCCAACTTTATATGTAACGGAGGAAGTATGATTTTTTTCTCTTTCAATCAAAGCGTCGTTAATGACATTCTTTTCCCCAACGTCCATGTTTTCTCTCTGAGGCCAATCTTTTCTAACCCAGTGGTGTGTTTTGTCCCTACTATCCCAGAGGCACAAGAAACACGGATATTTCGTGTAACCACTTTGCTGCCCAAGAAGAAAGTTTACCATTTTTAAGTCTACACAAATCATCCATTGATGTTCGTAATACTTTATCTTCTGCAAGACCAAAGCTATGGTATTATATTCTTCTTTCAGTTTCGTTGAGTGAGCTAGTGGTATTGAACCATATTTATTCCCATTATGTAGAAGGACACATTTTAAACTTCGCTTTGAACTGTCAATAAATAGGCGCCAATCATCTGGAATATATTCAGAAAGTCCCATTTCTTTCATGAGTCCCCTAATTTCGTGACAAAATACAAGATTGTCTTCTTGAGAAAAGAATGGTAGCAGATCTTTTTCTCTTGTACGGTAAAAGGTAATTTTGGTTCCTTGTTCCAGTAAATTTTTGTCGTTCAACCTAGAAGCCAGTACTTCAGAAGCTTTTTTTCGATAAATTGAGATCCCTGGTGAGATCATTTAATTCATTTTGATTGAAGCGTTGAGGAACTGATGACGTCCCCTCATAGTCACTGTTAGTTTCATTAGCATCAGAACTTTTATTAGCATCAGAAGAGCGATCAGAGGGAAAATATTCGTCATCAGAGATATGTGGCAGCTGATGAAATGTTGGAATCGGTATTTCATCTGAGTGCGGGATAGGGCGTATTGCCGAGTCTAAATTGGGATAAGTCCACTTACTGCGGTTATTTCGATTGATTCCATTAGTATTTACTAAACAGAAATAACAATCATTGAAGTGGTTTTTTGGTTCTCTCCAAACCATTGGTACGCCGAATTTTAGACATTTTCTTTTCCCGGTAGTCCACTGCCATAAATGCTCTGTACAAGTTTTACATACGAGATGCGGGGCCCACGTTTTGTCCTGGTCACCAAGCTTAACTCCAAAGTATCCAAGATACGCTTGCTTTACAAAGTCAGTAATAGTTTGTCTGTTTTGTTGAAACATGTATTCTCCGCATATATAGCAAAACACATCAGGTTGATTTACACAACTTCTTCTTGAACTGGAACCTGAACTCATTTTAATTCTGTTCAATAACACAAAAACACTCTTTTCTTAACATAAAATAAACACGCCGAATTCGATCTACTCTCATTAGTAAGAACGCACAAACGGACGAGACTTACCCGAGTTAGGTGATTAAAAGGGTCAGTTCAGGTACCTGATAGGCAATGGTTCCACTATTTATAGATTTACCTGGAATTTACCCAATTACAGACTGACAATAAAACGATTGTACCGTCATTAATGAATATATAATAATTTTAAAACTCTCATAAATAAATATACTGAATAAAAACCACATTGGTAGATAAGTTAATGTATCTAAAAAAGTAGAGCTGATAGAGAAAAACGGATTGCATGTATAGATTTAGCGTCCCAAATATAGTTGAAATCAGCTCTAAAATCCCAGGCACCAAAACAAAAATATTTTTTTGTTGCCCTGTGTAATTTTCGTTCAATCTATACCCCGTGGAGAATATTCCAGGATTTTTTTTCAAAATTTTTTGATCAGTACTTTTCGAGATAAGGTAGGGGACAGCGATTTTTCACGATTTTTTAAAAGTAATACGAAGAAACGTGTGTGCGCAAGTATTACATTATATATATATATATATATATATATATATATATATATATATATATATATATATATATATATATATTTTACTCGTGTTTTCACAAGCTTTCATTTGACACCACACTCGATGACCTAGTAAAAAAATTTTTTTCACTTCCGATTTCACCCCTCAAAACGAATCTTTTAAGTCAAAATTTATGTTACGGTGATATAAAATGATCAGTGACTTCACAAAACACACCCCAAATAAGTTTTCAACAAAGTTTATTTTTAATCTTTACCGAAAATTGATGACCTTGAAATTTCTGTTTTTTTATATACCAGATAAATTATTACAAATAATGCACTCGTGATAATTTTCGTTCAATTTACACCCCGTGGAGAATATTCCAGAATTTTTTCAAAATTTTTTGATAAGTACTTTCCGAGATAAGGCGGGTGGACAGCGATTCTTCGCAATTTTTTAAAAATAATACAAAGAAAAGTGCGTGCAAGTATTACATCAAATATATATTTTTTACTCGTGTTTTCACAAGCTTTCATTTGACACCACACTCGATTACCTAGTAAAAAAATTTTTTTTCACTTCCGATTTCACCCCCCAAAACTAACCCCTTAAGTCAAAATTTAACTTTCAAAACTACGTGGCTCTGATGAGGCCATCAATTCCTATATTACTACCGAATTTCAACTTTCTACGACAAATAGTTTCATAGAAAATCGGGTGTGACAGACAGACGGATAGACACCGAAGTGATCTTATAAGTGTTCCGTACGGAACACTAAAAAAGACAAAAGAACTATTAATAAATACTTTATCTTAATTTTTAAGGTAACAATTCCTCAAAATGTCTACAGTTAACAGCGAAGCAATGACCCAATCGGTCCTAAACAGCTTGAACAGAGTTTTGCAGAGAATCCTATGCTACTTCATATTGAATTCTTTGTTGTAAATATTCTATACTTTCAGGTCGACTTCGGTAAACTTTAGTTTTTAAATACCCCAATAAAAAAAAAAATCGAGTGGCATAAGGTCGGGACTCCTTGCAGGCCATTTTACAACACCTCTTCTGCCTATCAATCGATTAAGAAAAATTGCATCCAAATATCTACGAACATTGATTTCATAGTGGGGAGGTGCTCCGTCCTGTTGATACCACAGATTCCTGTTAAGGTAGCCAAATTATTTCCATCAGGAAAAAGACCTGCACAAGTAGGAATAACTTGGTCTTGGAGTAACTCTAAATAACCGCTGTCATGTAAGATTTCCATCGATAAAAAAGGAACCAATGATATGACGTCCACAAATCCCTGCCCACACGTTTATCTTTTGTAGTCTTTGAGACTGACTGTCGATTATCCAGTGAGGATTCTCAGTAGACCAGTACCGGTAGTTATGCCTGTTAACTCTTTCGTTAAGACAAAATGTGGCCTCGTCAGAAAAAACATGAATTTTTCTTCATTCAGTATACGACTTAAGGTACCTTTACTTACGTTGTGGTCTAGGCAAAGCTGACGAGTGGCTGTATGGGGATTTTCTGTAATTTCCAATAAAACATCTAACTTTTTATCATGGCTTGTTTTAACTTTTGGAGGTCCAGATTTAGAACGATTCTTACCATGACCTGATTGTCTAAATTGTTTTAATGTTTTGCTAACTACGGATTGGGTAATAGGTTCTCGATTCGGATATTCTGCGTTAAAGAGATCACACACCTCCTGTTGTGTTCCCCCACGGTCTCTATAACCAACCATCATTAACAAAGTGATTATTTCAGTTTCTGTTAAATGTACCATTATGACATTACGTTCAAATTCAGTTTGACAAAATGCACCAATAAACGTTTTCGTTAATAAATCATTTTTTAACGCGTTAAGTCGTTATCTGACAGTAAATGTTTGACATGAGCCAGCTTAAATTTTTTTTTAATTTGATCCCTTTAATTTCAAATATTAATAATTCCAAAACAGTTCAATTTAGACATATGGTAAGTTAGACAAATAATATCTAGAATTTTTAGGGCTTCCATTTAAAAAATTTTAAAATGGCGTAATTTCTTCGAACTGACGGTTCAAAACATTTTATTGTCAACGTTAGCATGTGCGCCGTATAATACTCTATAACTTTTAACAATAAAACTACTTAATTACTTTGTTAACTGTCACTAAATTTATTTGTAAAGATTTTACAATTGCGTCATCCCGATTTCGTAGTACAACTACATTGTCAAACGCTTAACTAAGACTGACAATGTAGTTGTACTACGAAATCGCGATAACGCAATTGTAAAATCTTTACAAATATATTTAGTGACAGTTAACAAAGTAATTAAGTAGTTTCATTGTTAAAATGTACTGTCACAAAGTAACGGACCAATCAATCAACTCTCTATAACTTTTATTTAAACATTTTCTGATACACATAAATAAATGCTGTGGAATCATTATTCCATACATATGGAGCACCCTATATACATGGTGTATATATATATATATATATATATATATATATATATATATATATATATATATATATATATATAATCTATATCCATAAAAAAAAGTATGATGGTGTCAAATCTTAGCTGCGCGGAGGACATGGCACATCTCCATAACGACTGATCACACGATTGCCGAACTCAGTGTGCAAAAGATCGATTATTTCACGGTTGGTGTGGCATGTTGCGCCAATCCTTCTGGAACCAAAACGTCTTCAACACCAAATCGTTGCTACAAAAAATCAGTTACGTCTCTGAAACGTACTTCATTCACCGAAACTCCAGCTTCATCTTCAAAGAAAATAGGGCCCACAATGCTACAACTCCAAAAACCACACCAAAAAGTTACTCTCTGAAGATGCATTAGCTCTTTGACGACTACGTGTGAATTTTCTACAGTTTTGCTTGTTTACATATCCTCCGAGCAAAATCGGCGTCACTTTTCAACTTATTTAAACACAATAGATACATAGAAGCTATAATGAAGCGGATGGTCAAATTACTTCAATTCTTAAGTGAGTTGGACCTTGTAAACAACTAATCCGAGATCTTTATGCAAAACTTTTTTCAAAGAAGTATGTTCAGATCTGCGATGAGTTTTGCTTCTTGGGTTTTCATGCATACTTTGGATAACAGCAGCAATATTTTTATCTGTGCGCACTGAACGAGTACGAGGATGGGTTAAGTTATCAATAAGCATGCCAGTTTCATGAACTTTCCTTACAAATTTCTTTTAGATTCTCGTACAGTTTCTGCAACAGGTCACACACTTTGGAACTAATTTTTTTGAATATTTCGTTCGTGTTGACAGTGTTGAACTGTTCATAGTTCAAAAAACAAACCAATAGTTGGTCCATATATATATATATATATATATATATATATATATATATATATATATATATATATATATATATATATATATATATATGTATATATATATATATATATATATATATATATATATATATATATATATATATATATATATATATATATATATATATATATATATATTATATATATATATATATATATATATATATATATATATATTAATACTATATTAAAATTCCGGGTTTCAATCCGTTGGTCTAACGCTCGAAGCTAACTAAGCAGCAGCAGCAGCTAGATCATAGTATCGAATAGCAGCAGCGGGAGCACTTGAAAACGCCATATGAAATTTTTGGCGAAACATCGTGCAAATTCATTGTTAGACGAACGAATTGAAACCCGTAATTTTATATATATATATATATGTATATATATATATATATATATATATATATATATATATATGTATATATATGTATATATATGTATATATATGTATAAGGTTTGAGTTATTTATTGACCATGCCAATGCAAGAGAATTAAGATTGGTTCTTGACTGAGGCGTAACAAATAACGAGACATATCTCTGATTAGTAGACCACGATACGCTGGTACTGTGGCTTGGTTGTGAAATGAAGAGACGTATACCCTGAGACCGTGGGTTGGAATCCCATCAGCGCCTAGAAACTTTTTTAATTCTCTTGTAGTTGTGACTTTACCTTCAAGTGTTTTCCTGTATTCTAGTCTTGGCTTTTTCTATAAAATAGTTGTACTACTCACCAGTTTAACCACAATTCTATCGTTCCCAGTTTTCCTTATAATCTCCTCTTTTGCCGCCTCTGCTTTGTCTTTATCTCGACAAGCCAATATCACACGCGCTCCCCTTTTGGCAAACTCTAGAGCCGACTGAAATCCTATTCCTAAAATAATGGGATTTTTATTTATAAATTTCAGTGGCGTAACTGCTTGGCAAAAATAGATTACTCATGAGTGAAAATCGGCGCTATAACAGTAAACAAATTTTAAAGAAACATTTTATATTTATTAATGCTACATATAGCTCAATTTCGGCCATGGGATTTACTCCTAAACATACTCTGCGTTTGTTAGATTCTGTCCAGAAGAAAAAATATTCGTCTGTTGAAGTACCAAGAACTCAACAAAAACCTGGTTTCTTTAGGGCATCGAGAAAACATTGGTAAATTGAGTGTTGTATAAAAACCTTAAAGAGAAATGACTAGAGTCAACTTGATTCCTTCCTGTACAGGGCATGTTTCTTAGATATCTGTGTTAAGTTTAACTTGCAAGGTATATATATATATTATATATATATATATATATATATATATATATTATATATATATATATTTATATATATATATACACATATATATATTTTTTATCTGAAAAATAGGTTATATTTCCATTACTTTCAATTTTATATTGGGAAGCATTTTTAGAATGTTTCCAGGTTTCTTGGTTGATGTAATGGACAGATTTTAAACATATTATTTATAGTAAAAAACACATAAGTGGTTAAAATGCAGGGAGGGGGTTTGAGGAGTTGTTTCATATATATCTTGTTAGAAGTTCTTTTTTGGGGTTCTTGGAGTCGAGGAATCTAAAAATTAGATTTGTTCTTATTGCTCTTAATTTTAACAGGGAATGGTGGTTAGAGGGTTAGCTTTGTGCGTTATATATCCGTTTGAGTTTTCTCAGAGTAGTGAAATCTGAAAATTGTATTATTTTTTTCGTTGTTTTCAATAATACATACGCGTTATAAGATGTGGGAAGAAGTCCTAGGGATCGCTTCAAATTTTGTGCTATACGCTCTTTTCAGGGTTTTTTCATTAGTTTCAATTTTAACAGAAATGGTAAGTAAAGACAAAGAGAAAGATTCAGTTGTAAATATCTCTGGAACTGTTCCTCTGTCCTACTTTTTTCTGGGATTAATATCTTATTAATAGATTACATTTCAGTAATATTTGTATATTTAAAGTACTTTAAAAGGTAATAATTAATAGTTGTAGGTATTAGTGTTAGTATTGTCGTAGTTTCTTGATTTATTGATAGTTTCTTTGATTATAAAACGCCAACTTTCAAACGATACATGTCAAGATTTTATGACATTTCGACGATTAGTTTACAAGTTACAGTGGTTTTAGTGACACTACTTTTGATATTTTCAAAACGATGGAAAAAAAAATTAAATTTCGTGTGTTGATTAAATACTGTTTTTTGATGGGAAAAACATACCGTTCAAGCAAAACAATGTTACGGCGATTTTGCCCTTGGAAAATGACTTATCATTTACTGATATGCTGAATATAAACGCAGTCGTACAGATACAAATGATGCTGAACGCTCTGGACGCCCAAATGAGGTGGTTACATCGAAAAACATAAAAAAATCCACAAAATTATTTTGGATGACCGTAAAGTGAAATTGCGTGAGACAGCTGACACCCTAAAGATGTCAAAAGACCGTTTTGGTCATATTTTATATCAATATTTGGGCATTTGAAAGCCCTGTTCGAAATGGGTTTGCTAACCATGGACCAAAAACAACAACGCGTTGATGATTCTGAGCGCTGTTTGGACCTGTTTAAGCGCAATAAAAAGGATTTTTTCATACGATATCTAACAATGGATGAAACATGGATCCACTACTACACAACGGAATCAAATCGGCAGTCAGCTAAATGTACAGTAGCCGGTGAAAGCCGCCCGAATCGACTAAAGATACAACAGTTGGCTGGGAAGGTTTTGGCCTCTGTATTTTGGGATACGCGTGGAATAATTTTTTATCGACTATGCTGAGAAGGAAAAAAAAAAAAAAAAAAAACCATCAATAGCGAATATTATATAACGTTATTGGTGCGTTTGAAAACAGAAATCGCAAAGAAACGGTCCCAAATGAACAAGAAAAGAGTGCACCGTGTCACAAGTCAATGGTTACGATGGCAAAATTGCATAAATTGAAGTTCGAATTGCTTCCTCATCCACCGTATTCTCCAGATTTGGCCCCCAGCGACTATTATCTATTCGCAGACCGCAAAAAATGCTGGCGGGAAAGAGATTTGGCTTTAAAGGCAAAGACAACTCCTTCTACAAGAAAAGTACAGAAAAGTTAGAAAAGCGTTAGGCTGATTGAATCGCGCTTGAAGGACACTATATTGATGAATAAAATCGAATTTTGCAAACAAGGTAAGTAGCTAAACCAAAAACTTTTCAGCGTACACGTGTTATGCATAGTGCATACACATAAATAGTAGTTTAAAATTCCGAGATTCTTAAATTGGTAATTCCAGACAAGATTCACTTTATTAAAACTTTTTAAAATCGAAAAAAAAAAAAACAAATCAAGCATGATGTATATTTTCAAGATTTTGCTTATATAAATTTCCAGTATGTATATTTTAATATCTTTACATTAATATTAAACATGCCGTTCGATAGTAATTCTTTTTTAATATAATTTGCATTCCCTGAACCAAAATATAAAATAGTTTTGTGAACCACACATATGCAAACTTATTAAAAATTGATATGTATTTTACTTTATATCTATAATATATATAAAATGCAACGTCTCTCTGTCTGTCTGTCTGTCTGTCCGTTAGTGCGGAGAACTGGAGAACCACTTATCCGATTTGCGTACTTTTTTTTAAAAACATACATATGTTCTCTGGGTACGTTATAGGCTATATTTTATTACGATAGGTAGCATAGCGCATGAGCAGTGACGATAATAGTGAATGAAGTCGGAAAAAAAGGTTACCGCTAACACGTTTCCTTGCAATACACAACCTAAACCATTAAATATGGAACAATATTATGTAGCAGGGAATATCTATAATCGATAATATATATAAAATGCAATGTCTCTCTGTTTGACTGTCTGTCCATTAGTGCGTTTATCACGCGAGAATCACTTATCCAATTTACGTGTCTTTTTTAAATTTATACATATATTCTTTGGCCAGGTTAGGTTATATAATAATTATAATAATCTATATCTATAACACATGGCAACAAAAAAATATTTTTGTTTTGGTGCCTGGGATTTTAGAGCTGATTTTTAACTATATTTGGGACGCTAAATCTATACATGCAATCCGTTTTTCTCTATCAGCTCTACTTTTTTAGATACATCAACTTATCTACCAATGTGCTTTTTATTCAGTATATTCATTTATGAGAGTTCTAAAATTATTATATATTCATTAATGTAGGTACAATGGTTTTATTGTCAGTCTGTAATTGAGTAAATTCCAGGTAAATCTATAAATAGTGGAACCATTGCCTATCAGGTACCTGAACTGACCCTTTTAATCACCTAACTCGGGTAAGTCTCGTCAGTTTGTGCGTTCTTACTAATGAGAGTAGATCGAATTCGGCGTGTTATTTTATGTTAAGAAAAGAGTGTTTTTGTGTTATTGAACAGAATTAAAATGAGTTCAGGTTCCAGTTCAAGAAGTTGTGTAAATCAACCTGATGTGTTTTTGCTATATATGCGGAGAATACATGTTTCAACAAAACAGACAAACTATTACTGACTTGACTTTGTAAAGCGAGCGTATCTTGGATACTTTGGAGTTAAGCTTGGTGATCAGGACAAAACGTGGGCCCCGCATCTCGTATGTAAAACTTGTACAGAGCATTTACGGCAGTGGACTACCGGGAAAAGAAAATGTCTAAAATTCGGCGTACCAATGGTTTGGAGAGAACCAAAAAATCACTTCAATGATTGTTATTTCTGTTTAGTAAATATTAATGGAATCAATCGAAATAACCGCAGTAAGTGGACTTATCCCAATTTAGACTCGGCAATACGCCCTATCCCGCACTCAGATGAAATACCGATTCCAACATTTCATCAGCTACCACATATCTCTGATGACGAATATTTTCCCTCTGATCGCTCTTCTGATGCTAATAAAAGTTCTGATGCTAATGAAACTAACAGGGACTATGAGGGGACGTCATCAGTTCCTCAACGCTTTAATCAAAATGAATTAAATGATCTCACCAGGGATCTCAATTTATCGAAAAAAAGCTTCTGAAGTACTGGCTTCTAGGTTGAACGACAAAAATTTACTGGAACAAGGAACCAAAATTACCTTTTACCGTACAAGAGAAAAAGATCTGCTACCATTCTTTTCTCAAGAAGACAATCTTGTATTTTGTCACGAAATTAGGGGACTCATGAAAGAAATGGGACTTTCTGAATATATTCCAGATGATTGGCGCCTATTTATTGACAGTTCAAAGCGAAGTTTAAAATGTGTCCTTCTACATAATGGGAATAAATATGATTCAATACCACTAGCTCACTCAACGAAACTGAAAGAAGAATATAATACCATAGCTTTGGTCTTGCAGAAGATAAAGTATTACGAACATCAATGGATGATTTGTGTAGACTTAAAAATGGTAAACTTTCTTCTTGGGCAGCAAAGTGGTTACACGAAATATCCGTGTTTCTTGTGCCTCTGGGATAGTAGGGACAAAACACACCACTGGGTTAGAAAAGATGGGCCTCAGAGAGAAAACATGGATGTCGGGGAAAAGAATGTCATTAACGACGCTTTGGTTGAAAGAGAAAAAATCATACTTCCTCCGTTACATATAAAGTTGGGCTTAATGAAGCAATTTGTAAAGGCTCTTGATAAGAATGGGTCTTGTTTTGCATATATAGAGATAAAAATGCATCAGTTGAGCACAGAAAAACTCAAAGCAGGGATATTTGACGGCCCACAAATAAGACAATTAATTAAGGATCCTGCCTTCATAAATTCAATCAATCAAGTTGAACGAGAAGCTTGGACATCATTTGTTGCAGTTGTAGAAAATTTTCTAGGCAAACATAAAGCTCAAAACTATGTTGAAATGGTTAACAAGATGCTTAATAGTTTCAAATCCTTAGGGTGCAATATGAGTATTAAAATACACTATTTACACAGCCACTTAGACCGTTTTCCAGAAAATTTAGGAGACATGAGTGAGGAACAAGGTGAAAGATTTCACCAAGATATTAAAGTTATGGAGGACCGCTACCAAGGAAGATGGGACATGCACATGATGGCAGATTACTGCTGGAGTTTTAAAAAGGGACTGTTTAAAAAAACATTCAAGAATGTCGCGGAAAAAGAAGCTTTCCAAGTGTTGAGTGACTATTTCATTTCTTCAATGTTTTTTTTGTTTGTAAGTACGACATAATATTGTATTTTATATAACTAAAATAAAAATTTCGTATCTACTTTTGTTTACTACACTTACGGATTTGAGTTACAATAATGTAACTTATATTTTTTCTAAAATTGTATATCTTAAAAATTTGAGCTCCTGGGTACAAATGAATACGTTATTTGAATTCAGGACATTAAATTGATATAGAATCAGCTCAAAAAACCTCGACACCAAAACAGCTGTTCCTCTGTGTAATATATATATATATATATATATATATATATATATATATATATATATATATATATATATATATATATATATATACAGTAATACCCCGCTTTACGCGAGGGATACGTTCCGAAAAAAATCGCGTTAACTGAAATTCGCGTATATCGAGGTTTATGATTAAACATAGTCAAAATTTAATACAAAAAAATACAAATCATTTTAATCAATCACTTTAATTCTAAGAACACTTTATGCAATACATACTCTTTATTTTTTACGGAAAAATACATCTATTGTCTTTTGGGTAACGTTTTGTTTACGTTCTTGTAAAATACGTTCATAACACCCAACACTGTTTTTAATTGTTTGACACACGGTCAAGACACGGTCATCATTATTGTCTATACTCTGCAATATGTCCAAACCTGAATAAATTTTTGAAAAAGTGCATTTTGTATTTCCCCTGAAGATAAAACTTTCTCTTCTACTTGTTCTTCCTCATCGTAGATAGGATTATTCTGTAACTCGATCAGATCTTCATTGCTAATAGGATCGTCGTGCGTTGCTACAAGTTCTACGAGATCTTCTACCGTGACATCTTCAAGTTCAGACCCCTCAATCATTGCAGCAATGTCTTCAAGCACTTGTCTCTGCATCTGGACAATTCTTCTAGGTGCTTCCACTACATCTGGCCAAAGATTACGCCACACCCCATTCATACAACTCATTTTAACTTCCTTCCAAGCCTCTTCTATGTTGTGAATAGACTTCATAATGTTGTATGACTTCCACCACTCTCGCATAGACTGTCTTCCTTCCCCGTCAGTTTCATGAATTAGTTGGCTAAAAGTGCGGCGATGGTAATAAGGTTTGAAGTTTGCTATTGCTCCCTGGTCCATAGGTTGTAATATTGACGTAGTGTTTGGTGGAAGGAACTTTACGTACACTTTTAAGTCTCTGGGCGTATCAAGTGAGGTTGGATGTCCTGGGGCATTGTCTAAGAGTAATATAACTTTAGGTTCAAGCCCATTTCTGTCACAGTATGATTTGACTGATGGGCAAAAACTATTAGAATACCATTCTTGAAAAATTTCCCGTGTAACCCACGCCTTTCTGTTTGATCGCCACACAACTGGTAGACTTGTCTTGTCTGTGCCTCGCATTGCACGGGGTGTTTCTGAATGGTACACTAGTAAAGGTTTCAGTTTGAAATCACCAGTGGCATTACCACCCAGCAGAAGTGTTAGTCGATCTTTCGCAGCTTTGAAACCACTGGCTTGACGTTCTTCCTTAGAAATGAATGTTCGAGATGGCATTTTTTTCCAGTAAAGTGCGGTCTCATCAACATTGAAGATGAGACAAGCAGGAATTTTCTCTCGTCTAACGAAGTCTTGAAACTTGTCTGGAAACTCAGCTGCAGCTTGAATGTCCGCGCTGGCCGCCTCGCCTGTTATGTGGATATTGTGAAGATTAGAACGCTGCTTGAACCGATGGAACCAGCCTCTGCTGGCAGCAAAAGTCGGAGTGGCACTCCCTTCTCCTTCTTTTGTTTTCAGCATCTCATACAAAGATTTTGCTTTTGTGCATATGAGATCTTGACTTAGTGGTGTGTTCTTCTTATTCAAATCTTCGATCCAGACTGACAGTAATTTCTCCATTCTTTCTAAGATAGATGATCTCGAACGAGAAAGTTTTGTTGCACTTATAGGTGTTGAACCTTCGCTGGAGATTTTAATTTTTTCCCGATTTTTATAAATCGTTCTCACAGTCGATTCTGAGAGTCCAAAATCTCTCCCAACAATTGTTGCTTTGCCTCCATTTTCCATTCTTCTTAACACTTTCATCTTCAATTCCAAAGTGACGCTTTTACGCTCTTTTTTCTTTACAGGCGGCATTTTTAACGTAGGGTTAAATTATGTATGTATGTATCTCCAATAAATATTAAAACAAAACTGCCAGCCGACCGAACTAACATTACGGAACAAATGAACACACGAAACGAACGAGGAAATCCCCATAGAACAAAGTCGAAGGACAGGGAATTCCCAATTCTTCAAAGAGAATATTCAGAGAAAGCGGGGATCCCCCCGCGACCATAGAGAAGTTAATGACTACATGAGCGCGAAATTTGAAATTCGCGTTATAGTGAAACCGCGCGTAACGGGGTCGCGCTAAGCGGGGTATTACTGTATATATATATATATATATATATATATATATATATATATATATATATATATATATATATATATATATATATATATATATATATATATATATATATATATATATATAATGCAACGTCTCTCTGTCTGTCTGTCTGCCTGTCTTTCTGCCTGGAGAACCACCTATCCGCTTTACGTGCTTTTTTTAAAACATACATATGTTCTCTGGTCAGGTTTTAGGATACATTTATTTGCATTAGGTAACATAAAGAATAAACAGTGACGATAATAGTGAATCAAGTCGGAAAAAAAAACGGTTACCGTTCGCGCGTTCTCTTGCAATACACTGCCTAAACCATTAAATATGGAACAATATCATGTTGCAAAGAATATAATATATATAAAATGGAACGTCTGTCTGTTTGTCCGTTAGTGCGCTTATCACTTGAGAACCACTTATCCGATTTACGTGTTTTTATAAATTTATACATATGTTCTATATAATTCGATATAAGCCTAGATAGTGGGAGGTAAGGTGAGATAATGGAAGATAAGTATAAATAATGAGAGATAAGTAGAAATAATGAGAGATAAGCAGAGATAAGTCTAGATAATGGGAGTTATGGTAAGATAACGGGAGATGAGGAGAAATAATGGTAGATAAGGAGAAATATTGCGAGATAAGCCTAGGTAATGGGAGATAAGGTGAGATAATGGGAGATAAGAGGAAATAATGGGAGATAAGGAGAAATAATGGGAGATGAGCAGAGATAAGCCTAGATAATAGAAATTATGTTAAGATAAGGAGAAATAATGGGAGATAAGGGGAAATAATGGCAGATATTTTATTACGTTAGGTAACATAATGAATAAGCAGTGACGATACTAGTGAATCAAGTCCAGGCGAGCGGAGCCGCGGGCACTGCTAGTGTTCAATAAATATTACAAGAACATCGTGGACGGTTGAAACTGTGGTGGACAACTCGACAACTCGAAACTGAATTTCGCAAAATTGTCACATATTCACATTTGCGTTTCAAAATTCCAATGCAAAGGTGTATTTTAAAAAAACGCCATAGGGCTGACTTTTAGAGAAGTTTATAATTAAATTACTATTGTTTACAAATGTTCCGGCCGTTCATAGACTAAATGTTTCCTTCTATTTTTTAATAAGTAGCTGATAATTAATTAGAGGGCGCAATTTATTTAGGTCTTGGGGAGCTATCTGTAATAACTATCAGACGACTTTAACGATGAATAACCGCTGATAAAATTGAAATTGTGGCTCAAAATTAAATAATAATTTTCACCTGTATTTGCTCCAGTTACAATAACAGTCCTACCCACTAAACATACATGGTTCTTGCATCTTTTAACTCGGTGAGCAAAATAACTTTTCGCTAAAAATAAACTTGCAATTAGGCCAAATATTATTTTTAAAAACATTTCCAGATTTTTTAATTGTTCGGTTGATCGGTTTTCGTGTAATTGTATGAACTTTGTTGAACTGTATTTAAACTTTTAACTAAATGTAAATTCATGTTGTATCTACGTATAGTACTAGTTAAAACAATGGACTTAATTAAGGGTTTTTGCATAAAGATAATGAATATAAGGCGTTTCAAGGTTAAAGAGTACAGTAAAGTAAATCGTTATCATAATTGTCAAATTCTACTTTAAAAATTAACGAAATAGAAGTTTTAATTTTAAACTGTTTAGGTTTGTAACCCCTCTTTTGCATATTTATAAGGGTTCTTTAATTCTGCTTAATAACATTGACGGCCATATTTTATGATTTTACTTATTCTACTATGTACGAGGATGGATTGAAAAGTTGGCGGCCTCACCAAAAAATAATTATAATATTATTATTATAGTACTCTCGATACACTTATAAGATCACTTCGGTGTCTATCAGTCTGTCTGTTACACCTGATTTTCCCCGAAACTGTTTGACAAAGAAAGTTGAAATTTGACACTAATATAGGAATTGATGGCCTTATCAGAGCCGTGTAATTTTGAAGGTGAAATATTGATTTAAGGGGTAGTTTTGCGGGGTGAACTCGGAAGTAAAAATTTTTTTTTTACTAGGTCATCAAGTGGAGTGTTAAATCAAAGCTTATAAAAACACGAGTTCAAAATGTATATAACGTAATACTTGCACACACTTTTCTTTGTATTATTTGTAAAAAATCGCGAAAAATCGCTGTCCCCCTTCTTATCACGAAAAGTATTGACCAAAAATTTTTGAAAAAAATTCCGGAATATTCTCTACAGCAGGGGTGCTCAAACAGTCGATCGCGATCGACAAGTCGATCGCGAGCGCTTTTTGAGTCGATCTCGAGAAAAAAATTCCGATATAGAACTATTCACAGATTTTGTTTTAGGTAACTAAAACAAAATGTAATGAATAAACTACTAAAATTTATTCGATCCACAATTAGGCCAGAATAACCCCCTCATCACTTTCTTTTATCGTAAAAACCCCCTGCTAGCGGCAAAAGGCGGCTTTATCAAAGGAACGCGCGCCGATTTTTCTAGAAACTTCGGGTGGCGTGTTTGATGGGAACATTCGAGACTTCGTTCGCGCCGATATAAATGTTGCGCCTGCAGGAATAGGAGTCAGTCTGAGTTGTAACTTGAAGGCGATACATCGATACAAAGTTTATTAATAAATAGTCCAAAATGAGTGCGGCGAAGAAAAATAAGTAAAAATTAATAACGATTGGGAGGAAGAATTTTTCTTTTGTATGGTAAAGCATAAGTGCATTTGTCTCATTTACCGTGCGTCAGTTGCAATACCTAAGCGTGGGAACTTAGAGAGGCATCATAAAACGGTTCATAAAAACTATGAAAAGGATTTTCCGTCACAGAGTGAATAAAAAAAAGGAAAAGTACGTGATTTGATAACTTGTTCGAAAAAAGAACAAACCATGTTCACACAACCAGCCAAACAATCAAAAGCTGCAACGATCGCGTCATTTAAAATATCTCATATATTGGCGAAACACAAGAAACCATTTGATGATGGATTGGTTGTGAAGGAAGCATTTATTGAAGCGGGTGAGACTTTATTTAGAGGTTTTAAAAATAAAACAGAGATTATGTCTGCTATTAGAGAACTTCAGTTATCTCGTCCGACTGTCACAAGGCGTGTTGAAGTCATGAGTCAGGACATGGCAGATGAACTAAAACACGATATCATGGAATGTACATACTTTTCTTTACAGTTCGACGAATCCACCGATATGACAGACACTGCCCAGCTGTGTATTTTTATTCGAATGGTATTTAATGACATGTCGGCTAAGGAAGAGTTTTTGACAATGATTCCTCTGAAAGGAAAGACCCGTGGCGAAGATATATATGACGTTTTCTTCAATTTTGTAACAAACTACAAACTACCAATATATAAACTAGTGTACATTACAACCGATGGAGCACCAGCAATGACTGGAAACAAAAACGGTTTTGTGGCATTGTGTCGAGCTAATGATAATTTCCCTTTATTTTTCTCCTTCCATTGCATGATACATCAACAAGTTTTGTATTCAAAAGTTCTAAACATGGAGGAGATTATGGGCATTGCGATAAAAATTGTGAATTCTATTCGTGCACGTAGCTTGCAACGACGGCTCTTTAAATTGCAGTTGCTAAAGATAGTGAGTCAGCTGAACACACTGATTTAGTTCTTCACACGGACGTCAAGTAGTTGAGTCGCGGAAAATTCCTAGAAAAGTTTCAAGAATTATTGCCCGAAATAACAGCTTTTCTGGACGAAAGAGGTGATGACACTCAGATGCTGAAAAACGGAAAATGGCTGACTGATTTGGCATTTTTGACAGACATCACAATGCATTTAAACACCATTAATTTGGAGCTTCAAGGTAAAGGAAAAACTATTATTGAGATGATTAGCGCAATAAACGCATTCAAAAGTAAATTGCAACTTATGATAGATCAACTGAAAAGAAAGGATCTGAAAAATTGTCCGTCTCTGAAAGCAAGGATTCCTCAGTTGAATTATGATATTTATGAGGCAGAATTATCAAATATTTTGGGCCAATTCGAAATACGTTTTTATGATTTCAGTAAATTGGCAAATATCGCATCATTTATGAGTTATCCTTTTTCGTATAAAAACATTGAGGAATTAGCTACTGAAATAGCAAGTCAGTTTAACATGGACTCATGTTCTATTGAAAATGAGTTAGTGCAAATTATATCAGATATACATCTCAAAGCCACAGCATCTGATACAAAATTCTGGTGTTTTATATCTGAAGATAAATATCCGAATCTAAGGCAAATCGCCCTTCAACTGACGGCAATGTTTGGGTCAACTTACTTGTGCGAGTCTGCATTTTCTGAAATGAAGATAATTAAGTCAAAATATCGCAATCGACTAACTGACGAACATATGTCATCATGCTTGCGATTAGCACTCGGTAATTACGTACCATCTTATGAAAAGTATGCTGAGGACATGCAGTGCCACGCTTCAACATCCAAAGTCACTCTTTAGTTAAGTTTAGACACTAGAACTCGTTTGTTTTGTAAGAACCAATAAACTCGCAATTTTGAATAATTATGAGTTTTTTCATTGACATTTTAGAGCAGACCTACACTTACCTTGACTAAAAAAATGCATATTGTGCGGAAAACTAATATCTATGCCACGATACACCCTACCTAGACGACAATCCTGCATCACACTTACTTGCAGCCTCTCAGAGTCGATCGATGGTAGTCTAACAATATTGAGGTAGATCGCCGGCAATTCAAGTTTGAGCACCCCTGCTCTACAGGGTGTAGATTGAACGAAAATTATCATGAGTGTATTACCTTTAATAATTGATCTGGTATACAAAAAAAAAAAACAAAAAATTCAAAGTCAACAGTAAAGATCGGAAAAAAAACTTGAAATCTCATTTGGGGTGTGTTTTGTGAAGTCATCGATCATTTTATATCTCCGTAACAAAATTTTTTATACTAAAAGCAATCAACGTACGGAACACTAATTGCGCAAGTCCAACTTGCATTTGACGTGCTAATTTTACAACGATAAAAATATTAGAAACAATAGTAGAATTTATTTTGTTTTTGCAAGTTTTGCAAAGGAATATTTTTTTCCTGCCAGAATTGCTCGGATTCAGTTGATAAAGAAAAAAGATGACACGCCCATGCCCAACAGCTACCGGCCAGTCACACTGCTTACGTCGAAGTTTGTAAAAAACGATATCAAATCGATATATTTTAAAGTAACTGTATTAAGTACTGGCAAACAGTCTGTTAAATTGATTTATTTGTTTTGAAAACTATGTATTTTAAATTTTAATGTAAAGAACATAGCCTATAAATATAGGGTTCAATTTAAACTTCTACTAGTGTAACATAGGACATTTCCATACAAATTGCCATCAAATTAAAATAAGACACCTTACATTAGTAAATAATCCTCACGCATTACAAATTCATTCGCTTTAATAGGGAGACTGTGCATTTTCGTTTGCATTTGCGTAATTTTAGATATGTTCCATTTAAAATTTGTTATTCGCTCATAATTTCGTACATTCCTAAAGTCCGTTTGTTTGGAGTTGATAACACACAACATGGGTTATAAATATTAAATTGTCATAAATCATGTGCGTCCGAAATTTCTCTACCAATTATTTGCATTTTTAGTTTTAATCATCTTTATTTTCTATCTCTATACAACGTGCGAGCTTTTTCTATTACATGCCTTCTAAACTTTACAATAAGCTATATAAATCAACGCATTTCAAAGTTTATTTTAATGAGTAAATGATGAAACTAAAAATCTTATTTGTATGATAAAGGCCTAAACGAGTACAATTAACAATTCTTAAGAACTAGAAATCTACAGTGTTATAAAGCTTAATGACAAAATAGCTACAATAAAATTATTTAGGATTTTAACAGTTATTGGAATATAATGAACCAAAGTACTTATCGGTAGGTAGGTGCCTAAGTACATAAGTATGCAATAAAAATATTCTGTGTAAGTATAAAAATAAAGCAAAAACCTATAATATGCTTAGTTTAAATCCGAACAGCGGTGGCTTCAACTTTCAGTTTTGCCCCGATCAAACTTCGCGGAGTCTGTAAATCTGCATTTTCCCTGCGAGAAACAACAATAATATTTAACGTCCACGATACTCTAGTGCATCAACAGCCAGCAAGCCAGGTCCGTGAAACTATGGAAACCTGTGCCAACATAACGGGAGCTGAATCAGCAACTATTTATAGATTTTTAAAGGAAAGAAAACGCGGTCCTTACAACGAACCTCAGAATCACAAAGGACACTTAGAGGTCAATGAAGACTTTAAAAACGCAATAAGAAGAAAAGTACACCATTTTTTTATTAAGAAAGAAATACCTACACTACATAAAATTTTGCAAGAAATCAGAAAAGACCAGAACTAACCTGAATTATACATACATCTATAATATATATAAAATGCAACGTCTCTCTCTCTGTCTGTCTGTCGGTCGGTCTGTCTGTCTGTCTGTCCGTTAGTGCGCTTATCACTGGAGAACCACTTATCCAATTTACGTACTTTTTTTTTTAACTACGATAGGTAGCATAAGGACTGAGCAGCGCGTTCCTTTGCAATACACAGCCTAAACCATTGAATATTATATAGCAGAGAATATCTATAATCTATAATATACATAAAATGCAATGTCTCTCTGTCTGTCCATTAGTGCGTTTATTACGCGAGAACCACTTATCCGATTTACCTGCCTTTTTTTTAAATTTATACATATATTCTTTGGCCAGGTTATATAATAATAATAATAATAATCTATATCTATAATATATAACACATGGGCTGAAAAGTCCCGGGCCTAACACATAGATGGCGCTAGTTTTATTGCAGTCACCTTTTTTTCAGTTAATACTAACCTTCAAAAGACAGCTGTTAAAATTTCATGATATTCTATTGATTAGTTTGTGAGTTATTGTGCTAAGAGTGACGCTACTTTTGTTATTTTCAAAACGATGGATCAAAAACAATTTCGTGGTTTAATTTTACACTGCTTATTGATGGGAAAAAATACCGTTCAAGCGAAGCAATGGCTTGAAAACTGTTATGGGGACTCCGCTCCATCAGAAACAACAATAAAACGTTGGTTTGCTGACTTCAAACGTGGTCGTAGAGACACCGATGATGCAGAACGCAGTGGACGTCCAAATGAGGCGGTAACACCAGAAAACATCAAAAAAATCCATAAAATCGTTTTGAATGATCGAAAAGTGAAGTTGCGTGAGTTAGCTGACATCGTAAAGATATCAAAAGAACGTGTTGGCTTTATATTGCATGAGCATTTGACTATGAGAAAGCTCTGTTCAAAGTGGGTGCCGCGTTTGCTCACTGTTCATCAAAAACAAGAACGTGTTGATGATTCTGAGCAGTGTTTGGCCATGTTTAAACGTAACAAACCGGAATTTTTGCGTCGATATGTGACAATGGATGAAACATGGATCCATCACTTCACTCCGGAATCAAAACGATCGTCATCTGAGTGGACAGCAACTGGTGAACGTCGTCCAAAGCGCCCGAAAGCACAACAATCGGCTGGAAAGGTTATGGCCTCGGTATTTTGGGATGTGCGTGGTGTAATATTCATCGACTATCTTCAGAAAGGAAATACCATCAACAGTGAGTATTATATAGCGTTATTGGAGCGTTTGAAGGCCGAAATTGCAAAGAAACGACCGCATATGGCAAAGAAAAAAAATTTTGTTTCATCAAGACAACGCACCGTGTCACAAGTCAATCAAAACAATGGCAAAACTACATGAATTGAACTTCGAATTGCTCCCACATCCACCGTATTCGCCAGATTTGGCTCCCAGCGACTACTGGCTGTTCGCAGACCTGAAAAAAATGCTCGCCGGTAAGAAATTTCGCACGAATGAAGAGGTTATCGCTGAAACTGAGGCCTATTTTGAGGCAAAAGATAAATCGTTCTACAAAAGTGGTATTGAAATGTTAGAGCGGCGCTGGAATGATTGCGTTGCTCTGGATGGAGATTACGTTGATGAATAAAGCTAATTTTGAACCAAAAAACCGTGTTTTCTTTGTTAGGCCCGGGACTTTTCAGCCCATATGTTATAAAATGCAACGTTTCTCTGTCTGTCTGCCCGTTAGTGCGCTTATCCCTCGAGAACCACTTATCCGATTTACGTGATTTTTTTAAATTCATACGTATGTTCTCTGACCAGGTTATAGATAAATATTTTAATACATCTATAATATATATAAAATGCAAAGTATCTCTGTTTGTCTATCCGTTAGTACGCTTATCACTGGAGAACCACTTATACGATTTTCGTACTTTTTTTTTAAAACAAGATATGTTCTCCGGCCAGGTTATAGGCTATATTTTATTACGATAGGTAGCATAAGGAATGAGCAGTGACGATAATAGTGAATGAAATCGGAAAAAAGTTTGCCGCTAGCGCGTTCTCTTGCAATACACTGCCTAAACCACTAAATATGGAACAATATCATGTAGCAAAGGATATCTATAATATATATAAAATGCAACGTCTCTCTGTCTGTCCGTTTGTGCGCTTATCGCTGGAGAACTACTTATCCGATTTACGTGCTTTTTTTTAAAACATACTGAACCATTAAATATGGAACAATATCATGGAGCAAACAATATCTATAATATATATAAAATGCAACGTCTCCCTGTCTGTCTGTCTGTCCGTTAGTGCGCTTATCACTGGAGAACCACTTATCCGATTTACGTCCTTTTTTTTTTAAACATACGTATGTTCTCTGGCCAGGTTATAGGATATATTTTTTTACGTTAGGTGACATAAGGAATAAGCAGTGACGATGATAGTGAATCAAGTCGGAGAAAAGTTTGCCGCTAGCGCGTTCTCTTGCAATACACTGCCCAAAGCATTAAATACGGGACAATATCATGTAGCAAAGAATATAATATATATAAAATGTAACGTCTCTCTATCTGTCTATCTGTCCGTTAGTGCGCTTATCATTCGAAAAACCACTTATTCGACTGACGTGTTTTTTATAAATTTATACATATGTTCTATATAATTCGATATAGGCCTAGATAAGGTGAGATAATGGGAGATAAGGAGAAATAATGGGAGATAAGTTGAGATAAGTCTCGATAATGGAAAATAAGGTGAGATATTGGGAAATAAGTATAAATAATGGGAGATAAGGAGAAAAAATAGGAGATAAGCAGAGATAAGTCTAGATAATGGGAGTTATGGTGAGATAATGGAAGATAAGGAGAAATAATGGGAGATAAGGAGAAATATTGCGAGATAAGTCGAGATAAGCCTAGATAATGGGAAATAAGGTGAGATAATGGGAGATAAGGAGAAATGATGGGAGATAAGGAGAAATAATGGGAGATGAGCAGAGATAAGCCTAGATAATGAAAATTATGTAGAAATAATGGGAGATAAGGAGAAATATTGGGAGATAAGGTGAAATAATGGGAGATATTTTATTACGTTAGGTAACATAAGGAATAAGTAGTGACGATAGTAGTGAATCAAGTCCACGCGAGCGGAGCCGCGGGCCCGGCTAGTATATATATATATATATATATATATATATATATATATATATATATATATATATATATATATATATATATATATATAGGTTAAAGTCGAACTTCCCAAAATTACGAAACAAAATAAGGCACAGTTCAAGAAATACGCAGTCGATGAGATGGCAAAGGAACGGAATATCACAGTAGTTATATCACCTCCATATCATTGTGAATTGAATCCCATAGAACTAATTTGGGCACAAATGATAGGCTCTGTTGCAAAGGAAAACACCACGTTCAAACTTCAAGATGTAAGGCAATTATTACTCGCCGGAATAGAGAGGATCAAAGAGGATAATTGGAAAAATGCCATTCGACATGTTATAGAAGAAGGAAATAAAATTGTGGAAACTTGACGAAGAAATTGTGAAAATAGAACCCTTAATTATCAATTTGAGCGAAGTCGAGTCTTAAGATTTTGCAGATGATGATTGTTTTTGATTGTAATTAAAGTACTTATATATCGTGAATTGTGAATTTGTATATATACATAGGTCTATAGATTAAACAATTTTTGGTAATAAATCTTATATTTCTAGGTATAACTTTATTTTTGAGATAATTTTATTTATTAAACACAAAAGCAGGTTATACTCGGACGGTTATGCTACCGATGAACCCTCATTTGCATTTTATGACTCTATTGTATAACGGGGGTGTTCTGCCTAAATTAGGGTGAACCCTTAAAACAATTCAAAACAGGTAGCAAAATCTAGTAAAATGCATAAGAAATATCTTTTTTTTTTGGGCGCACCCCTACATGTATTTGCATCTACAATGAAAAAATTCTGCTATCAACTCCAAACAAATACACTTTAGTATACCTAAAACTTACCATTAACATTCTATTTATGTTCCAATACCCCAGGTGGGACGTCCCCAAGTTGTTACAAATGTCCCAAGAATCAGTCTGCTAAGTCGTCACTAAAAAAATGAAGCATGCTAAACTGAGACTTTTGATAAGTCCTTTATTACTTTATTTATTTATTATTTATATAATATAGTTTAAAACATATGTCAAAGTTATTGATAAACAAAAATTCTGAGGTACAAATAAATCAATTAAGTTGGGAATGTGGAATTTTTGGCACAATGATACTACTCAGTATATATCATCACTACACCACACATGTGCGGTGATTGACTGTCAATCATCGCTCCTGATGAAGCTAACATGGTTAGCGAAACGCGCGTCGAGTGCAAAAACAAAGTGTTTGGTGTGGTGGTGATATATACTGAGTAGTACAAATAAATCATTTATTTAACAATAGATATCTGGATAAGAAACCAAATAGGTTTAATTTCTAGAAGTGAATAAGAAACACACTGTAAGCTGCAGAGCAGCGTAGAAACGTTTTAAACCTCTTGGGTGCTTGAAAGCACCGTACCTCAATTTTGAAGGTTACAATTTGGATTTCATAAATAAATAATTCCATACAAGAGTGTTATCAGAAGTATTTCAAACCTTTTAAAGGGCTTCAAAACTCTTTATAGGAGCTTAAATCCCAATTAAATGGCTTGGAATTTATTACGGTATTTGTAAGCCTACCAAGTGCTTTGAAGCTATGTTGAATGGCTTGAAACATTTTTACTTAGACAAGCACTTGACGCCTTTTTAAGAACTTCAAGCCTCTTACCTTTACTTTTCAAGAATTTTTAACTCTCTATTCGTGTTTAAAGCTACCAACTAAAAAGTTTCTTAAACCGTTTTTCGGAAGAATATACTTCTCCCCAGTAAAATGTTGATACTTTAAATGAGTTGCGTTATTGCGGTTCGTTTAAATCTCTATAATTTAAAATTTTTTAACCTGTTCACGTTTTAAAATCATCTCGAAGGATTCTTTCAAAAAGTTGCAAATCCTACCGTAAACCTACCTCGGAATACCGTTTTTATTTATACTTTTTATTTTAGAAAAAGGAAACAACCAAAGAAATCTTTTGTATTGGAGCAATAATTAAATTAGTTTTTTCAACCGTAAAATCACGAAAATCATAGTTTCCAGTTATCATCCGTCTATCGCTCTATTGCCTCGATAACACCTGAACTATACGAGATATCGATTTCAAATTTGGTACATACATAGTATTTATTATAAACAAGGAACTTATTGTTTTTGAGCGATATCGTTTTAGGCGAAAGAGTGGGATTATACGAGAGTATTTTCCAGGTATCTGATTGGATAATAAATGTTATTTTATTAAACATATCATGAGTTGAGAAGAGAATTGGAAAGGATATATTCGAATATATCAAGTTATACGTACTTTTTGCGTTTTTTGTAGTCGAGGAGTTTAAAAATTATGTTATTTCTTTCGTTATTAGTGTTCCGTACGCAACACTTATAAGATCACTTCGGTGTCTGTCTATCTGTCTGTCTGTCCGTCTATCACACCCGATTTTCTCCGAAACTAACATAGAAATTGATGGCCTCATCAGAGCCGTGTAGTTTTGAAAGTTAAATTTTGACTTAAGGGGGGGGGTGAAATCGGAAGTGAAAAAAAAAAAAATTTTACTAGGTCATCGAGTGTGGCGTCAAATGAAAGCTTGTAAAAACACGAGTTCAAAAATATATATAGTGTTTTTATTTCAGAAGCAATCAACGTACGGAACACTAATTGCGCAAGTTCAACTTGCACTTGACCGGTTTTCTTTTTTTTATTTATCAAGCCATTAAAATGACCTCATACCAAAAACTCCTTGGCTGTCAAACTACTGTCGCGGTTCTATGTACTAACTTACTCATTTTTCGGAAGAAAACAAATCTTAATAACCGGTCAAGTGCAAGTTAAACTTGCGCAATTAGTGTTCCGTACGTTGATTGCTTTTAAAATAAAAAATGTTGTAACGGAAGTACAAAATGATCAGTGACTTCACAAAACACACCCCAAATGAGTTTTCAACAAAGTTTATTTCCAATCTTTACTGAAAATTGATAACCTTGAAATTTCTGTTTTTTTTTTTGTATTCCAGATAAATTATTACAGTTAATGCACTCGTGATAATTTTCGTTCAATCTACACCCCGTGGAGAATATTCCAGAATTTTTTCAAAATTTCTTGATAACGAAGTTACTCAGTATATATATATATCACCAATACACCAAACACTTTATTTTTGCACTCGACGCGCGTTTCGCTAACCATGTTAGCTTCATCAGAAGCGATGATTGACTAAAGCTAAACTACAAATCTGCCCTATTTATACTTAGCCTAACTCTTGAATTACTCAAGCGGAACTAATGACATAGGCAAGGCCATCAGTTCCGGTCAAGTAACCAGTAGAGGGGACTATAAGGAATAGGCCCTCTATCTTTATTTAAACTACTTTTACATTTTATGATTTCCATACTTTCGTATGCGTTCAACAATCTCCCATCAGATACACTTTTTATTAATCTTAGATTATCTAATGTTACGGTATGATCAGCTTCAAGGGCATATTCGGCAATGCTAGACTTTTCTGTTCTATTGTATTTTAAGTGTGTTAAGTGTTCTTTAAATCTTGTTTTAAATGACCTTTTAGTTTGCCCAACATACTTTTTCTCACAATCATTAGAACTGATTTCATAAATTCCACTTTTCTCACAATTAGGAATTTTATCTTTGGGATTTCCTAAGATATTCCTCAGATTGTCTGATGACTTATAGACTAAGGTGAGGCCTACCTTATTGAGTCCCTTGCTATATTTCGGATTATATGGTATGGAGACATACTTGGTGTTATTTTCTTCGCGTGTAAAAAAGGTGGAATTCTGAATATTAAACCTAAACGTATGTCTATTTATTAGCTAGCCAAGTCATCGCCATAACCATTAACTCTAGTTATATTTCTAATACGATTCCTTTCTTTATTAAAGTTTACTTTATTCAGACGGAAAGTGACCAAACGATGAACTAAAAAACGTAATGAGGCTAATTTATGTTGTTTGCAATGAAATGAATCATTAGGAATATATCTATCTGTTACTGTGTCCTTCCTATAGATATCAAATTCTAATCTATTATTATTTTTAATAATTAAAATATCTAGAAAAGGCAGTTGTCTTTTGTTCTCAACTTCGTAAATGAATTTAATGGAATTATACCGGCTATTTAATTTTGAAACAAAATCATCAATATTTGCTTTTTTTGTATCAAAAGATTACTTAACGCGTAGATAATCTTATCGAATCTGGCCCTTATGAAAAGGTAATAAGAAATCCATTACCGAGAATAATATCAGAGGTTAAAAATTCTTTAAAGAAATGTAAGAACCTTGTCTGCGATTCGCTAAAATTTAAATTAAATGTGAGTAATCCGACCATACCAAAATTGTATTGCTTACCCAAAATTCACAAACCTGGAAAAGCAATGCGACCCATTGTTTCATCGGTCGGATCACCCACATATTTAATATCCAAATGGTTATCAAAAGAACTTGAGAAGTTACCATTAAATACTTTCGCAGTGAAGAATTCGTTAGAATTCATTAATAAAACAAAAAATCTAGTTCTTAATGAAGGTGAAGTCTTAATTTCTTTTGATGTTAGTTCTTTGTTCTCAAGGGTGCCAATTCCACAAACTTTACAATATCTCGAAGAATTACTTAGAATGAATGACTTTGAAGACGAAATTATTCGTGAATACTTAACATTATCTAAAATTTGTATGGAACAAAATTATTTCCAATATAACAATCAATTTTACATTCAGAAAGAAGGAACAGCTATGGGTAATTGCTTATCACCTTTCATAGCCAATTTATTCATGAGTAAGTCTGAAATCGAAGCCAGTCAAGAATTCGAATATTTCCCAAGGGTATGGTATAGGTATGTGGATGATATTTTCGCGATTTTTGATACAAAGAAAGCAAATATTGATGATTTTGTTTCTAAATTAAATAGCCGGTATAATTCCATTAAATTCACTTACGAAGTTGAGAACAAAAGACAATTGCCTTTTCTAGATATTTTAATTATTAAAAATAATTATAGATTAGAATTTGATATCTATAGGAAGGACACAGTAACAGATAGATATATTCCTAATGATTCATTTCATTGCAAACAACATAAATTAGCCTCATTACATTTTTTAGTTCATCGTTTGGTCACTTTCCCTCTGAATAAAGTAAACTTTAATAAAGAAAGGAATCGTATTAGAAATATAACTAGAGTTAATGGTTATGACGATGACTTGGTAAATAAGCTAATAAATAGACATACGTTTAGGTTTAATATTCAGAATTCCACCTTTTTTACACGCGAAGAAAATAACACCAAGTATGTCTCCATACCATATAATCCGAAATATAGCAAGGGACTCAACAAGGTATTTAATAAGGTAGGCCTCACCTTAGTCTATAAGTCATCAGACAATCTGAGGAATATCTTAGGAAATCCCAAAGATAAAATTCCTAATTGTGAGAAAAGTGGAATTTATGAAATTAGTTGTAATGATTGTGACAAAAAGTATATTGGGCAAACTAAAAGGTCAATTAAAACAAGATTTAAACAACACATAGCACACTTAAAATACAACAGAACAGAAAAGTCTAGCATTGCCGAACATGCCCTTGAAGCTGATCATACTGTAACATTAGATAATGTAAGATTAATAAAAAATGTATCTGATAGGAGATTGTTGAACACATACGAAAGTATGGAAATCATAAAATCTAAAAGTAGTTTAAATAAAGACAGAGGGCCTATTCCTTATAGTCCTCTCTACTGGTTACTTGACCGGAACTGATGGCCTTGCCTATTTCATTAGTTCCGCTTGAGTAATTCAAGGGTTAGCCTAAGTATAAATAGGGTAGATTTGTAGTTTAGCTTTAGTCAATCATCGCTCCTGATGAAGCTAACATGGTTAGCGAAACGCGCGTCGAGTGCAAAAATAAAGTGTTTGGTGTATTGGTGATATATACTGAGTAACTTCGTTATCAAGAAATTTTGAAAAAATTAAGGGCGGACAGCGATTTTTCGCGATTTTTTAAAAATAATACAAAGAAAAGTGCGTGCAAGTATTACATTATATATATATATATATATATATATATATATATATATATATATATATATATATATATATATATATTACTCGTGTTTTCACAAGATTTCATTTGACACCGCACTCGATTACCTAGTAAAAAAATTTTTTTTCACTTCCGATTTCACTCCCCAAAACTAACCCCTTAAGTCAAAATTTAACTTTCAAAACTTCAGACAGACACCGAAGTGATCTTATAAGTGTTTCGTACGGAACACATCGACTTCGACAATATGTGTTTTCTTTCATTCCTAGATGGATAACTTTCGATTTCGAATAATCTCTTTTAAGTAATTAATATCTCATCGCAAAGTACCTACAATTTAAAATAGCGGGCCTGAACTGTTATTTTTGGTATAAAGAAATCAAATTAAGAATTTATTCTAGAACTACTACACTTGCTTGCAACGAAGTACTAGATAAATCACTTTATATTTATGCATTTCCAACTAAGCTCTTACGCTATTAAAGAAGCCTTGCACAAAAATAATTGGAAAATGTATTGTTCTATTTTATTATATATAGTCCAGGCAATATAGCTGAAAAAAGAGCCTATCTGCCGATTTTGAGATAATAAGCTATAAATTGGTGTATACCTTCGTTTTGGCATTGTTTATGTGTAGTCAAAAGTCACCGATGATAGCTTGTTCGGTTCATCAAAAAAACGAAGGTCAAAGGTCACAAAAATTGATTTTTCAACAATATCTCGTTTTTTATGCTCTAAATCACTTTGGGACTTATTATAAAAGTTGTAGAGCATAAAATTCTCTACAAGATTGGTCTAAGGTATTTTTTTTCTAAGTCTAACCGTTTTTGAAATAGAGCGCGGAGAGTAGGAAGTATTTGGTCGTATGCATGATAACGCTACGTTAGCTGCATAATGCAATACGTTGTGCAATTTATACGTTAATAATTTACTAAAAATGTTTAAATAATCAACGAATTTCAATTATTTACTTGAAAATAAATGATATTTGTTTATAATATTTAGAAATAACATGTGTTTGATTTAAATTAGGAAATAGTAGTTTAAAAAAAGATATTGAAATGAATAAACTCAAATACATTTTAAGAACTTCCTTATATTATTCAAAATAGAAAAATTGAATACTTTATTATTAATAAAAAATATATATATATAAATATATAAATATATATATATATATATATATATATATATATATATATATATATATATATAAATATATATATATATATATATATATATATATATATATATATATATATATATATATATATATACACATACAATATTTATCACAATAAAATGTGAGAGTCCTCTACATATTTTTATATATATTATTTTATTAAATCGTTCATTCTTCGTCGTCTTCTTCTTCTTCTTCTTCCAACTGCTCAATTTGCAAATCAAATTGATCGTCATCATCATTTTCGTCGTCCGTATTTACAGTTGTTTCTAGCATCTCAAATATATCCGTCGCATTATCATCATCTTGGTCATATGAATACAATGGAGCATTGAGGCATGCTTGCCCTTTACAATGACCACACGCAGAGGAGCATTGCAAGCCTACTTTTCTGCACCCGCAACTCAAACTACAACCTTTCTTACAATTGCAGAATATACTATTCAGCAACTCTTCGGGTGCTGGTGGTAACAATGTTGCTACTGGTCCCAGGGTCTCATTTTGCAATGACCATCCCCTGTCCTGGGGCCCTAAATCATTCTCCAACCAAATTTGAGTTTGATAGTATACTCTGTTGATATGCTGTCGAGCTGCAGCGCTTGTCGGTGGAAGAGATGATAATTGCACCGGTTTATTTGATTTCGTCAATTTAATAAATTGCGTATACCGCAAATTGTCGATGCTTCCTTCTAATTTTGGAGCATTGTACATTTGTAATAAAATTCTTTCTCCATTTTCAAATAATAATTGTGGATGGCTGTTTTTTTTGCTGGAATAGTTCAGCTAATTGATCTAAATTGGAGTTTTTTCTCGAACATTTTGATAACTGCCAATTTTCCTTTTCTGAAAAGCGCAGAAGTTGTGTCGCATCCACTGAATGCGTGCAAAAATAATACATGCTTTTTACATCGAGGATATTTTTCGAAGCTTTTCGATGAATACATTTTTGTCTCCACATTGCCTTTACCAATTTTCTTAAAGAAAATAGTTTGCTGATGTGATTGCGTACGTCCTATCAACATCACTAGTAAATCGATATCATCTCCTACTATAACGACAGTCTTTTGATGTTCAGATTCTGCAATGGCTGTTTCGACGATGAGAACATCAGCATCAGCAGGCGTCGCTTATATGCAGTTATACTATGTTCACTGGTGTACTGTTTCCTGCAGTTAATATGCACTTTTACAGAACTTAAAGTGTTCAAATAGTCAATTTTACCGTCATTTCTTTGAATACTTGCATTTTTTAAAACTTGTAAGCCACGCGAAACATTCACAGTTTTGTCATCTGATAGTAACTTTTCACATATAAAACACAATTCAGCCATTTTACCCGAAATCGTATGTCTGTATTTGCCAAAATTCAGTTTTACACTGAAGAGAAGTCTAGTGAAACTAAATAAAAGGAGAAGCCTTGAGAACGGTACAAGTCTTATGTAACATCTGTCCCAACTCACTATATGAAAACATAAAAGACCGTTGGTAGAGGCCCCCCTCTGTCAAGCGTGGCCCTCTACGTCTATAACACGTGAACTATTACACAGGTAGTCGACGACACACATACGCGCACACATTGATCGTAAAGATGTATAGAGAGAATATATGAGAATATACGTGAATTTGAAGAAACTCTAGCTCTTCGAAGCTTCACGCACTAATGCCTTAAGAAGGTAAAATTCTTGAACTTATATTCTCGTATTTTCGCTCTCTTGTAACCACTCAATAGAGGGGGATGGCTGCTTGGTGGTGCACACCGCTGATTGGTTTTACAGAGCAGTCCCTAGACTAACTAATCCGAATACTTCCTATGTATATATTAAAATTTCTCAAATTATAATATGCATAAGCTCCATAAATTAGAATTATCATCCGCTCGAAACTGTAAATTTACGACATCGCAAAAATCACCGAAATTTAAAACTGATTAGTGCAAATGTACCTGCATTGTATCTATGAGGGACCCAACATTTTTGGAAATTATACGGTCCGTAATTGACTACATAGATCCTGCCATAAAGTAGTATGATTCCATCCGTTTATTATAAATAATTCGGAGAACGATTTTGAAAATCTCTACAACTTCATAGCAGAGAAAATAAAAATATAATGAGAATGCAATTAAGCTAATATTTACTAAATTTAATCAAACACATGTTATTTCTAAATATTATAAACAAATATCATTTATTTTCAAGTAAATAATTGAAATTCGTTGATTATTTAAACATTTTTAGTAAATTATTAACGTATAAACTGCACAACGTATTGCATTATGCAGCTAACGTAGCGTTATCATGCATACGACCAAATACTTCCTACTCTCCGCGCTCTATTTCAAAGACGGTTAGACTTAGAAAAAAATACCTTAGACCAATCTTGTAGAGAATTTTATGATCTACAACTTTTATAATAGGTCCCAAAGTGATTTAGAGCATAAAAAACGAGATATTGTTGAAAAACCAATTTTTGTGACCTTTGACCTTCGTTTTTTTGATGAACCGAACAAGCTATCATCGGTGACTTTTGACTACACATAAACAATGCCAAAACGAAGGTATACACCAATTTATAGCTTATCATCTCAAAATCGGCAGCAAAATGCTAAGTCTCCTGGACAAATAGGTGCATTCTCTAGACGTCATTATCTTATTTTTATCGTTATTCGTGTCGCTATTGAAAAAAGTTTAATAAGTATAATGTATTATTATTATTTTGTTGGAATTAAATTAATGCTATTCAATCAACAAAGTTCACGAGTATTCATAATTTAGATTTCGCGTGTTGAATAATACTTTCAACTTTAAATTTCAAATTATAAAATTACATTTGTTTCCTCAACTTCACTTAAGAAAAATTGCATTATTGCGTGATACTACTCCTCACCACAACACATTTTACCAAAATACGGCCTTATTTTCGGGTGATAACGAGTCAATCGTATTTAATGGAGTTTCGCCTTTTGCGCTATAAGTAATGTTAAAATAATCATGTTTGTAGTATTCCTCAATAAAACACCCAAAAAAATGTATAAGAAAGTTTTTACACCATACTATAACATATATAGTAATTGAAGAGGAGGAAAGATCTTATAAGTATATTGATTTATGTTAGAGCCTGCGCACTCCATTTCCACCACGTTCAATAACAATGATAGCACAGCCCCACAAAAAAAAAAAAGTGGGGTATACTTTTGATGCGATATATCAGATCCGTAGTATTTTTGCCCGCTGATCACGAATCTGACGTCAGAATATCGCCATCACATCTCAATTTTTTTCTAACCTCAAAAAATAGGTAAAAATTAGTAAAAATTAAGAAAAATATACTCCTAAAAAATTGATTCAAGCTTTTTCATGAATCCAAAGATGTATTAATATGTATTCGGACACGCTAAGCTAATATTCATCGGTTGGATTGAGCCATACAGTTCTGTTTTCTTTCTAACCTCAATAAATCAGACAGATATAGTGCTTCTCGAATGCAAAAAAAACGAATTCAAATTAAAATTCACCCGATCCTTACCAAATTTGGTAAACGGGGATTTTTTGGGTCGCTGGTCACGAATCTGAGGTTGGATTTGCAAAATTCAAGATGGCAGATGTTTTCGCGCCATTTTGAATGCCGAGAAAATTCATCGATCGATTTTTATTCTTCTACCTGCATCCAGGGCACCTCCACGTGGTGACGGTGGGCAACGGTGTTACTCCACTAGCCGGCAGAGTCCCTGGATAACGGCTGAGATGCCGTCATGGCAGGTAGAAGAAAGAGAATTACGATGCAGGGACTCGGAAATCCAGTATCGGCGGTTGGTCAGGGTGGGAAAACGGGCCCGCAGCCGTCGTCATCCAGCGACCGTAGCTCTTCATGTGTGGGTGACTTGGCTCATGTAGAGTATAATGCTACAAGAAAATGGTCTCACGGTACAAGGACTTTTCATAAGTGCGACAAAAACAGTGATTCATTTTGTTATATTTGCTGTCAACACGTATTGAGTAAAATGGGGTCACCGATAACGGATAAGATTAAAACCTTATATAAGGATTGTTTTAACATTGAAATACAGCACCAGGATACAGATTGGGTTCCCCACATCATTTGCAGTTCTTGCAAAATAATGTTGATGTGTCAATAAGAAGACGATTAAATATTCCAGACCAGCAATATGGAATAGACCATACAGTGAAAATGATTGCTACTTTTGTATGAATGTTGTATCTAGGCATAACCGAAAAAATAAAAGCACTATTACTTATAACGATGTTTCGACAGTAACAAGACCAACTAAACTAATTCCGCCTCCTGAACCACTTGATGCTGATGTTATGGAAACAAATGATTTCACCTTATCAGTTCATGCCGAAAACATTAAGACTGTCGAAAAAGATTCAAACACTGTTACTAATGAATGTTATAGTGACAACCTATCATATACTAGTGACACAGATAAAGAATTTCTACCATACAACCGTAAACCAGAACCAATACTCGTATCACAGTCAGAACTTAGTGATCTAGTCAGAGATTTAGGCTTATCCAAAGATGGTACAGAGCATCTTGCTTCCTTTTTAAAGAAATGACATTTACTTAAGCCGGAAGCTACGATTTCTTATTATAGAAACAGAGATGAAGAATTTCGAAAATATTTCACAATGGACGAGGAATTGTCACTTTCATATTGTACCGATGTAAAAGGTCTAATGGATGAATTTCAAAATAACTCATACGATCCTGAAGAATGGAGACTGTTCATTGATTCTTCTAAACGGAGCATTAAGGCAGTTTTGCTGCATAATACCAACGTTTACGCTCCCATTCCGATTGCTCATTCCACAGTTATGGAAGAGCAATATGAAAAAATGAAGCAGCTTTTGATAAAAATACAATATGCTGATCGTAACTGGAAAATTTGTGGAGATCTGAAAATTGTAACGATATTGCTTGGCCAACAGTCAGGGTTTACACTTTATCCCTGTTATAAATGTCTGTGGAATAGCAGAGACAGGGAACGTCATTATAAGAAAAAAATTTGGCCAACAAGAGAATCGTTCACTCCTGGTGAAAATAATGTATTGTTTCCACCATTGGTAGATCCAGGAAAAGTTCTTATTCCCCCGCTTCACATTAAGCTTGGACTTATGAAGCAATTCACGAGAGCATTAGATACAAACGGCCCATGTTTCAAATATTTGCATAAAAAATTTCCGAAATTTTCTGAAGCTAAAATTAAGGCAGGCGTATTTGACGGGCCACAAATAAGAAAATTGTTTCAAGATTCATTATTTGTTACTAAAATGAATAAAGTTGAAAAAGCTGCTTGGCTTAGTTTTAAAGAGGTCGCAACAAACTTTTTGGGAAATAATAAAAGTCCTAAGTACAAAGAAATAGTCGAGAAAATGGTAAAAAATTTTCAAACATTAGGTTGCTTAATGAATCTAAAATTACATTTCCTGGACTCCCACATCAATGATTTCCCAGATAATCTTGGTGACTACAGTGAGGAGCAAGGGGAACGTTTTCACCAAGATCTGAAAATCATAGAAAATCGGTATCAAGGACGATGGGATGACCATATGCTAGCGGACTATTGCTGGTCGCTAAAATGAGAAACAAGTCCTCAAAAGCGTTTGGGCAGAAAGCCTTTGAATAGGTCATTCGCGGAAAAAAGAACAAGATACAGCCAAAAAAAGGAAAGTTAGGCGCGGGTCTAACCTTCGCAATTCTAGGGCTTAAGGGTCTACTATTTGAGAGTATATGGTTTAAAAGTCCTGGTTTTGAGTTTATTGGGTCTCATTTTTAAAGTTACAGGGTTATTGAGGTCTATTTTTTGAGGTTACAGGGTGTGGGAGTCTAAGGTTTCAGGGTTTAGGGTTTAAGAGTATCAGGTTTGAGGATTCCCCAACTGTATACCAAATTTGGTGGGAATGGGTTGGTTTTCAAAAATTTTGTCCGCCATCTTGGATCCGCCATTTTGAATTTTGCAAATCCGACCTCAGATTCATGATCAGCAACCCAAAAAACCCCCGTGTACCAAATTTGTTAAGAATCGGTTGAATTTTAATTTGAATTCGTTTTTGCATTCGAGAAGCACTATATCTGTCTGATTTATTGAGGTTAGAAAGAAAACAGAACTGTATGGCTTAATCCAACCGATGAATATTAGCTTAGCGTGTCCGAATACATATTAATACATCTTTGGATTCATGAAAAAGCTTGAATCAATTTTTTAGGAGTATATTTTTCTTAATTTTTACTAATTTTTACCTATTTTTTGAGGTTAGAAAAAAATTGAGATTTGATGGCGATATTCTGACGTCAGATTCGTGATCAGCGGGCAATAATACCACGGATCTGATATATCGCATCAAAAGTATACCCCACTTTTTTTTTGTGGGGCTGTGTAGTCCTTATTGTTGGAGTTTTAGGAGGAAATTATAAGATATTTTGCAAAACTTTAAACAGAATATAATTTATTATGTGAAAAAATAATAAAACAATTATTTACACAAACTTTCCACTATATTTGTAATACACAGTAGCTTCTTCAAAGGTTACATTCTGAATTCTGAAGAAGCGAAACATGTTACAGTGTATTACAAATATAGTGGAAAGTTTGTGTAAATAATTGTTTTATTAAAATTATATAAAAACAACACTATGTTTTAATTTCCAATATTTTTAAAGTAACTTGACAATTGTTTCACCATAAATATAAATAAGAAAGAAAACTATTTGGTAGTAATCTTAGTTATATAGTGCTCAAAACTATCCTTAATTACCTACCTAATTTTATTATATTATTTACAGATAGAATTATTGTAAGAATGCAAATCTGTGGTACTATTTCAGAGAACTAATAAAGATTAAGTAAGGATGAATGGTTTAAGTCTACCTGCTCATTTAATAATAGATTGTAGTTTTTCCGTGTGTTAATTTCAAGACATTCAAGCAAATTTAATTTTTTAGATTTATTTTCTACATGTAGGATTTTTAACGTATGATCAAAATTATGGGATTCGTTTATTATATGGGTTGCGTAATGTGAATTGTTCTTATTTTTTAAATAACTATGTTTATGCTCTTTAATGCGAGTTTCAAAAGATCTACCAGTTTGTTCTACGTAGATTTTAGTACAAGATCCACAATTTAATAAATAAACTCCTGATTCTGAGGATTTCTTATATTTGGTTTTGTTTTTCAAAATTATATTCCCTAAGGTATTACTGGTTTTGAATGCTATTTTATTGTTCTTTTTTATTAAATGTTTGGAAATTGTTCTAGTTATTTTCCCTGTGTATGTGAGCGTACTAAATTTTCCTTTTTTGTCATTAATAGTGGGATAAATTAGAGAGATTGCTTGTTTAAAGGATTTTTTATTCAAGATATTATCTATAATGTTGGGATCATATTCATTATTAATTGCTATTTATTTGATGTTGAATTCTTTGTTAAAATTAGTTTTAGTCATCGGGATATGTAACAATCTATGTATGAAAGAGTTAAAAGCTGCCATTTTGTGAGTATAAGGGTGGGATGAACTATTGTGTATGACTGTGTCAGTATGTGAAGGTTTGTGAAAAATCGAGAAATCGTGTTTATTGTTCACTTTTGATATAGATATGTCTAAGAAATTTATAGAGTTATTGGTTTCTAATTCTAAGGTGAATTTAATATTAGGATGCAAATTATTTAGGAAGTTAAGGAGGATTGTTAGTTGCCTATCTGTTCGCGTGAAACAGGAAATGATATCGTTAACATATCTATACCAGTAAACAATATTTTTGCTTACCGCGTTTTGATGAATTTTTAGTTCTAAATGATCCATGAAAATTTCCGCTAGTAAAAGACTTAAACGATTACCCATTATTAGACCTTCTTTAGATGTATAAAAGTTATTGTTGAATTCAAAATAGTTTTGATCCAAGCACGTCGTAAGTAAATCTGAAATATCCCGTTTAATAATTTCGTTTACTTTATTCTTGATCATGAGCTTATCTACTAATTTTATGACTTCATATAGTGGGATACTAGGAAATAAGTTTTGTACATCAAATGAGATAATTTTAGAATTTTCCCGTAAGTTAATGTTTTTAATTTTATCTATTAGTTCATAGGTGTTGGATATACTATATTTCGGTTTAAATTTGCAATGTTGTCGTAGTAAAGGGATGAGTTTTTGTGATAATTTAATTGATGGTGTCGTAACAAACGATACAACTGGTCTAATAGGGAGATCCCTTTTATGTAATTTAATTAGGGAATATAATTTTGGAGCCTGTGGGTTCATTATTGTTAAAGTACTTTTTTCTTCTTTGTTTTATTATTTTTTCCGAGTATCGGCTGAAACAATTGTAAAAATATAATTTGCTGTAAGTCACCTGAATGGCTGACAATAAAAATCTAGAGAATTCTTCACATTTATTAAAGAGATGAATTTGTTTGGTGATGACTAACTGAATATGGCGCGATATAATCAGTAATTGAGCATACCTCGTAGCAGTCTGTATGGGTCGGTCCTAAACTGTCCCTAGTCTCCCTTAATATCGAAAACGTCCAATAATAAAAAACAAACATCATGTCATCTAACTCATACTAGGAAAAATTGTTAGAAGCTTCGTACAGCTCGTCTCCTTTGGATAATGATGATGAAGGATGAAAAAAAGTGGTAACTTCGCAATAATTCGCATAGAGCTGAAAATTGGTATAGGTCTTAAATGCACTATTACAAATAAAATATAAAAAGTCCCCATCGAGCCTACGCCTGCTAAAAATTTTATGTCAAAGTCAAAAATATCCATTTTTCGCATTTTTCTCGTAAACGGTAAGTGTTATCGTAAAAATAGGTCAGACAAAAGTTGTAGATTATGCAATTCTCTACAAAAATTGTTCTTATACTTTTTTTCTTACGAATCACCATTCCTGACATATTGCGCTTTCAAACATCGAAAATACTAATATGCACTCTTACGCGGCCTATATACGTTATTGTACGTTCAATATAAGTAAAAATATAGAAATATTGATTTGTGTGACTCACACACTAAAATACGTACAAATTATATGATACGGAATGAATATACACTCGGTCCCTAATACCTTTCGCCCGTATAACCTTGAGCAACATCTGTCAGCTTCTCCATTGTTCGAGTGGCGACGGTCGTATACCTACCCTTTTTTTGAGGACGTAAATGAAATAACTACGTTTAGTATTGAACGTTTCTTTGTAGTGAACAGACGTGCTTATTGATAATATTTTTGATTTCAAGTTTTGCGGTTAAATAATTTTTAAAAAATGTCGCTCTATTGCTTTATTTGTAGTAAACATTTGACTGAAAGTGAAATTGTTGTACTTGATCGTGGAATGAAAACTTTGATTGATTCAAATGTTGAAAGAAATGATGGGTTTCTTGAATACCTGAAAGACGAACAATCTGTGACAATCCATGTGCAGTGGAGAAAAAGGTACATTCGGAAGAGTAGTATTGCTGTAGCTAAAAGCCAGCACGAGATGGAACAAGCCAGTACATCTACGATTAGTCCACCTCGTACTAGAGTGCGAGTAAGTGAGTGGGTGTTCTGTTTTAAAAATTATTAATTGCGGCGGTGAAGCAAATGAAGAGGCTGAAAAGAAAAAAAGCGCACAATGTTCGACGTAAAATTTATCATGTTGCTACACTTCCATTTAAAGATTCTATTCTGAAGGTAGCTCGGACTCGTTTTGATGACGTACCAAAAGCTGTTATTCCACGCATTGAGTATGAATATGATTTAGTTACTGCCGAGGCTAAGTACCATAATGATTGATACAATTCCTTTTTGAGACCCACCACGGGGGGTAAAATCGGTCGTCCTGAAGATGATTCGATTATTTTGGCGATGGAAGAAATATTTGCATACATTTAAAATAGTGATGATTGTCAACTTACATTGGAAGAATTAAAAAATATTTGCAAAAATCCAGCTATAGATAATAGAACAATTAAGACAAGATTAAAATTAAAGTATGGTAATAAAATTATTATAACTGAGGAACAAGGAAGTTTAAGATTTATCTGTTTTATTAACAATCAACAATAATCTGTTCTACTTTAATTATTACCAATAGTATCATTTTTTCAATCAATAGAATACTGTCTAATAAAACTTAATCACAATAGATCGTGGAGTATGCCTACTGGGGAAACCACGTTAAAAAATGCGCCAAGTACAATACCTCATAGGTGGTGCGGAAATGTGTGCACATACGACTTTTCCAACTTTTAGAATCGCGATATCTCAGGAGTGGTGATTCGTAGAAAAAAAAAGTATAAGAACAATTTTTGTAGAGAATTACATGATCTACAACTTTTATCAAAAGAGGGTAGGTATACGACCGTCGCCACTCGAATAATGGAGTAGCTGACAGATGTTGCTCAAGGCTATACGGGCGAACGGAATTAGGGACCGAGTGTATATTCATTCAGAATCATATAATTTATACGTATTTTAGTGTGTGAGTCACACAAACCAATATTTCCATATTTTTACTTATATTGAACGTACAATAACGTATACAGGCCACGTAAGAGTGCATATTAGTATTTTCGATGTTTGAAAGCGCGATATCTCAGGAATGGTGATTAGTAGGAAAAAAAGTATAAGAACAATTTTTGTAGAGAATTACATGATCTACAACTTCTGTCTGACCTATTTTTACGATAACACCGTTTACAAGAAAAATGCGATATTTTTGACCTTTGACATTGAATCAAATTTTTAGCAGATGTAGGATCGGTGGGGACTTTTGATATTTTATTTATAATATGTGTGTATTTAAGACCTATATCAATTTTAAGCTTTATGCGAATTTTTGCAAAGTTAAATGTCTATTTTGACTGGATCAATGGCCGACTAGCTAGGAAGCTGCAGGACTATAGCTATAGATGACAACGTTTGTATTGGATACGGACACCGCCCTATAGTCGTCAAAAGTAATTTTAACAATCGTAGAGAAAAACTACGTTGTATATTTTCACAAAAATTGTTATAAAACTACACAAAGTATTTTAACACTCCTACTACAACAGACTTATGACTAGTAGTTAAAATGACTGGTTATAAAACGGCATGTCTAATCAAACAAATAACGTCAAATAAGGTTTTTTAAGTAACCACATCTCTATAAAGTATTTAATAAACCATCAAAGAGATGTCGTGAAATGGAATAGAATAAAAGATGTCAGATTTTTATTGGCATTTTATACATGTTTTATACCCTATTACCGGGGTTATATTTAATGATTTACTGTATTTTTACTGTTCTGGCAGATTTAGCTAAAATACTGTGATGGTTATAGAGGGATTTTAAAAATTAATCGTTTGTGATCAATCGGTTTTATAACGATTTCCGTCTTCCGATGCCTAATTTCCACTCCTCCGGTTTCTCCATCCCTCCTCCTCTAGATCTCTCTCTAGTACTTCCGTGTTGATTCCTGCTCTCCAGCTTTGGCGTGGTCTTCCTCGCTTTCTTTTTCCATGAGGGTTCCAATTTAAAATCTTTTTAGGTAGTCAGTCTTGTGACATTCTCTGTACATGTCCGCACCATACCAACTTTTGGGTTCTGATTTCGTCCACTATATCGTGCTTTATTTCTAAAGCTCGTCTTATCGTGTCATTTGGTATGCGGTCTTTTCTGGATTTTCTGGCTGCTCGTCTTCAGATATCCATTTCTGTAGCTTTTAGTATTTTTTCTGTTCTTTCCTTCAATGGCCACACCTGGGAGCTGTAAGTTATTATACTTTTCACTATTGAGTTGTAAATTCTCTTCTTATTTTCGATGGTTATGTTTTTGTCCCATAGTATACTATTAAGCATTGCAATCGCTTTTCTTCCTTGGATATTCCTCTCGAATATTGCTTCTTCCAGTGTTCCGTCCCTAGATATTCTCATTCCCAAATACTTATAACTGGCACAGTGTTTGATGGTGTGTCCTGTGGCTACTTTCAAGTTCTGCTGTTGTCCTCCGACGCACATGTACTCGGTCTTTTTAATATTGACTTCTAGGCCCCATTTTTCATATTCCTCCACAAGTTTTCGTGTCATGTATTCCATATCATATCGATGTCCTGAGCGAGTACTACCTGGTCGTCTGCAAATGATAGCGTGTACAATGTAGTATCATCATCCAGTGGTAATCCATACTGCTGCATTTCCTTTTCCAGTTCTTCAGTGCACTCTCCAAATAGATTTTAAATAGCGTTGGGGATATACAGCAGCCCTGTTTGAGACCCTTTGTGACCTGGAACCCTGTTGTTATACCATATTTGGTTTTCACACTACTTCTTGCGTTTTGGTATAAGGATTTTACGGCTTTAATTATTTCGGTGCTTACATTACTCTGTTGTAGTGTTTCCCACAATCTCATTAGGGGTACGCTGTCGTAGGCCTTTTTAAATCAACAAACAAGAGATGGACTTCCTGATCAAATGCGGTTTTCTTTTCTAGGATTCTTCCTGCTCTAAAACCTGCCTGTTCTTCAGCTTCTACGTCCGCGTATTCCGTTTCTATTCTATTTTTAAGTATTTTTCCGTATATTCTGCTAATAGATCCTGTAACCGTTATTCCCCTATATTTAGGGGAGGATTGACATAAATAATCAATCGCAACTCTGATTTGATAGACTTATTAATTCCACATAATATACAAAGTGGTGTAAACACCCAGATTCTTTGGTTACTTTTACCTAATTAACTAGGCATGATTACAAATTTTACAGTTTGTTTTTGTTACAGCTCTCGAAGGAACAGACAGTACTTCTTTGCATCGAAACAATACTTTTACAACTTATATAACTTTAAACAGGAAAAATCGCCTGTCGACATATCAAGCACCAGTCAGATCCGCATCTTTAATGAAAAACAATCAAAATTCCAATGGTAGTACAGGTAACAGTAGAAGAAGAAGTTTTAAAGATCTAGCTGATGAACCAATTTAAAACGGGTATTTTATTATCTATTCTTTTATTTAGAAGTTAACAGTTTTAAATTTCTCTTTGCTGCTTTGATAGAGAACATACTTAGCTGT
Source organism: Pachyrhynchus sulphureomaculatus (assembly GCA_019049505.1). Taxonomy (NCBI): domain Eukaryota; kingdom Metazoa; phylum Arthropoda; class Insecta; order Coleoptera; family Curculionidae; genus Pachyrhynchus; species Pachyrhynchus sulphureomaculatus. The sequence goes on along the minus strand of CM032452.1, from coordinate 131,364,394 downwards.
TTGGGCGGCCACAGACTCTCAATTACGTATACACGAAGAGGTTCGAAAGTGTATGAACATGAAATGATTGCAGATTCATTCCATTCCGTAAAAAGACATCGGCCCTGTGTATTGACATATGTTTTCAGACATTATTACATAGAATATTTTTTAAGTTGGACTATTTTGTTACCTGGTTATAGTAATGACTAGATAATCACTTTGTTTAATATAGCCTATACACCCTTTGTCCAAAGCGGCTAAATTAATTTTTTTATATCGATTTTTGGGATACTTGTGAGAGTCGTGGTCTCTTGAATAATTTCGAGAGAAGAACAAACATAAGCGCGGTGTACTAAATCAGATGATTATGAGAATAAATTGTGAATTTAATTTACAAAGACACAAACTTTACATGAAAATATTGTGTAAAGTTGATTTTGAAATCCTCAATTCATCTTTAATCAATATTTCGGGTTTTCTACGAAGAAATTTTTGAATGTTAACTCCGCTCTGCTCACTCGGGTACAGGAGAAGCATTACCTCAATTATGTGCTTCTTGAAACATTTAACGAATTTTGTAAACTAGGATTAACATAAATAGTCAATTATACTACTCAGTATATATCACCACTCCACCAAACACTTTATTTTTGCACTCGACGCGCGTTTCGCTAACCATGTTAGCTTCATCAGGAGCGATGATTGACTAAAGGTAAACTACAAATCTACCCTATGTATACTTAGCCTAACCCTTGAATTACTCAAACGGAACTAATGACATAGGCAAGGCCCTCAGTTTCGGTCAAGTACCCAGTAGAGGGCACTATAAGGAATATGCCCTCTGTCTTTATTTAAACTACTTTTACATTTTATGATTTCCATACTTTCGTATGCGTTCAACAATCTCCTATCAGATACATTTTTTATTAATCTTAGATTATCTAATGTCACAGTATGATCAGCTTCAAGGGCATGTTCGGCAATGCTAGACTTTTCTGTTCTATTGTATCTTAAGTATGCTAAATGTTCTTTAAATCGTGTTTTAATTGACCTTTTAGTTTGCCCAACATACTTTTTGTCACAATCATTACAACTAATTTCATAAATTCCACTTTTCTCACAATTAGGAATCTTATCTTTGGGATTTCCTAAGATATTCCTCAGATTGTCTGATGACTTATAGATTAAGGTGAGGCCTACCTTATTAAATACCTTATTGAGTCCCTTGCTATATTTCGGATTATATGGTATGGAGACATATTTGGTGTTATTTTCTTCGCGTGTAAAAAAGGTGGAATTCTGAATATTAAACCTAAATTTATGTCTATTTATTAGCTTATTTACTAAGTCATCGTCGTAACCATTAACTCTAGTTATATTTCTAATACGATTCCTTTCTTTATTGAAGTTTACTCTGTTCAGAGGAAAAGTGACCAAACGATGAACTAAAAAATGTAATAAGGCTAATTTATGTTGTTTGCAATGAAATGAATCATTAGAAATATATCTATCTGTTACTGTATCCTTTCTATAGATATCAAATTCTAATCTATTATTATTTTTAATAATTAAAATATCTAGAAAAGGCAATTGTCCTTCGTAAGTGAATTTAATGGAATCATACCAGCTATTTAATTTAGAAACAAAATCATTAATATTTGCTCTCTTTGTATCAAAAATCGAGAAAATATCATTCACATACCTATACCATACCCTTGGGAAATATTCAAATAAGAATTCTGGCTTCGATTTCAAACTTACTCATGAATAAATTGGCTATGAAGGGTGACAAACAATTACCCATAGCTGTTCCTTCTTTCTGAATATAAAATTGATTGTTATATTGGAAATAATTTTGTTCCATACAAAGTTTAGATAATGTTAAGTATTCACGAATAATTTCGTCTTCAAAGTCATTCATTCTAAGTAATTCTTCGAGATATTGTAAAGTTTGTGGTATTGGCACACTCGGGAACAAAGAACTAACATCAAAAGAAATTAAGACTTCACCTTCATTAAGAACTAGATTTTTTGTTTTATTAATGAATTCTAACGAATTCTTCACTGCGAAAGTATTTAATGGTAACTTCTCAAGTTCTTTTGATAACCATTTGGATATTAAATATGTGGGTGATCCGACCGATGAAACAATGGGTCGCATTGCTTTTCCAGGTTTGTGAATTTTGGGTAAGCAATACAATTTTGGTATGGTCGGATTACTCACATTTAATTTAAATTTTAGCGAATCGGAGACAAGGTTCTTACATTTTTTTAAAGAATTTTTAACCTCTGATATCATTCTCGGTAATGGATTTCTTATTACCTTTTCATAAGGGCCAGATTCGATAAGATTATCTACGCGTTCAAAGTAATCTTTCTTATCCGATATAACAACCTTATTTCCTTTATCCAAGTAGAAGACATCTTTCTTTTTCAATCCTTTAACTACTTTTATGTTTTTTCGTGAATTAGAATTTGTGTTGTTAACTATGTTTTTCGATATTTGATTGCGACATGCTTCCCTAACAAAGGATTTACTATTTTCTGGAAGTGTACTAATGGAACTTTCAATGTGAACAACTATTTCTGATGAATTGAAGTGTTTGGTGTAGTGGTGATATATACTGAGTAGTATCATTGTGCCAAAGATTCCACATTCCCAACTAAGTAAAAATAAATAGTCAATCGCAATTCTTTATTTAAAACTCATTTTTCACCGGTTCGTAAAAATCCACTATCACTCTTACTAGTAAAACACGGGATCTAATGGAATAAATGTCGTAAAAAAGTTGCAGCTTTCGACAGCTGACGCTAATATTGCCTTCTATTTTCTTAAAGTTCGGCTTCTTTTTGGACAGATGGTGTATGAACGTATTCAAAAAAATTACAGTATCTGAGATTAACGTCTTCAAATTAGCAGTGTAATACAATGAAGTCCGTTTATAACGAACTCCAAAAAGTCACTATAAATGGTCCGCTATATCCGAAGCTCCTTACAAACAGTAAAGAAAATCTAATATCATTTTCTTACTTTTTTACAACTAAAGTTTCTTTTTTCATAGATTGATAAGATTCTTGCCTCTTCTTCCATATGGTAGAAACCGTAGATTTAGTTAAATTCAACATAAAAACTTAAACATTCACTTTGCTATATATATGTATATTTATATATATATATATATATATATATATATATATATATATATATATATATATATATATATATATATATATATATATATTCTTCTCTCTCTTTTGATTCTCTGAGTCTTTGATTCCATCCGTTTTTATCTTCCCAGTCTCCATCTGTTAGACCCCTGTCCTCCATAGCCTCGTCCACATCGTCTCTCCACGATCGTCTGGGTCTTCCTCTTTTTCTTCTCCCTATAGGGCTCCACTCCGTTATTTTCTTTATCTACCTATTATCTTCGCTCCGTCTTATGTGTCCGTACCATTTTAATCGTTTTTCTTCAATGGTGTTTATTGCGTTCTCTTTGATGTTCAATCTGCTTCTTATTTCTTCATTTGTTATTCTCTCCATACCTGTCACTCTACAACATCTTCTCCAATACTCCATCTCTACCGCGTTAATTTTAGATTTATTTCTTTTATTGATCGTCCATGTTTCTGACCCGTATGCCATTATGCTTTGTATTATTGATTTGTATATGCGTGTTTTGTTTCTTTTTGTAATGTGTTTGCCCCACAGGATCGAAATTAATTGTCTTATGCATGTCCGCGTTTGTCCTAATCTAGCTTTAATCTCTTCTTCTGATGTTGCATTTCTTGAAATGATGGTTCCTAAATATTTAAATCTATCGGTTCCTTTAATTATTGTTTCGTTATCGACTTCTCGATTCTCCACGTTTCCCTTCTTTGTTGTTAGATATTCCATTTTATCAAAGTTTATTGCTAATCCTGCTTTAGTGTATTCTTCTTTCAGTTTTCTTACCATATAACTGAGGTCTTCCTCATCTTGCGTTATGATTACTTGGTCGTCTGCGAAACTTAGAGTATATAAGTAATCTTCTCGTATTAGGACTCCCATTCCACTACATTTTTGCTTCCATTTTTTTAATGTTTGTTCGAGGTATATTTTGAATAGTGTTGGGGATGTAGAGCATCTTTGTAATAGGCCTTTTGATGTTTGGAGTCTCTTCCTTATTTTATGTCCTATTTTTATGTTCACTGTGTTGTTTTCGTAGAGAGCTTTTACTGCGTATATGTTATTAGTTCTTTGTCAATGCCTATTTCTTTTATTGCGTTCCATAATCTTTGTCTTGGTACTGAGTCATAGGCCTTTCTTATGTCTATGAAGGCTAGATGAACTTCTCTATTCTTTGCCAGTTTTTTTTTCCATTGTTTGTTTTATAGTGTATATGTGGTCTATACATGATCTTCCGGCCTTAAAGCCTGCTTGGTCTTCTCCAATTTTTCCTTTTATATTTTCCTCCATGATATTTTTAATAATTTTTCCATACAAACGTCTCATACTCGATATTATGCTTAGGCCTCTATAGTTTGTGCCTTTTCTGCGGTCTCCCTTTTTAAATATAGATACTATATAGGCTTTTGACCATTCTTCTGGTATATTTTTTCGCCATTTATCGCTCTGTGGAACATGTGTCTCAGCATTCGATGTAATTTATTAGACCCGTACTTAATCATTTCATTTACCACACCTCCAGGCCCTGCAGATTTATTATTTTTGAGTGTTTTTATTGTCTTCTGTACTTCTTCATAGCTTAGTTCTATCTCTTTTTTTCCTTATTCTATTCTTCTTCAGGGTTCTCTTCTTGGAATTCTTGTCTGTCTTCTGTTAGCAGCTTCTTATAATATTCCTCCCACTCGCTTTCTGGGATGTACTCTATATACGTCTTCTCTCTATTGTTGGTCCTTAATGCTTTAATTATTCTCCATGACTCTGTGCTTCTAGTTCCTCCTATATACTGTTCTACATGTTCGCACGATTTTTCCCATCTCTCGTTCTTTTCTTTGTTTATCATCCTCCTCGTTTCTGCATTTTTCTCTTTAATCTACTTTGATCAAATATGCGTTAGAACCACATAACACAACGAGTGAATTGAAATTAATACTGCTCGAACTAGCGACGTGACGAAAACAAGTAGAATAGGGGTTTCCAGTTTCGGTGAATTCCCCAGATCAGGTCTGCGACATCGAGCACAGGGTTCGTTATAAACGGACGCAAAACATCCAAATTTGGTTCACTTTATTAGGAAGTTCGTTATAACCGATAAAAATTTGTATAGGGAAGTGTTTTCGTGCATTATAAAATAGTTCGTTTTATCGGGAACTTCGCAGTAAACGAATTCCTTATAAGGAGACTTCACTGTATGTATCTTTCAATGAAAAATTCTAATGTTATAAAAAAAAAAGTAAAAACGATCAACATCCTAAGTATAATATGTAACCTTCTCTTACAAACGTTTAAAAAAATCACACGTTCATATAAATATAGTGGACATTCAGCCTTTGTAAATACGATCGTTGTTTAAATATCTTCTTTATTATTCAAATTTTGTTCGTCAGACAATTTCCTAAACTCCTTATTTTAGGGAAACTGTACCTAGCAAAAAATACTTTGCATTAATTTTATCAAATACATAGAACGTAAATAATTAATTTCATGTCATTATCATCGAGAGTATGTACATACGAGGACATACTCGAAGAATTACAAGACTGTCTGTGGCAGCCCTCGTTTTGATTATCTCATCACAAAAGAACGTATACCTAAATAGAAAATGAGGTTTCTTGATATACTATATTCGAGAATATAGGTTTTGTTATTGGTTCATTAAGTGTAATATTTATTAGGTTTTCTCCAGAAAACTTAGGTTTTAGATAGGTTATTTTATCTTGTACATAATAGGTTAATTGTAAATATGATTTATGGGGAAACTTACTATTATCCTGCAATTATAAAAATACCTGTGGTAACTTTTTAAAAAATATATAAATATAATTTTAAAAGTTTTTTTTAATTATTAGTTTTTCACACATCAAGTTCGGACAGTGGTACTTTTAGAATAAAGCCCTAGAGAGTTGTGGAAGCTTATGAGTCCTGCTACAATACTACAACTTTCTGAACCTGACGTGTTCAAAATTGTTTGTGCATTTATGTGTATGATAAATAATAATGGATAAATTTGTGTTGTTATAATTTGCATGACTTATATGAAATATTGACAGAATACTTCGTTGCCTAAGCCTTTAAAAACTTAGTGTATTGTGTAACTTTAAAGGTATAGGGTGTCCCAAAATTCACGCAAATTAATTTTGATAGAAAATACAGGTTTTTAATTAAAAATTGTAATTTTTTTTATTGATTCATAAAGTATACAGTATAGGGTTATGTATGGAATAACATATCGGGTAACTGGCCTACACGGCTTTGCTGGCACATTCGCACTCTTTTGTCCAAATTTTCCATTACCGTTTTGCATAAATGTGGCTGAATTTCGTTGATATAGCGCTTAATTTCCTTCTTCAAGTCGTGGGTGGTCGTGAGCTTGTTGGCGTAAACCTTAGACTTTAAAAAAGCCCCAAAGAAAAAAGTCCAATGGTGTTAAATCGCATGATCTGGGCGGCCAATTCTGATCACCAAAACGGGATATTACACGACCAGGAAATGACTCATGCAGCAATTGAATTGTTTCTTGGGCTGTATGGCATGTGGTACCGTCTTGTTGAAACCACATGTCGTCCACATCCATATCTTGCAATTTAGGTACAAAAACTGGATTATCATATCGCGATAACGATCACCATTAACTGTTATTGCCTGACCAACCTCATTTTTGATGCCTCCAGCCGAAAATCCGCACCAAACAGTGACACGTTGTGGATGTATTTGTTTCGCAACAGTTACGTCTGGATTGTCTGAACCCCAACGGTGACAATTTTGTCGATTAACGAAGCCATCAAGATGGAAATGAACCTCATCACTGAAGTGCTTTTCTTCGAAAAATCAGTATCCACTTGTTCCATAATCCATTCAACGCACTTTCTTCGTTGTGCGTGGTCAATAGGCTTCAGTTCTTGAGTCAATTGAACTTTGTAAGCATGAAGATGCAAATCTTTCGTGAGAATACGCTGTAGAGAGCTTCTCGAAATGTTCAATCCTTGACCACGGCACGGTGCCGAATTAATGTTCCTGGAGTCTCAGCAACACTCTCACGAACTGCTTAAATGTTTTATGTCGAACGACTTGTTGCAGGACGACCAAAGCGTTTAAGATCACTAATTGATCTAGTCTCCCTGAATTTTTAAATTAATCTCTTCACAGTTGATGGAGTTAAATCACTATTCCGACCATATTTTGTACGAAAATTCCGAACTGTAGTTGCCAAACTTTCATTATTTTTAAAATATTGTTCAATAATGAAAACACGGTGTTCTTTCGTGTAGCGCTCCATTTTTAATAACCCTGAACTGTCACGCTGTTGGCAACACTTTACTATACAAATGGCGCCAAATTCAAATCTTGCGTGAATTTTGGGACACCCTTTATATGAACAGGTATCTGAGCAGTATATGCAAAATTATCACACCCTGTATAAAAGTTTTACAGGCGCTGAAGAACCAAAATATTTCATATTGAAAGCAACAAATATTGAAAAAATTTGCTCCTTTTTTAAGTTTTTTATTGCAGAACTTACTTAACATATTTATAAAATTTAACGGCCTATTATTTAAATTAGTTGGTATAATCACCGTTATACGCGGTGAAACATTGAAGACATAATAAAAAATTTGTTTCATTATGGAACAGCTTATGCATATTTTACGGAAAATTTTTAACAAGTTATAAACAATTGAACCTTTAGAGTGTCGCATATCAAATAGGCGTATGTTAAAAAATGCTCAACCAATAACATTATTTTTCATTATCATTGCCTACAACATATGTAAATGAATGACTCCAGAGCTATAAAGAAACAAATTTTCGGTAACATGCAATAATTTTCATCGCACTTGCTTCTGCAATGCGGCATTAATATTAATTTTTGTAAAGTAGCTACTCCAAACACTAAAATCTAGGTAAATGTATGAAAACTTATTAGCTGTTAGATATTAGACTTTATGTGAGATATATCATACCTTGTGTGTGCTCTCATAGGCTTATCCATAAACTATATAACAATTTATTTTCCAAAATTCAAAGCTCTTACATTTTTAGAAATCAGTATAAGTACTGCTTAAGACAAAACCATCTCTTGCCTGATGTACAGAGGGAAAGGAAAATATCGACAAATATTTTACTACGCGAAAATATAGATTATTTCAATTTAACATTTAAATTAACAGGCCAGTCTGCCGTCTTTGAAAGCCTCTAAAACTCCATACATCATCAGATCCACATGTGAAAGGCAAACGTAATAAATATAATTATAATTTGTTGTTATCTCTAGTTCTTGTAACCTACAAACTAGCAATGTTACTTTTCTACTCGTACTTGGTAAACTGATAAAACCCAACAAAAAACTACATATATACACTCCTGGACAAAATTAACGCAACAATTTATTAAATCATATAAATATCTATAATGAATTAAATTTAATAATTTTTTATGAACATTGGTTACACTAAAAGTTAGAAAAAACTTATTCGGATACTTTAAAAGTGAATTAGCTACCAAATTTCTCTATAAGTTTCGAATTAAAATTATTCTTAAGACCTAATAACAAAATCGTTGAAATTATGTAATAATGAAAAAAATAAACTGGGACACTAGTAGCAAAATTAATGGTGTAACTGGGACACTAGTAGCGTGTGTTACCTCCTCTACTTCGGACGACAGCGTTTATGCGCATGCATGCTTCTAATTAAATTTTGGATAAAATCTTGAGGAATTTGCTCCCATTCTGTGATAACTGCATTTTCAAGTTCCCTCAGGTTTCTAGGTGCAGGTATATGACGTTTCACATTTTTCTTAAGGTGATCCCATACATGTTCTATCGGATTCAGATCCTGGCTTTTTTGGTGGCCATTGCATAATCGGTATATCAACTTGATTAAGATAATCGAGTACCTCCCTAGCCACGTGAGGTCGAGCGTTGTCTTGCATAAACAGGAAATTGGGCCCCACAAAATGACCGCCACTCAAGATAGTAGTCAGCATTCATGGATCTCGTACGGACAGGAACTAACTCTGTGCGAGCATCAAAGCAGATGCCACCCCAGAACGTAACAGAGCCACCGCCGAATGGAATCCTTGCAGAGATATTGCAAGTAGCAAACCTCTCTCCTGGTCTTCGCCATACTCGCTCACGACCATCTGGATGTTTTAGACTAACCCTAGTTTCATCTGTGAAAAAAACTTGTTTCCAATCATCCACAGACCAGTTTTCGTGATTTCGAACAAAACGTAACCTGGCAACTCTGTTCTCTCTAGTAAGAAAGGGCGCAGTGGCTGGTCTCCTACTGTTTAATCCAGCTTCATTTAACCGTCTTCTAACTGTTTTAGAAGAAATTGTTATATTGCGAACAGCTTCGAGTTCGTTTCTTATTATAGAACTACAGTCCTGTTTCTTAAAGCATATTGTCTTATAAAACGTTCATCTAGGTCGCTAGTGCATCGTTTTCGCCTTTGCCCTAGCCTTCTAGAATAAGTTCTTACTTCATTCAAGCGTCTTACCATACGACTTATTGTGAAACGATGTTTGCCTAACAAACTGGCAACGTAACTCTGACAATATCCCTCGTTCCATAAAACTGAGGCTCGCACTACCTCGTGTTCAGTTAAATTCCTTGTTCGATTTATTTATCTAATTCTTCGGGGTCAAAAATAAAACAGTCTACCACAAAAACGTATTACTTTGAAAAAGGGAACAAATTATAAGCTTACTTTTAAATAAGATCTATCGCATTATCTGTTTCTTAAAGCATATTGTCTTATAAAACGTTCATCTAGGTCGCTAGTGCATCGTTTTCGCCCTTGCCCTAGCCTTCTAGAATAAGTTCCTACTTCATTCAAGCGCCTTACCATACGACTTATTGTGGAACGATGTTTGCCTAACAAATTGGCAACGTAACTCTGACAATATCCCTCGTTCCATAAAACTGAGGCTCGCACTACCTCGTGTTCAGTTAAATTCCTTGTTCGATTTATTTATCTAATTCTTCGGGGTCAAAAATAAAACAGTCTACCACAAAAACGTATTACTTTGAAAAAGGGAACAATTTATAAGCTTACTTTTAAAGAAAATCTATCGCATTATTACAGAAAATTGTTTATCTTCTAAAAAATTCTTTAAAACTGTATATCTAAACGAATTGTTTTGATTTCGGTCATGAACAACGAAACAAAATATGCATAGCCTACTATTCAAATACTCGATAAACTTTAAAACTTTTCAGATTGTTGCGTTAATTTTGTCCAGGAGTTTATAATATTGAATTTTATTAGCTCAACCAGTGGTTTTGCTATTTGAATCTTCAGTTTATTAATACTTATAATAATTCAACCTTTACGTCGAAACTATTTCGAATTTACTGTCTATCATATAAGACTGTTTTATGCAAATAATCCACTTAACAAAATATTTGTAATCATTTCCTTCTCTTCCTGTATATTGTTGTGTCGAAATATGCACTATATATTTAGGCAATAAAGATATGTGTATAAGTATAATTATATCCAACATATTTTATTTTCACGCCTGCATCTACAGCTATTTACCTTTAAATAGCTGTCGTGAGTATGAAAGTAAATTATTTTAAAAACAACAAAAGTTTAAATAGTTATTGCAGTTTTAAAATTCTTTAGGAATTAAGTTTTGTACAAAATATTCGTCATGTCTTATTAGCTGGCAATTTTCTTTGCTGTTTCTGTAGGCTATTCTAGCAATGGAAATTAGTATTTTGCAACATTTGTTTTTTAGTCCGTGTGATTTTTTTTAAGAAATTTTTTATTTTGTAAATGTTTCCACATGTATATATATTTATGTCCAATATATCCATGAATTTAATGCAAAAAAACAATAAAATGTGTAATGTGTATTTTTCTTTTATTTCTCAGTTTTCATTAGGAATCACTACTGAGTTTATAGGGTTTTTAGGATATCTACTTAGTTAAACTGGCAAAGCGTAAAGAACATTTTTTTACATAATTACAGCCTGCACTAACGTACTTGGTCGAGTGTTTCTCGAGTCTCCAAAAAATCTTCTATCAGCGCCTTAAAAATGACGTTACAACGACTTATCTCGCTATCAGTTTGCTGAAATGAAAAACGACATGAACATGTTTCTATTTCCGGCTCTACTTTACAACAGAGAACTAGTGAATTGGTAAGGAAAATAGAGAATATCGAGCTTAACTGTTCTAAAAGTTGGATTGAACGATTTAAAAAGCGACATAATATTAGTGGGGGGTAAATAATAGGAGAAACTGCAGGAGCTGATATAACTGTTGTTGATCAGTGGTCGACCAATATATGGCCGGAAATTCGAGAAACTTACGAATATTTGAACATTTTTAATGCGGATGAAACGGATTTGTTTTACAAGATGACCCCTGATAAGACATTAAAGTTTGTCGGAGAGAATTGTGCCGGTAGAAATTATCAAAGTAAGGATTGCTGTGTTGGTAACTGCAAATATATCTGGAACAGAGAAAAGAAAATTGTTGGTGATAGGAAAGTCCGCCAATTCCAGGTGTTTTAAAAACAAACATTTACCAGTAAAGTACAAATGAAGCCTGGATAACATCAGAAATTTTTAAAAACGAACTATTTGAATGGTACAAAGAATAAAAATTCACAAACAGAAAAATATTACTTTTAATTACCAACTGTCCAGAGCACCTTGAAGTTGATCTACAACAAATAAAGTTGGTTTTTATGCCTCCAAACACAAATGTAAAGCTCCAGCCTATGAATCAAGGTGTAATTAGTTGTTTAAAATATCATTATAGAAAGATTTTACTTATGAAAATGTTAGAGACGATCGATAAAGCTAACATTTTTTCTGTAACTCTCTTGGACCCTATAAACTTTATCCATATGGCTTGGCAAAAGTCAGTAGGGAAACCACTACAAACTGTCTTAAGCATGTCGGATTTTCCTTTGAACGTTTTCTTTTAATTTAATAATTACACTGGTCAACAAAAAAAAGAAAATTGCTTGTTTCCTGTGATTTTTTTTTTGTTTCTATCTCAAATTGACGCGTATTTTTTAAATATGGCAACAATTTTTCTCTAACAGCTTTTGTTGTTGTTGACTTATAGCTAACTACCCTCATTTACTATTTTTACTTAGATTTTCGTTTTTTTTATTGGACACTAAAATATATTTTGTTGTTGTTTTAGATATGGCTTCGTCAAGAAGATGTTGTGTGCTTAATCCCGATTGTTTTTGCTCTATTTGTGGTGAATATATATTTGCAAAATATCGAAAACCTATATCTGACTTTGTGAAAATTGCGTATCATCAATACTTTAAAATAAAATTGTGTAATCAGGACAAGCCATGGGTTCCTCATATTGTATGCCAGAAATGTGTGGTATGTCTACGGTTATGGTCCAGTGGAAAAAGAGATGCAATAATGTTCGTAACACCCATGATTTGGCGAGAACCTCGAAACCATCATGACGATTGCTACTTCTGCGTTGTGAAAATAAACGGAATTAACCCTGGAAATCGAAGTAAATGGTCATATCCTAACTTATCTTCTGCTCAACGACCTCAATTAAAATCACAAGAGGTACAACCCAGCACATCTAAATCTTCAGATGATCCAAATCTCTGTGAACCCGAACGAAATACATCAAGTGAAGACTCTGATTCAGACTACAAATGTAGCCTTTCAGAACCTCAACCATTTAATCAGAAAGAACTAAATGACTTAGTAAGAGATCTGAACTTACCAAAAGAAGCTTCTGAAATTTTAGCATCTCGTTTAAAAGAAAAAAATTTGCTTACTCCGGAAACCAACATTACATTTTATCGTACCCGAGAAAAAAATCTGTATTTTTCTCAAGAGAAGGATTTAGTTTTTTGTAACGATGTTGGTGGTATTTTGCAGCAGATGGGATTAAAACAGTACCAACCTAGTGATTGGCGTCTTTTCATAGACAGCAGCAAAAGAAGTTTAAAGTGTGTTTTGTTTCATAACGGTAACAAGTACGGATCTATACCTACTGCACATTCGACGACTTTAAACGAAGAATACGTAAATGTTTCTAAGGTTATGGAAAAAAAAATTAAGTATCAAGAGCACAAATGGGTCATTTGTGTTGATCTGAAAATTGTTAACTTTCTTTTAGGTCAACAAGGGGGGTACACAAAGTTCCCTTGTTTTATGTGTCTCTGGGCTAGTCGTGACAAACAACACCATTGGTCACAAAAAGTTTGGCCAGTGCGGGAAGAGCTAAAAGTTGGTACAAAAATGTTATAAACGTGCCTTTAGTTAGCCGAGACTGCATCATACTTCCACCACTTCATATTAAACTCGGCATAATGAAACAGTTTGTGAAGGCGCTTGACAAAAGTGGCGAATGTTTTAATTTTCTTTCACGCAAGTTTCCAGGATTAAGTTCAGAAAAATTGAAAGCTGGTATTTTTGATGGGCCACAGATTAGGCAACTCGTGAAAGATCCTAATTTTGTCAAATGAATGACTGAAGTCGAATCCAAAGCTTGGAATTCATTTGTTTTGGTTATGAGTAGCTTCCTAGGCAAAAAGAAATCTCACGACCATGTCGAGCTTGTTGAGTGCATGCTATCGAACTTGCAAGAGCTAGGGTGCAACATGAGCATAAAAATCCACTTCCTGCACTCGCATTTAAACCGATTTCCACAAAATCTGGGTGATTTTAGTGAGGAGTGAAAGATTTCAGACTACTGCTTGAGTTTGCAACAAGATCTACCTAAAGTCGTTCATTCAAGGAAATCTTATAAAAGATCATTTGCTAGTGTTCAATAGAAATTTTGTTAACATAATGTATTATTTTTTTGTATTTTTTTGGCAAAATAATAAAACTGTATATTTCAAAAGGTAAAGCTGTTAGCAATCTCCCAGTATTTTTTTCATAGTCAGGGCCATAGAAATACCCAATAACAGAAAAAAAATAAAGGAAACAAGACTTGTGTTGACCAGTGTTATTATTCATTTTTCTAAGCATTAGCGCCTAATCTAAATAAAAAAGTAATGAAAAATGATATTAGGTTTTGTTTATTGTTTATAACGAACTTCGGATATAGCGAACCATCTTTAGTGATTTTTTGGAGTTCGTTATAAACGGACTTCACTGTAGTTTTTTTCTCCAATAACTACTGACAGTGTGAGCATTCAGTTCTAATTTTGAACATAAAACACCTACATTTTTCAACTTAACATCTTTATTTATTAACACCCCTTGAAAATGCCGTCACGTTAAAAGACGAGTTTATTAGTTCTTCTTTTGGGCCCATTTAATTTGGATGAAGTTCGAATAGTCCCCTGATTATATTTTAGATACGTATCACGAAGGACGGACTGGAAATTATCGACTTTCGGTCACAGCCTTTATTTCATTTACAGTTTCCGTAAATTTTCAAGTTTCAGCTTTTCCGATTATTATTTCTTTCGTGGTTTCAGCAGTATATATATGAATGTCGACCGTTCATAAAACCACTTGCAACTCAGCGACTATAGAATGATATTTTTAAGTTATAAAATGTGAAATCTATTCTAAGAACCGTAAATATCTACGAAACAATAACATTACAATGGTGTCTACCAGTACAAATGTTCTTTAGAAAGGTTAACGATACCGCATTATCAAAGCTAACAATTAGGAATAGATAAACAAGTTAAAATTTGAGTATTTACAACACAAAATGCATTGTTAAAAATATAACCTCTATCGTAGTAATTGTATACGATCATCTTTTCGAATATGTAATAACAAACTCGGAGCTATTGTTGACTGACAATCATCGCTCCAGATGATGCTAACATGGTTAGCAAAACCCGTCGTACATAAAAAAAAAGTGTTTGGTGTAATGATGACATCCGTTGTGTAGCACAAATTTTAGAGTTATTTTTTTGTCTTGCCCTCCCAGAACTGCAACCTATGTTTCATGTTTGATAGAGGTACCACCAGAGGTCGACGATTTAATTCGACTCATTTTTAACGAGAAACTAACTTATGTAAGTATTAAAGAGATGATTGATTGGTCCGTTGCTTTGTGACAGTACATTTTAACAATAAAATTACTTAATTACTTTGTTAACTGTCACTAAATATATTTGTAAAGATTTTACAATTGCGTTATTGCGATGTCGTTTTTTTTTTTTTTTTTTTTTTTTTTTATTGGTCTAGCAAACGTGCTGCAGGGAAGTCCCTAAAGCGCTCCAGGAGCGGCACGAGTGCGAAAAAAGCGATTCACGTTGTTCTTGAATCGCTGTAAATTGTACTCGGTGGGAAACACAGCGCTGGGCAAATTATTCCAAAGGGATGACGTTCTCCATATAAAAGATTGCTTGAAAAGCGTTGTACGCGGAGTAACAAGCTGAACCTCATACGGATGCGAAGCACCAGCGCGACGTGTATTTCTAACACGCACCGCTTTGGGAGGAATTAAGCGGGCTACATCCTTCGAACACTTTCCATGAAAATACTTGTAGAACAGACTCAAGTCGCCAACCGTTCTTCGATGTTCCAGCGAATCAAGGCCGCCGGTTAATTCCGGGTCCCAATCAGACGGACCGCTCTTCTCTGAACAGAATCCAACAAATGCAGTGTATGTTTGGGAGCGGAGCCCCAAACGTGGGAGCAGTATTCCATAGTTGGTCGAATTTGGGCTTTGTAAAGAATTAACAGTTGTTGTGGGGTGTAAAGCTTTCTGGTTCTAAATAATATTCCCAACTTTTGAGAAGCTCTCCTTGCTATGCCTGCAACATGTTCATGCCAAGACATATTTGCTCCCAAACTAACGCCCAACAAATTGAGCGACGATGCTAGGGGAATGGAGTGCCCCGACATAACTATGTCGGGTTCAGCAACGTTAACTTTTTTAGAAAAAACTGCCGCTTGGGTTTTTGTCGCGTTAAATTCCACTTGGTTACTGTCACCCCAAGATAGAATTTCTTCCAGGTCTTTGTTAAGTTGAACGACCTCCTGCTGTCTGCGGATAATCGCCTGAGCAGCCGATGTCCAAGCGTTCAAGGTGAATGAAGAGACAAGCGTACTGTCATCTGCAAAGCTATAGATTGGATTCCCGGTCTTTTCCAGTAGATCGTTAATGTAAATGAGAAAGAGAGTAGGAGACAGTATGGAGCCTTGGGGTACACCGGCGTTGATAGTGAGGGTGTTAGAAAGAAATCCGTCGACCGCCACTCGTAAAGAACGCTCTCTGAGGAAACATGAGAGCCACAAACAGAACCTTTCAGACATACCATATGAGCGCAACTTAGCCAACAGTCCATCGTGCCAAACACGGTCGAATGCCTTGGATATGTCAAGAGCAACCGCTCGAGATTCTCCAAAGTGTTCAATTGCGTTGTTCCAAACATGTGTTACATAAGTCAGAAGATCTCCTGTTGATCTATGTTTACGAAAATTATATTGGTGATCGCTAATAATATTGAATCGTTCAAGATATTTTAGAAGATGCTCATTGATAACCTTTTCCATGACTTTCGATATTATTGAAAGCAGTGCAACTGGTCGGTAGTTATTTGGCAAGGTCTTCTTACTTTTTTTAGGTATCGGCTGAACCGTGGCACATTTCCAGCAGGACGGAAATATTCCCTTTCTGTAGGATAGGTTAAAAAGTCTACAGAAAACTGGTGTTAGTTCCCTTGCACAGTTTTTGAGAACTATGGCAGGTATTCCGTCAGCGCCAGAAGCCTTCTTGGTGTCTAGCTTCATTAAAATACGCTTTATGATGCGCTGTCTGAAGACAACATCGGGCATCCTCGACTGCTATATGGGAATAGTAGTACAACTACATTGTCAAACGCTTAACTAAGATTTGACAGGCTTAATAGTCTTAGATAAGCGTCTGAGAATGTAGTTGTACTACGAAATCGTGATAACGCAATTGTAAAATCTTTACAAATACACTCCTGGACAAAATTAACGCAACAATGTATTAAATCATACAAATCTCTATAATGAATTAATTTTAATAATTTTTTATGAACATTGGTTACACCAAAAGTTAGAAAAAACTTATTCGGATACTTTAAAAGTGAATTAGCTACCAAATTTCTCTATAAGATTCGAATTAAAAATATTCTTAAAACCTAATAACAAAACGGTTGAAATTATGTAATAATGAAAAAAATAAACTGGGATACTAGTAGCAAAATTAATGGTGTAACTGGGACACTAGTAGCGTGTGTTGCCTCCTCTACTTCGGATGACAGCGTTTATGCGCCTAGGCATGCTTCTAATTAAATTTTGGATATTGGGCCCCACAAAATGACCGAAAGGCATCACATGTTCTATTACAATATTCTCAAGATAGTAGTCAGCATTCATGGATCTCGTACGGACAGGAACTAACTCTGTGCGAGCATCAAAGCAGATGCCACCCCAGAACATAACAGGGCCACCGCCGAATGGAATCCTTGCAGAGATATTGCAAGGAGCAAACCTCTCTCCTGGTCTTCGCCATACTCGCTCACGACCATCTGAATGTTTTAGACTAGCCCTAGTTTCATCTGTGAAGAAAACTTGTTTCCAATCATCCACAGACCAGTTTTCGTGAGTTCGAGCAAAACGTAACCTGGCAACTCTGTTCTCTCTAGTAAGCAAGGGCGCAGTGGCTGATCTCCTACTGTTTAATCCAGCTTCATTTAACCGTCTTCTAACTGTTTTAGAAGAAACTAGGCTGTTAGTGCATCGTTTTCGCCCTTGCCCTAGCCTTCTAGAATAAGTTCCTACTTCATTCAAGCGTCTTACCATACGACTTACTGTGGAACGATGTTTGCCTAACAAATTGGCAACATAATTCTGACAATATCTCTCGTCCAATAAAACTGAGGCTCGCACTACCTCGTGTTCAGTTAAATTCCTTGTTCGATTCATTTATCTAATTCTTCAGGGTCAAAAATAAAACAGTCTACCACAAAAACGTATTACTTTGAAAAAGGGAACAATTTATAAGCTTACTTTTAAAGAAAATCTATCGCATTATTACAGAAAATTGTTTATCTTCTAAAAAATTCTTTAAAACTGTAAATCTAAACGAATTGTTTTGATTTCTGTCATGAACAACGAAACAAAATATGCATAGCCTACTATTCAAATACTTGATAAACTTTAAAACTGACATAAGAAAAAGATAAATTAATTTTCAGATTGTTGCGTTAATTTTGTCCAGGAGTTTATATTTAGTGACAGTTAACAAAGTAATTAAGTAATTTTATTGTTATGTAAGTATATCCGACGAAATTATCACGTTTGTGGAGATAATTATCTTCTTTTTTTTTTTCTATCAAGTCCTTGCAAATTGCACTTTCTTGTTTTAGTTTAATTTTTATTTTTAACTGTGATCTGTAATCACGGAATCTTATTCTTAATTTAAGTAACAAGTTTCGATTCGTCGAACTTTAATTTTCTCCATTTCTATTTAATTTCGACTTTTTTCGTTTTGTGTTTTGTAAATTTTGATATTAAAAATGCGAAATATTATTAGCAATTTCGCAGTGATAGAATGCGAAACGGAATTATCTCGCTTTAGCAAAAAAAAAAAAAAAGATTTCTTGCATCTTTTTCAGTGATAAATATTTACATTTATTATTTAATTATGATAAAATCTTTTTATGACTGAATAAATAACGTCAACAGAAGAAAACAGAACTAAAAATTTTTAAAAAATGGGTGAAGTGATATACCTAGTACTTTAAAATAAAGTTCCTACCTCTATATACGTTATCAATTAAGAATTATCAGTTTCATCCATACTTCAAGTATTATACGAGGCTGGTTTGAAAAGTCCGTGCAAAGTCCGAGAGATGGCACCACTGGCGCGTATCGACGTCATGTTTAGTTAGTAGCATCTCTTGAATGAACGCACACCAAGTTTCAGCCATATTGGTCTATTTCTTTGGTTTGGCATTCGTGTGAATCAAGGAAGTCGAGTGATTTTCAAGAAATGGACGAAAAAGAATTTCGTGTGGTGATTAAACATTACTTTATGAAAGGCAAAACGCCTCAGGAGAGTAAAGAGAAGCTTGATAAACATTATGGTGACTCTGCTCCTTCGATTAGAACAGTTTATAAGTGGTTTCAAAATTTTCGGACTGGCCATATGGGCACAAGTGACGCTGAACGTTCTGGACGGCCTGTGGAGGTTACGACTCCAGAAATCATTGATCAAATCCATGATATGGTGATGGATGACAGAAGAGTTAAGGTGCGTGAGATTGCTAGTGCTGTGGGCATCTCGACTGAACGGGTACATAATATTTTGCATAAACATTTGGACATGAGAAAGCTATCCGCAAGATGGGTGCCGCGATTGCTCACGCTTGACCAAAAACGGAATCGTGTGAAGTGTTGCAAGGATGGTTTGCAGCTGTTCCACAAGAATCCGGAGGACTTTAAGCGTCGTTTCGTCACTGTGGATGAAACATGGATACATTACTATACTCCTGAGACCAAACAACAATCTAAACAAAGGGTTACCAAGGGGGAATCTGCACCAAAAAAGGCGAAGACCGTTCCTTCGGCCGGAAAGGTTATGGCGACTGTCTTTTGGGATTCGCAAGGGATAATCCTCATCGACTATCTGGAAAAGGGTAAAACTATTACAGGTGAATATTATTCATCGTTATTGGACCGTTTGAAAACCGAGCTGCAAGAAAAACGCCCGCGATTGGCCCACAAGAAAGTCCTTTTCCATCACGACAACGCACCAGCACACACCTCAGCAGTTGTGGTCGCAAAATTAATGGAAATAGGATTCCAACTCGTTTCACATCCCCCCTATTCTCCAGACTTGGCTCCCTCGGACTACTATTTGTTCCCCAATTTGAAGAAATGGCTGGCGGGACAAAGATTTTATTCAAACGAGGAGGTGATTGCAGACACTAATGGATATTTTGCAGACTTGGACAAATCCTATTATTCGGAAGGGATCAACAAACTAGAACATCGTTGGACGAAGTGTATAAGCCTAAAAGGAGACTATGTCGAAAATAAAAAAGGTTTACCCCAAACACATAAGTAGTTTTTATTTTTGCACTGACTTTTCAAACCAGCCTCGTATTACTAGCTGTGCCCGCGGCTCCGCTCGCATGGACTTGATTCACTACTATCGTCACTGCTTATTCTTTATGTTACCTAATGTAATAAAATATATCCTATAACCTAGCCAGAGAACATATATATTTTATAAAAAAAAAATACGGATAAGTGTTTCTTAAGTGATAAGCGCACTAACGGACAGACAGAGAGACGTTGTATTTTATATGTATTATAGATTTTTTTTATGAATAAGAATTTAAGAAAAAAACACGTAAACCGGATAAGTGGTTCTCGAATGATAAGCATACTAACGGACAGAGAGACGTTGCGTTTTATATATATTATATAGATAATTATTATTATATAACCTGGTCAGAGAACATATGTATAAATCTAAAAAAAAAACACGTAAATCGGATAAGTGATACAGACAGACAAAGAGACGTTGCATTTTATATATATTATACAAAAAAGTTCTTCTTTCTCACATTTAGTCAATGTGGTTCCATGTTTGGCTGATGGGCCCAAGCCAAGTCAGCACAAACACTATTACCATTGTGTATTAAGAAATGACCTGACATGTTTTCTAAATCACTGACTCTGAATTTTTCTGTGTATGTTTGTGTTAAGTCATAATTGTACTGGTGGTGTGAATGTTATTGGTGTAAGGCCTGTAACTGATATAATAAGGGGGACAATGATGACTTTTTCTTATTTCCATAGCCTTTTTATTTCTGTTGCAAGGTCTGTGTATTTGGAGATTTTTTCTGTTACTACTCAGTATATATCACCACTACACCAAACACTTTATTTTTGCACTCGACGCGCATTTCGCTAACCATGTTAGCTTCATCAGGAACGATGATGAAGCTAACATGGTTAGCGAAACGCGCGTCGAGTGCAAAAATAAAGTCTTTGGTGTAGTGGTGATATATACTGAGTAGTATCATTGTGCCAAAGATTCCACACTCCCAACTTAGATTTTTTCTGTGTATTTCGTTTGGATGTTTGTGTCGTTGGGGCAGCTATGTCAATTAGATAGGTTATCTTTCCTTTTTTGCACTGGAAAGTAATATTGGGTCTATTGGCAGAAACTGTTTTATCTGTATGGATACTGATATCCCAGTAGAGCTTGTAATCTTTATTTTCAAGTAAGGATATTGGTGTGTGTTTGAAGTAGGGATCTGTGTGCTTGTATTTGTTTTGTGTGTAATGATCAGATGTCTATGATTCCTTTTCCTCCTGGCTGTTCTTCGATGGTAAGTCCTTCTTTGCATGCATTGGGATGCAATTTCCTGTATTTGGTGAATTGAGAACGTATAAGGATATATAGATTATTATTATTATTATATAACCTGTCCGAAGAACATATGTATGAATTAAAAAAAAATACGTAAATCGAATAAGTGGTTCTCAAATGATAAGCGCACTAACGGACAGACAGACAGACAGACGTTGCATTTTATATATATTGTGTTGCAAGAGAGTGCGCTAGTGGCAAACTTTTTTTCGACTTGATTCACTATTATCGTCACTGCTTATTTCTTATATTACCTAACGTAATAAAATATAGCCTATAATCTGGCCAGAGAACATATGTTTGTTAAAAAAAGCACGTAAATCGGATAAGTGGTTCTCGAGGGATAAGCGCACTAACGGACAGACAGACAGAGAGACGTTGCATTTTATATATATTATAGATTATCGTGCCAACAGATCGACAGGCAGATAGACAAACCGACGAAAATGGAAAATATATTTTTTTGTGGTCTAAAAACGCTACAGCAAAAATTTCAGTGAGTAAGTTTCTCACGATACAATACTTCCCGTCAACAAAAGAAGGAAATTATTTACCCGTTTCCATCCCTAAATACTCACACATATTCTTACTGTAGTTTCAGATGCTTCAACTTTTTTAGCAAGCATTAGGATGTTGATTTGTCGAGCTGACACCAGCAAATCCTCCGCAAACCTGATGATTGTTCCAAATTACTTTAACTCATTTTTTCGAAAATAAAAAAAAGTATGTATATATACGAGGCTGGTTTGAAAAGTCCGTGCAAAAATAAAAACTACTTATGTGTTTGGGGTAAACCTTTTTTATTTTTCGACATAGTCTCCTTTTAGGCGTATACACTTCGTCCAACGATGTTCTAGTTTGTTGATCCCTTCCGAATAATAGGATTTGTCCAAGTCTGCAAAATATCCATTAGTGTCTGCAATCACCTCCTCGTTTGAATAAAATCTTTGTCCCGCCAGCCATTTCTTCAAATTGGGGAACAACTAGTAGTCCGAGGGAGCCAAGTCTGGAAAATAGGGGGGATGTGAAACGAGTTGGAATCCTATTTCCATTAATTTTGCGACCACAACTGCTGAGTGTGTGTGCTGGTGCGTTGTCGTGATGGAAAAGGACTTTCTTGTGGGCCAATCGCGGGCGTTTTTCTTGCAGCTCGGTTTTCAAACGGTCCAATAACGATGAATAATATTCACCTGTAATAGTTTTACCCTTTTCCAGATAGTCGATGAGGATTATCCCTTGCGAATCCCAAAAGACAGTCGCCATAACCTTTCCGGCCGAAGGAACGGTCTTCGCCTTTTTTGGTGCAGATTCCCCCTTGGTAACCCATTGTTTAGATTGTTGTTTGTTCTCAGGAGTATAGTAATGTATCCATGTTTCATCCACAGTGACGAAACGACGCTTAAAGTCCTCCGGATTCTTCTGGAACAGCTGCAAACCATCCTTGCAACACTTCAAACGATTCCGTTTTTGGTCAAGCGTGGGCAATCGCGGCACCCATCTTGCGGATAGCTTTCTCATGTCCAAATGTTTATGCAAAATATTATGTACCCGTTCAGTCGAGATGCCCACAGCACTAGCAATCTCACGCACCTTAACTCTTCTGTCATCCATCACCATATCATGGATTTGATCAATGATTTCTGGAGTCGTAACCTCCACATGCCGTCCAGAACGTTCAGCGTCACTTGTGCCCATATGGCCAGTCCGAAAATTTTGAAACCACTTATAAAACTGTTCTAATCGAAGGTGCAGAGTCGCCATAATGTTTATCAAGCTTCTCTTTAGTCTCCTGAGGCGTTTTGCCTTTCATAAAGTAATGTTTAATCACCACACGAAATTCTTTTTCGTCCATTTCTTGAAAATCACTCGACTTCCTTGATTCACACGAATGCCAAACACAAAGAAATAGACCAATATGGCTGAAACTTGGTGTGCGTTCATTCAAGAGATGCTACTAATTAAACATGATCTCGATACGCGCCGGTGGTGCTATCTCTCGGACTTTGCACGGACTTTTCAAACCAGCCTCGTAGATTGACTTAAATTTCCACTTTATCAGCTTCGTATGATCATACCCTAGGTTAAGATTTTATTAAACTTCAAACCTGCTTTAGTTTTTCTCTCTAAGAACTGTTTCCGAAATAGAAATATCTTTGCCGGACTTTTTTTTTTAACTAAATCCCTCACTTTTCTTTTAAAGTAGGAAATTATACGAAATAAAACGGAGAACAAAAAAGTAAATCTGATAATGTCTTTGTTTTTTATTTTTATTTCTTTTTTGCCTCTTTTAAATAGTCTAAGAAAACACGATTAAAGTTAATGGATAAATAGACTTGTTAAACATAAATACCAATAAGTCTCGTAATAAATTAAAGAATAATATTCTACTATTCGTTAAAATGGCGGATACTCAACAGGCGTCCGCATTTGCGTTTGTCTTTAGGGCTTCAGTGCATTACCATTTTCGGTAATCTTTTTCCATCCATTCGGTTAACATGCCCGTACCAGAGTAATTCTTTTGTGTGGATTTCTTTTTTTGTTAGTTTTTTTTATCTCGTTTCTTATCTGTTTTAATTTCGATATTCTGGCCGATCTTGTCAAAAAGTCCATCTCTGTGGCAAGAAGTTTTCGTTTCAATCCCACACTTCAGAGCAGTATATTAGTGTACTTTTAACAATAAATTGGCATTTTGATTATTGTTGTTATATTCTTTTTTACAGTAAGGAATTAAGTGCTCAGGTAATGCACCTGTTAATCATCTTATCACATCTGCCCGTGTGGTCTATTGTGGTACCTAGTATACAAACTCACTATAAATTTGCACGATATTTCCATCTTCAAGTTATATATCTTGTCCCACAGCACGAATACATAGGTATTCCATTTTATTTAAATTTATAGTGAGACCCCATTTGCACTATTCTTCGTTTAGCCCCCTAAGCATTTATAATATATATAAAATTCAACGTCTCTCTGTCTGTCTGTCCGTTAGTGCGCCTATCACTGAAAAACCACTTATCCGATTTACGTACTTTTTTTTTAAAA
Organism: Pachyrhynchus sulphureomaculatus; assembly: GCA_019049505.1. NCBI lineage: Eukaryota > Metazoa > Arthropoda > Insecta > Coleoptera > Curculionidae > Pachyrhynchus > Pachyrhynchus sulphureomaculatus. The sequence continues at coordinate 131,339,859 of CM032452.1, read as the reverse complement.
ACATACATATGTTCTCTGGCCAGGTTATAGGCTATATTTTATTACGATAGGTAGCATAAGGAATGAGCAGTGACGTAAAATAGTGAATGATGTCGGAAATAAGTTTGCCGCTAGCGCGTGCCTTTGCAATACACAGCCTAAACCATTAAATATGGAACAATATTATGTAGCAAAGAATATCTGTAATGTATAATCTATAATATATATAAAATGCAATATCTCTCTGTCTGTCTGTCCATTAGTGCGTTTATCACGCGGGAATCACTTATCCGATTTACCTGTCTTTTTTTAAATTCATGCATATATTCTTTGGCCAGGTTATATAATAATAATAATAATCTATGTCTATAATATATATAAAATGCAATGTTTGTCTGTCTGTCTGTCTGTCCGTTAATGCGCTTATCCCTCGAGAACCACTTATCCGATTTACGTGATTTTTTAAATTCATACATATGTTCTCTGACTAGGTTATAGGTATATATTTTATTACATCTATAATATATATAAAATGCAACGTATTCTGTCTGTCTGTCTGTCCGTCCGTTAGTGCGCTTATCACTGGAGAACCACTTATCCGATTTTCGTTCTTTTTTTTTTAAAACATACATATGTTCTCCGGCCAGGTTATAGGCTATATTTTATTACGATAGGTAGCATAAGGAATGAGCAGTGACAATAATAGTAAATTAAGTTGGGAATGTGGAATCTTTGGCACAATGACACTACTCAGTATATATCACCACTACACCAAACACTTTATTTTTGCACTCGACGCGCGTTTCGCTAACCATGTTAGCTTCATCAGGAGCGATGATTGACTGAGTCAATCATCGCTCCTGATGAAGCTAACATGGTTAGCGAAACGCGCGTCGAGTGCAAAAATAAAGTGTTTGGTGTAGTGGTGATATATACTGAGTAATAATAGTAAATGTCCAGTCCAAACCATTAAATATGGAACAATATTATGTAGCAGAGAATATCTATAATGTATATAAAATGCAATGTCTCTCGGTCCGTCTGTCTGTCTGTCCGTCCGTTAGTGTGCTTATCACTGGAGAACTACTTATCCGATTTACGTGCTTTTTTTTTAAACATACGTATGTTCTCTGGCCAGGTTACAGGATATATTTTATTAGGTGACATAAGGAATAAGCAGTGACCATAATAGTGAATTAAGTCGGAGAAAAGTTTGCCGCTAGCGCATTCTCTTGCAATACACTCCCTAAAGCATTAAATATGGAACAATATCATGTAGCAAAGAATACAATATATATAAAATGCAACGTCTCTCTGTCTGTCTGTCTGTCCGTAAGTGCGCTTATCACTCGAGAACCACTTATCCGATTTACGTGTTTTTATAAATTTATACGTATGTTATATATAATTAAATATAAGCCTAGATAATGGGAGATAAGGTGAGATAATGGGAGATAAGGAGAACTAATGGGAGATAAGTCGAGATAAGCCTCGATAATGGAAGATAAGGTGAGATAATGGGAGATAAGTATAAATAATGGGAGATAAGGAGAGATAATGAGAGATAAGTCTAGATAATGGGAGTTATGGTGAGATAATGGGAGATAAGGAGAAATAATGGGAGATAAGTCGAGATAAGCCTAAATAATGGGAAATAAGGTGAGATAATGGGAGATAAGGAGAAATAATGGAAGATAAGGAGAAATAATGGGAGATAAATCGAGATAAGCCTAGATAATGGGAAATAAGGTGAGATAATGGGAGATAAGGAGAAATAATGGGAGATAAGGAGAAATAATGGGAGATGAGCAGAGATAAGCCTAGATAATGGAAATTATGTAGAGATAATGGGAAATAAGGAGAAATATTGGGAGATAAGGAGAAATAATGGGAGATATTTTATTACGTTGGGTAACATAAGAAATAAGCAGTGACGATAGTAGTAAATCAAGTCCACGCGAGCGGAGCCGCGGGCCCGGCTAGTGTACTCATATAATATCTTCAGAATTCTATGCCATTATAAGTTGGTCGTCTACATAAAGTAGGATGCAAAGGGTGAGTCAACGATACAGTAAAGTTCATTATCTCATTTGTTTTGGGAATGATGAAAAAATGTTAAATACAATAGTTTTAGGGAATGTTAAGGTGCATAGTTTGAAATTATTTTTGATTATACAGGAAAGTGAAGGAAAATATTAATTAATCATTAGATAAGTTATTATATTAAAATTATTATTAACTGTAAGCGTAAGTGTATTAAATAGAAGAGTAAAAATTGAAAAATTCAAAATAAATCGAAAACTATTAGAAATAGGTATATGACATACTTAAGTTAGGTTTTGTAAAATCAATCAGAAAAAAATAATAATATACAGATTTTTAAATTTAAAATAGTCGAAATGCATAAATTTATTTGGAACACCCTATAGCATCTAACTTAAATTTCTTTACATATATCTTTTTTTTCATTTCTACAGAACGCTCGTACTAATTATGAGTATTCCATTTTTAGAAACCATGGCGCTACTGCCAATTTTTTAAAAAACTGAAAACTAGTATTGTTTTAAAAAACATGGAGGTGTCTCTTCTCGGACGCTGGTCTTTCAGGATTCCGCTGTATATGTGAGTAAAGTCTCCAACTTGTTCATTTCGTTGCCTTTTTTTTTTGTTTCACTTAATGCACTGATGTCACTAAACATCCTTCTCAGTGGTTTGGCGATTTCTTTGATCCTCTGCACGTTCCATGTTGCAATTTTCATAAAACCGTTTCCTTTGCTGATCTCGATTTCCAGTAGATCTGTCCAAGCCGAAGTTTTACGCAAGAATTTTTAATGATTGAAGGTTTTTCCAGATGCCAAGTTGCTAGCCGTGCGATCCAACCCCTACTAGGAGGACTGGATAATTTTTGACCGATGTTTTTTCCCCCTAGCCTTTAAGGAGCCAACGTTCATCTACAAGGCGGCAGAGAGATAGGAAATTGGATGAGCTTTGGTAAGGATTGTGGTTTGGGACATGATTCCCCCCGATAGGAGGTGGGAGAGAATCAAGGCTCGCGTGGGCAGGGTCGCTTCCCTGAAGTAGATCTGTTTTCCACTGGGATTGCGGAAAAAGTGTCTACCCGCTACCCTATGACAATTTCTTCATACTATGTATGCGGCAGCAACGTAATTCCTCAATTAGCCACAGGACTCCAACAATCCGCACTGACGACATATTTGCAAAAATTTCACTCGAAAACTAACAAACTATCGAATATACCATATTCCTAGATTAACACTTTTACATATATATATATATATATATATATATATATATATATATATATATATATATATATATATATATATATATATATATATATATATGACCGCCACGGCTGGCTCGGACGTAGTCTAATCTGGAGGTCCAATTTTCGATGACTTTTTCCAACATTTGTGGCCGTATATCGGCAATAACGCGGCGAATGTTGTCCTCCAAGTGGTCAATCGTTTCGGGCTTATCGGCGTAGACTAGCGACTTCACATATCCCCACAGAAAATAGTCTAGCGGCGTTAAATCGCACGATCTTGGAGGCCAATTCACGGGTCCGAAACGTGAAAACTATGCGGTTACCAAACGTTTCCTTCAATAAATCAATTGTGGCACGAGCTGTGTGACATGTTGGGCCGTCTTGTTGAAACCACAGCTCCTGCACATCATAGTTGTTCAATCGATGAACGAAAAAGTCAGTAATCATGGCTCTATAGCGGTCATCATTGACTGTAACGTTCTGACCAGCATCATTTTTAAAGAAGTACGGACCAATGATTCCAACAGCCCATAAAGCACACCAAACAGTAAGTTTTTCTGGATGTAACGGTGTCTCAACATACACTTGAGGATTATCATCACTCCAAATACGACAGTTTTGTTTATTGACGTATCCATTCAAACAAAAGTGAGCTTCATCGCTAAATAAAATTCGCTTATGAAAATTGGGATCAACGGCAATCTTGTTTTGGGTCCATTCACCGAATCTACGCCTTGCTAGGTTATCGTGTGGCTTCAATTGTTGCACGAGTTGGATTTTGTAAGCACGCAAACCAAGATCTTTCCGCAAAATCTTCCATAAAGTGGATGGACACATATCCAATTCCTGTGCACGATGGCGGATAGACTGATTCGGGTCTTCCTCTACGCTACGCTCTACAGCAGCAATGACTTCTTCTGTACGCACTGTACGACGTCTCTGTGGATGCGTATTATCATTTAGAGTAAACGTGGTGCGAAAACGTTCCATAGTTAATCGAATTAATTGCTCTGATGGACGATTATGTTGGCCGTAAAATGGACGTAGTGCGCGATACGTATTTTGAACAGAATCATGATTTTCAAAATAAATTTGCACAATTTGGAAGCGTTGTTCAGGCGTCAGTCTATTCATGTTGAAATGCCAAACCAAACTAAACATAAATCACTTGACAGCTGACAAAATGGCCGCCAGTTAAAAAAGTGTTGCCAACTTAAAGTTTATACCTCTATAAAAAACACGCTTTTATATATATATATATATATATATATATATATATATATATATATATATATATATTTATATATATATATATATATATATATATATATATATATATATATATATATATATATATATATATATATATATATATATATATATAAATAGTCACATTTTGAATAGGTCGAGCGAGGTGTTCGTCGAATTTCCCCTGTGAGACTGCGGTACTTTTTCTGTTATTATATTAACAAAAAAACTTTTTCAATAATTGTGACAAGCTCTTCTTCCAATTTTCTTATTTTCTAATTTATATTCTATAAGGGATAAGTAATCTTTCCCATAATTGGATAAAGAACATTAAATTAAATTAGATCGATCATCCTTTCTTATCGTCCCTAATAATGTCCGATTTGGAAACGAAATTTCCATTTTAAGATACGAGAAATTTGATATTTTTTTTGTCTTCTTTCATAAGAATTTAAATTAATCGGCTACTTTTTGAAATACGAGATGTTATAAACGATAATGAAATTAAAATTAGGTTTTTTGTAAAATATTGTCGTCAAGTGATATCAGGTCATATGAATTCGATTTAGACTAAGGCGCAATCTGACATCGGACTATTTGTTCTTAGTCTAAAACACCTGATAGTATTATTGTTGTGAACAGCGTAGAAAATATAGCTATTACTCCAGAAAGACAAACACGTTGAACAAAACATCACCGCAAAAGGAAGCCGGCTGGTTACCGCCGGATCGTCGAAATTGCCTCGTCGTGTTTCTCAGAGATGCCGCGCTTCTTTTTAGTGTTCCGTACGGAACACTTATAAGATCACTTCGGTGTCTGTCCGTCTGTCACACCCGATTTTCTCCGAAATTATTTGTCATAGAAAGTTGAAATTTGGTAATAATATAGGAATTGATGGCGTCATCAGAGCCATGTAGTTTTGAAAGTTAAATTTTGACTTAAGGGGTTAGTTGTGGGGGGTGTAATCGGAAGTGAAAAAAATTTTTTTTTACTAGGTAATCGAGTGTGGTGTCAAATGGAAGCTTGTGAAAACACGAATAAAAAATATATATATAATGTAATACTTGAGCGCACTTTTCTTTGTATTATTTTAAAAATATCGCGAAAAATCGCTGTCCACCCGCCTTATCTTGAAAAGTACTTATCAAAAAATTTCGAAAAAATTCTGGAATATTCTCCACGGGATGTAGATTGAACGAAAATTATCACGAGTGCATTACCTTTAATAATTTATATGGTATATAAAAAAAACAAAAATTTCAATGTCATCAGATTTCAGTAAAGATTGGAAACAAACTTTGTTGAAAACTCATTTGGGATGTATTTTGTGAAGTCACTGATCATTTTATACCTCTGTAACAAACATTTTTTTATTTCAAAAGCAATCAACGTACGGAACACTAATTGCGCAAGTTTAACTTGCACTTGACCGGTTATTTTATTTCCTACTATTGTTATAACTTCTACTTTCGCAGTAGTGTCGATGTTTGCCAGCTGGCTTCGTTTGGCGTTTTGTTCCAAATGTTTCTGTAGTGATAGCTATCTCCATAGATCCTTCTTCATTTTATAGAGGGACATATGTAGTTTCGAATTGATAAATACACTAATAGCTCAATATCAAGCAATAATTAAATCTCCCTTGGAGCGCTAATCACTCTACTGTATACGTAGTATGTACTTGACGTTTTATTTTTCATCTAAAACTAAAGTTTGTAAAGACATCATGACATATAATAAACAACATATTCTGTTTAAAATGTTATGAACCGTAAATAAACTTTTGACAAATAATTCAGAATTAGTAATTAATATTAAGTTTAAGTAAGTTGGAAGAAAGTTTGATTTTGTCTATAATTCAAAGTAACAACTTGTCACTGACAAGAATTACCTCAGCTGTTCAGCTAACTAATAATAATGGTGCAAGTTAGTTTGTTTCAGTAACACCCCTACGGTCTTGGTTATCTATAAGTTCTCTAAATTTCCAATTTTGTGCTTAGTGTACGACATACCTTAAATAACTATTTAAGAGTTGATCATAGTTTTGGTATCTATTTTCAATCAATTTGAAATGAAAAAGAGAGGAAGCGACTTGTAGAAATAAGTTAAAATGGTCCACGGTTGTTCCTTTCCAAGTTAAAGAAAATACCATTTAAAAAAATGCTAGTTATTTACAAATATTTAAATGCAGTTTAGCATAAACAAGCACTTTGGGGGATAAGAGAGAATAGCAAAAATGCTTGCTAAGTCGGGAAATTTAGATACGCTTTTAAGCGATTCTTTCAAGTTGTATGGACAAATTAAATCCATTCATAGGCGTAGAAAGATGAAAATAAATCCCTACCCTCTGTAGTTTCGCTTGCTGATTCTAATCTTGCCTCAATTATTCAATGAAATATACAGTGAAGTCTGCTTATAACAAACCCGTTTATAGCGAATTTCCGGTTAAATCGAACTATTTTATAATGCACAAAAAAACTTCCATAAAACCAATGCAAATTTTTATCGATTATAACGAACCTGGTTATAACGAACTTCGTTTGTTACGAACTTGCCACTCTCTGTGCTCGACGTCGCGCGACTTGATGTAGGGAATTTACCGAAACTCGTTGGGAACTTGTTTCCACCGCGTCGCTAATTTGAGTAGTATTATTTTCAAGGCACTTGTGTTATGCGGTTCTAATATATATATATATATATATATATATATATATATATATATATATATATATATATATATATATATATATATATATACGAGGCTGGTTTGAAAAGTCCGTGCAAAGTCCGAGAGATGGCACCACCGGCGCGTATCGAGGTCATGTTTAGTTAGTAGCATCTCTTGAATGAACGCACACCAAGTTTCAGCCATATTGGTCTATTTCTTTGTGTTTGACATTCGTGTGAATCAAGGAAGTCTAGTGATTTTCAAGAAATGGACGAAAAAGAATTTCGTGATTAAACATTACTTTATGAAAGGCAAAACGTCTCAGGAGACTAAAGAGAAGCTTGATAAACATTATGGTGACTCTGCACCTTCGATTAGAACGGTTTATAAGTGGTTTAAAAATTTTCGGACTGGCCATATGTGCACAAGTGACGCTGAACGTTCTGGACGGCCTGTGGAGGTTACGACTCCAGAAATCATTGATCAGATCCATGATATGGTGATGGATGACAGAAGAGTTAAGGTGCGTGAGATTGCTAGTGCTGTAGGCATCTCGACTGAACGGGTACATTAGATTTTGCATAAACATTTGGACATGAGAAACCTATCCGCAAGATGGGTGCCGCGATTGCTCACGCTTGACCAAAAACGGAATCGTGTGAAGTGTTGCAAGGATGGTTTGCAGCTGTTCCAGAAGAATCCGGAGGACTTTAAGCGTCGTTTCGTCACTGTGGATGAAACATGGATACATTACTATACTCCTGAGACCAAACAACAATCTAAACAATGGGTTACCAAGGGGGAGTCTGCACCAAAAAAGGCGAAGACCGTTCCTTCGGCCGGAAAGGTTATGGCGACTGTCTTTTGGGATTCGCAAGGGATAATCCTCATCGACTATCTGGAAAAGGGTAAAACTATTACAGGTGAATATTATTCATCGTTATTGGACCGTTTCAAAACCGAGCTGCAAGAAAAACGCCCGCGATTGGCCCACAAGAAAGTCCTTTTCCATCACGACAACGCACCAGCACACACTTCAGCAGTTGTGGTCGCAAAATTAATGGAAATAGGATTCCAACTCGTTTCACATCCCTCCTATTCTCCAGACTTGGCTCCCTCGGACTACTATTTGTTCCCCAATTTGAAGAAATGGCTGGCGGGACAAAGATTTTATTCAAACGAGGAGGTGATTGCAGACACTAATGGATATTTTGCAGACTTGGACAAATCCTATTATTCGGAAGGGATCAACAAACTAGAACATCGTTGGACGAAGTGTATAAGCCTAAAAGGAGACTATGTCGAAAAATAAAAAAGGTTTACCCCAAACACATAAGTAGTTTTTCTTTTTGCACGGACTTTTCAAACCAGCCTCGTATATATATCTCCGGTTTATAGCGTCACTCTGCGCCTTCTGGTTCCTAGCTTCCATTCTCGCCGATCATCTCAGTCACCTAGTCGTAGATTTCGTTCGGACATTGCTTTTGTTATGCCCACAGACCAGGTTATTTTCGGCCTTCCCTTTTTCTTTCTTTCTGTAGGTGTCCACTGTAGGATTTGTTTTGGGATTCTATGGTGTTGCATCCTTTGGACATGGCCGTACCCCTTTAATTGTCTCTCCTGTACGTCCTCTATCGGTGTTCTTTCCATTTTCATTCTTAACCAGACCCTTTCATTTGATATCCTACCGAGCTTGGAAATTCTTGCCGATCTTCGCCAAAAATCCATTTCCAGAGCATTTAACCTTCTCTCAAGAGTTTTGTTTAGTTGCCATGTTTCGCACCCATACAGAACTATACTTTTGAAGATGACGTTGTAAATCTGTTGCTTTCTTTGCCTACTGACATTTTTTGACCACAGAATGAAATTCATGGCACCGATCAGTCCTTTCCCCTTCGCTGCCGTCTCTCCCATTTCATTTTCTGTTCTTCCAGTGCTGTCTATTCTAGTTCTCAGGTAAGTATATTGGTCGCATGCTTCAATTTCGATGTTATTGTCCAGTTTCTGGTCCTGCCTATCCCCACAGATCAGCAAGTACTGTGTTTTGCTCATGTTTACTATGAGTCCCCAATTGTTATATTGGTCTATGAGCATCCTTGTCATATATTCCGGATTTTCTGGATCTTGGGCCATAACCACCTGATCATCGACAAAATATAGCGTATAGAGTGTTGCCTCATCGTCTATTTCGATACCCAATCCTCGACAACTCTTCCTCCAATGATCAAGGGCCGCATCAATATATACTTTTAATAACGTTGGGGACAAGCAACACCCTTGTCTAAGACCTTTTGTGATGTGAAAGCTTTCAGATATTTCTTTACCAATCTTTATTCTTGATTGACAATTTAAATATAGTTGTTTTATCGCATGTATGGCGGTAACGTTAATAGATGTTCTAATGCATATTTAATCTTTAATTAAGCTTTAATAAAATCTTAAAAATTCAGTAAGCTACTTTTAGCTTACTGAATGTTTAAGATTTTATTTTAAAATCAGTACACAAAAACGTAAAGCGTTTACTTTAAAAGACAAACACGATATTATAAGGAAAATAGAATATAGAGTTAAACAACACAGTGATGTTTGCAAAAAGTTGAATTTAACTAAATCTACGGTTTCTACCATATGGAAGAAGAGGCAAGAAATCTTATCAATCTATGATAAAAGAAACTTTAGTTGTAAAAAAGTAAAAAATCTACACATGATCAAGTCGATAAAGGACTCCTTAAATGGTTTAGTCAAAAACGACATGAACATGTTCCTGTTACCGGCTATACTTTACAAAGAGAAAGCTAGTGAAGTGGGAAAGAAAATAGAGAACACCGAGTTTAACTGTTCTAGAAGTTGGATTGAACGATTTAAAAAGCGACATAATATTAGTGGGAATAAGATAGTAGGAGAAACTGCAGAAGTGTATATGATTGTTGTTGATCAGTGGTTGGCCAATGTATGGCCGGAAATTCGAGAAAGTTGTGAATATGTGGACGCTTTTAATGCAGATGAAACGGGTTTGTTTTACAAGATGACGCCTGATAAGACATTAAAGTTTGTCGGAGAGAATTGTGCTGGTGGAAAATTATCAAAAGTAAGGATTACTATGTTGGTAACTGAAAATATATCTGGAACAGAAAAAGGTGATTGGTGATAGGAAAGTCCGCCAATCCCAGGTGTTTTAAAAACAAACATTTACCAGGAAAGTACAAATCAAACAGGCAAGTCTGGATGACATCAGAAATTTTTAAAAATGAACTGATCGAATGGGACAAATTGGTTCGTCTTTGTTTTACTAAATACAAAAGAAGATAAATGTATTTACTGACTGACGGTACGGTTACCTTGCCTGTACTCTTCTAAGCGAGCGCGGTGTAATTATTTTTTGTCAAATATTTTTTGAATAGTTCTAAGACGTTAGAATTGTTCAGTATGCAACGTATAGAAAACGCTTCAAAGGTTATTTTGTCCATATACTTTAAATATTGGTGTGAAAAACAAAATTTTGTATACAACAGAAAGGTGACAACGGTGAGTTAAATATTATGTGTACAAATTAATTCAGTACCTTGTCTACGTTAACAAGATACTTGAAAAAAGCTGCTGTGATTTGAGATGACGAATTCGGTTATGCTTTTATGATGTTCTCCAGTGAAGTGAGGAAGAAATGGACGATGTTGCAGCGATGGAAATACGTTGATTTTTCTTCTCGAAGAAAAGTACTTCCACACTAGAAGTGGCGGAAAACAGTTGTAATTTGGAACTGAATTTCGAGATACTATTTCAAAGATACCGAATTAATTTGCACACATAAAACAATTACCTACATTTTTAATACTTTTGTATACTTTTATATCTGTCGACGTAACTTTATTTAGTGAGTCTTTATTGACTATAAGATTAGTTAAAGTCAAAACTTATCATTTAATAATTGAAAATCCGACGGCGAAAATCGGGATCAGCTGTCCCGGCTTATCAGGATATTGAAGACGTAAACATAGTATTTCATATTTTGGCCACCTTTTTGGGTTTTGGTCCCAATCTGCGGTGGTATAAAATGATTAGTGACTTCATAAAACACACCCCAAATAAGTTTTCAACAAAGTTTGTTTCCAATCTTTACTGAAATCTGATGACTTTGAAATTTTTGTTTTTTTTTTTAAATACCAGATAAATTATTAAAGGTAATGCACTCGTGATAATTTTCGTTCAATCTACCCCCCGTGGAGAATATTCCAGGATTTTTTCAAAATTTTTTGATAAGTACTTTTCGAGATTAGGCGCGGGACAGCGATTTTTCGCGATTTTTTGAAAATAATACAAAGAAAAGTGCGCGCAAGTATTACATTATATATATATTTTTTACTCGTGTTTTGACAACCTCTCATTTGACACCACACTCGATGACCTAGTAAAAAAAATTTTTTTTTTCACTTCCGATTTCACCCCCCAAAACTAACCCCTTAAGTCAAAATTTAACTTTCAAAACTACATGGCTCTGATGAGGCCATCAATTCCTATATTATTACCAAATTTCAAGTTTCTATGACAAACAATTTCGGAGAAAATCGGGTGTGACAGACAGACAGACATACAGACACCGAAGTGATCTTATAAATGTTCCATACGGAACACTAATTATCACGAGTGCATTACCTTTAATAATTTATCTGGTAATAAAAAAAAAACAAAAATTTCAAGGTCATCAGTTTTTAGTAAAGATTGGAAACAAACTTTGTTGAAAACTCATTTGGGATGTGTTTTGTGAAGTCACTAATCATTTTATACCACCGCAGATTGGGACCAAAACCCAAAAAGGTGGCCAAAATATGTTATGAAGGTGTTATTTGAATTATATGAAAATTTGCATATCTGGTTTTTTGAGGTCGCTGATTAAGAATCTGACATAAAAAATGTAAATAACAAATTGGCGGCTCCAATATGGCGGACAAAATTGATAAAAATTGTCATATTTTCATGAAATTTCGACTATAGGTCTCTTCGAGGTTGCTGATGAAGAAATGAAAGAAAAATGTGAAAAACAAAATGGCAGATCCCATATGCGGACAAAAATGATAATTTTTGTCATATTTTCATGAAATTTCGACTATAGGGCTTTTCGATGTCGCTGATAAGGATCTGAAATTAAAAATGTGAAAAACAAAATGTTTCAGTTAACTAATGTTAAATGAAAATTAACACGGATTTGAGTATTACGTATTATAAAGATATTCATACTTTTTTACATAAAATTTATTTTAAAAAACCGGTCAAGTGCAAGTTGAACTTGCGCAATTAGTGTTCCATACGTTGATTGTTTTTAGAAGAAGTTTTGGAACTCAAAATATCACATATTTGACTGAATAAGGAACTATGGTTTTCGGGATAGGACTATCAACTTGAACCCGCTTTCCGTGGTACCACCTACGATTATACGAGGCGTAATGTTGGGAAATCGATGTATTCTAAAAAAACCCGGTCAAGTGCAAGTTGAACTTGCGCAGTTAGTGTTCCGTACGTCGATTGCTTTTAAAATAAAAAAAATTGTTACAGAGGTATAAAATGATCAGTCACTTCACAAAACACACTCCAAATGAGTTTTCAACAAAATTTGTTTGACCTTGAAATTTTTTCTTTATATATCAGACTAGCCGGGCCCGCGGCTCCGCTCGCGTGGACTTGATTCACTACTATCATCACTGCTTATTCCTTATGTTACCCAACGTTATAAAATATCTCCCATTATTTCCCCTTATCTCCCATTATTGTATGAATTTAAAAAAAGACTCGTAAATCAGATAAGTGGTTCTCGCGTGATAAACGCACTAATGGACAGACAGACAGACAGAGAGGCATTGCATTTTATATATATTATAGATTATAGATATTCTCTGCTACATAATATTGTTCCATATTTAATGGTTTAGGCTGTGTATTGCAAGGAAACGCGCAGGCGGCAAATTTTTTTCCGACTTCATTCACTATTATCGTCACTGCTCATTCTTTATGCTACCTATCGTAATAAAATATAGCCTATAACCTGGCCAGAGAACATATGTATGTTTTAAGAAAAAAAAGTACGCTCCAGTGATAAGCGTACTAACGGACAGACAGACAGAGAGACGTTGAGTTTTATATATATTATAGATAAAATATGAAAAGTAATGCACTCGTGATAATTTTCGTTCAATCTACACCCCGTGGACAATATTTCAGAATTTTTTCAAAATTTTTTGATCAGTACTTTTTAAGATAAGGGGGGAGAGCGATTTCTCGCGATTTTTTAAAAATAATACAAAGAAAAGTGTGCGCAAGTATTATATTATATATATATATATATATATATATATATATATATATATATATATATATATATATATATATATATATATATATATATTACTCGTGTTTTCACAAGCTTTCATTTGACACCACACTCGATGACCTAGTTATTTTTTTTTTCACTTCCGATTTCCCCTCCAAAATTAACCCCTTAAGTAAAAATTTAATTTTCAAAACTACATGGCTCTGATGCAGCCATGAATTCCTATATTAGTACCAAATTTTAACTTTCTATGTCAAATAGTTTCAGAGAAAATCGGGTGTAACAGACAGACACCGAAGTGATCTTATAAGTGTTCCATACGGAACACTAAAAATGTGCAAGTGCGGCTGATTTTGCTTCTATATTATTAAAAAATAGATAGAAAACACGATAAAATTGGTTGACAGTGGGATGTCGTGTCGTATATTTTAATTTTGATATTTGAAACTAAAAGTTCTAAAAAATGATATTTTAAACGTTACGATAATTAAATAATAATCAAATTTTATTGTACTCAATTTATATCGTTTAAATGTACTCACTTTTATTCGAAGAATCCATTTCATGAAATTAAATTAACTTCAAATACAAAACATTTGAGCGCAATTGAATCTGCCTGTCTAACTCAAACAGAACAAGCTCAGAATCTGGTGTCAAGAGCCACGGGTGTACACTTGATTATTATAACCGGTCATAGCGAAGGTACCAACCCACATACCTAGAGCTTGAAAAAGTCCCTCAATCGAACATTCATTTTAACGTACGGAACACTAATTGTGCAAGTTCAACTTGCACTTGACGGTTTTATTTTACTAAGTATTATTTTATGATTTTGTTATTTTCAAAAATAACTCGATTAAATTTAATATATATGGTACATCATTTAATTTTTTTATTTTACATTTTTCTTGTTCACAATGAATCGCCACTGGTTTATCACATTACACAAATTCTATTAACGGATAATTGGTTCTTTTTTCGTAGCAATCGAAAAGGAGATGGAGAATAAGAGAAGTTGATAAGTGGCGTATTTCCGTAAACGACTTGTTTTTGAAATAAAATTTTATGCTATCAGAGAATTATGAGTTTTGTTATAGCTTTAAGAAAAAATAATGAAAATAGCCAGGTAGAACTGCATTGTATATACTTTAAGATATCATTGGTAAATAAATTGGTGTTTGACGGACCCATAAAGAACCAATAATACAGTTTTCATTATTTGCTTAGTAAGGACACTCAGGGAGAAAATGCAATCTTGATACTAGCTAGTAATCCATCTTATTTTCCGTAGTTGTTTTGCTGGGATCTTGGTCTTTCTAATGCCTTGTTTTAATATTTCCATATGTTTGGAATTTCCCTATATAGCAATTTTCTAGAACGTTTAATCAGTACATCCAGCAATAGTAGAAAAGGATATTTTCTTCGTAGTTAATTTAGTAAATATCGTAAGCTATTTATGTGATTATAGAAAAACCTAACTTCCATTATGAAGATGTTTCAACATATCGAAGCCTAATTTCTATTTTATTTTTGTAATCGTAACTAATGTAGTTTGAAACCAAAAACTCTCTTTGGCCTGAAAATAGAGATGATGAAAATAGTACTTCAACAAATACCATACAAAACTACATCCCGGTGGTTCCTTCTGCAAGTGTGTTATCAACTTCTAATTTTGTTTCGACTATGTTCAATAACATATATATATATATATATATATATATATATATATATATATATATATATATATATATATATATATATATATATATATACGAGGCTGGTTTGAAAAGTCCGTGCAAAAATAAAAACTACTTATGTGTTTGGGGTAAACCTTTTTTATTTTTCGACATAGTCTCCTTTTAGGCTTATACACTTCGTCCAACGATGTTCTAGTTTGTTGATCCCTTCCGAATAATAGGATTTGTCCAAGTCTGCAAAATATCCATTAGTGTCTGCAATCACCTCCTCGTTTGAATAAAATCTTTGTCCCGCTAGCCATTTCTTCAAATTGGGGAACAAATAGTAGTCCGAGGGAGCCAAGTCTGGAGAATAGGGGGGATGTGAAACGAGTTGGAATCCTATTTCCATTAATTTTGCGACCACAACTGCTGAGGTGTGTGCTGGTGCGTTGTCGTGATGGAAAAGGACTTTCTTGTGGGCCAATCGCGGGCGTTTTTCTTGCAGCTCGGTTTTCAAACGGTCCAATAACGATGAATAATATTCACCTGTAATAGTTTTACCCTTTTCCAGATAGTCGATGAGGATTATCCCTTGCGAATCCCAAAAGACAGTCGCCATAACCTTTCCGGCCGAAGGAACGGTCTTCGCCTTTTTTGGTGCAGATTCCCCCTTGGTAACCCATTGTTTAGATTGTTGTTTGGTCTCAGGAGTATAGTAATGTATCCATGTTTCATCCACAGTGACGAAACGACGCTTAAAGTCCTCCGGATTCTTCTGGAACAGCTGCAAACCATCCTTGCAACACTTCACACGATTCCGTTTTTGGTCAAGCGTGAGCAATCGCGGCACCCATCTTGCGGATAGCTTTCTCATGTCCAAATGTTTATGCGAAATATTATGTACCCGTTCAGTTAAGATGCCCACAGCACTAGCAATCTCACGCACCTTAACTCTTCTGTCATCCATCACCATATCATGGATTTGATCAATGATTTCTGGAGTCGTAACCTCCACAGGCCGTCCAGAACGTTCAGCGTCACTTGTGCCCATATGGCCAGTCCGAAAATTTTGAAACCACTTATAAACTGTTCTAATCGAAGGTGCAGAGCCACCATAATGTTTATCAAGCTTCTCTTTAGTCTCCTGAGGCGTTTTGCCTTTCATAAAGTAATGTTTAATCACCACACGAAATTTTTTTTCGTCCATTTCTTGAAAATCACTCGACTTCCTTGATTCACACGAATGCCAAACACAAAGAAATAGACCAATATGGCTGAAACTTTGGTGTGCGTTCATTCAAGAGATGCTACTAACTAAACATGACCTCGATACGCGCCGGTGGTGCCATCTCTCGGACTTTGCACGGACTTTTCAAACCAGCCTCGTACCCGTGGGGGGCGGGATAGAATATCTCCCCCGGTATGTTCTGCCTGTCGTAGGAGGCGATTTAAAGAACACTCTAGATGATAGATGCCCAGATCCCACCAGCATCGCCCGGTGTGATACCATCGCATCGGCTTAAGCTGCGTGAAGTTGCTTAACGTTTCGTGGCTGTGCCGATGTTCCGGTCTGTGGGACCAAATAGCATGATGAGGCACCTGGATACAAAAAAATTCCGGAGGTAAAATAGCCTCCCGTTCGGATCTCCTGGTGGGGGCTGGTTCAGGGGCGTCGACATGCAGAGAACAGAATTTCAAAATGGATTTTTGCAACATACGAGCTTTAAATTCGAACATAAATTCAGTGCACCAACACCTGCAATCAAATAAACCTCATGTACTCGCTCTCTGTGAAACTAAGGTCAGTTCATCGACCAGCACAGTAAACTATCTTTATCCTGGGTACGATTTCTATTCCCGATTTAGGCGTAACTTTGGAATCTGTCTTTATGTCAGAAGCGACCTCTCTTGCCAACGAGAAGAGGCCCTGGAGCCCCCAAACTTTGATGTTATGTGGTTAAAAATAACGACTCAGCCAACCACAAGGTTCGTCTGTATCCTCTATCGACCACCAAGTGATACAAACTTTAGAACACTTTTCGCTTCTCTTGCAGACACCATAGACCATTTACAAATTAATTATCCAAATGCCGAAATTGCCATCCTGGGCGACTTTAATGTCCACAACATCAACTGGCTTAAATATTCAAATACTACCGACGAACAAGGTCGTGAAGCCGAATCATTTTCAATCAGTTGTGGCTTGACTCAGCTTATTGATGAACCAACACGGATCCCTGATCGAGACGGAGAGTTCGCCAGTCTTCTTGATCTGTTTTTAACCACCAATCCGGAGATTTACACGGTCAGCGTAAATCCACCGTTAGGTTCTTCCGACCATAAACTACTTTCGACATCGAGTATTCTACCAATCAGTGACAGAGAGGCGCCCAAACCGCGCAAGATTTGGCACTACAAATCTGCTAAATGGGAAGATTTCAAGGAATATTTTCGAACTTTCCCTTGGTTGGACGTTTGTTTTCGATCCGACGACCCATCTGACTGCGCCAGGGAGGTTTCCGATGTTATTTTGGCCGGTATGGATGCTTACATCCCTTTTTCGAAGAAATGCCCTTCCAACGGCAAGCCTTGGTTTGACTTAAAATGCAAAGAAGCTGTTGCTTCTAAACATCTTGCATACCGACAGTGGCGTGAAGATCCTAACACCATAAATCGTAACATCTTTGTTCGTGTCAGGAACAGATGCAAAGAAATTATCGACGAAACCAAGGAGGTACACAATCAACGGATTAGAAACAAACTTCTCGCTTGTCCCGGCAATTCCAGGTCCTTTTGGTCAGTCGCTAAGGCAGTTGGTCAGAATTTCACCAAATCCACCATACCACCACTCACACGGCCAGATAATTCTATTGCAACGACACCTGTTGAGAAAGCGAACTTGTTGGCTGAACTCTTTGCTTCACATTCTACTGTCGATTTCCAAGGTAAAACACCACCTACTATTCCCATAGTGCAGTCAAGGATGCCCGATATTGTCTTCAGACAGCGTATCATAAAACGTATTTTGATGAAGCTAGACACCAAAAAGGCTTCAGGCGCTGACGGAATACCTGCCATAGTTCTCAAGAACTGTGCGAGGGAACTAACACCAGTTTTCTGTAGACTTTTCAACCTATCCTACAGAAAGGGAATATTTCCTTCCTGCTGGAAATGTGCCACAGTTCAGCCGATACCTAAAAAAGGCAAGAAGACCTTGCCAAATAACTACCGACCAATCGCACTACTCTCAATAATATCGAAAGTCATGGAAAAGGCTATCAATCAGCATCTTCTAAAATATCTTGAAGGATCCAACATTATTAGTGATCAGCAATATGGCTTTCGTAAAAATAGATCAACAGGAGATCTTCTGACTTACGTAACACATGTTTGGAACAACGCAATTGAACACTTTGGAGAATCTCGAGCGGTTGCTCTTGACATATCCAAAGCATTTGACCGTGTTTGGCACGATGGGCTGTTGGCTAAGCTACGTTCTTATGGTATGTCTGAAAAGTTCTGTTTGTGGCTCTCATGTTTCCTCAGAGAGCGTTCTTTACGAGTGGCAGTTGACGGATTTCTTTCTAACACCTTCACTATCAACGCCGGTGTGCCCCAAGGTTCCATACTGTCTCCTACTCTCTTCCTCATTTATATTAACGATCTGCTGGAAAAGACCGAGAATCCAATCTACAGCTTTGCAGATGACAGTACACTTATCTCTTCATTCACTTTGAACGCTCGGACATCGACTACTCAGACGAATATCCGCAGACAGCAGGAAGTCATTCGTCTTAACAAAGACCTGGAAGAAATTCTATCTTGGGGTGACAGTAACCAAGTGGAATTTAACGCTACAAAAACCCAGGCGGCAGTTTTTTCTAAAAAGTTAAGGTTTCAGAACCCGACATAGTTATGTCGGGGCACTCCATCCCTCTAACATCGTCACTCAATCTGTTAGGCGTTAATTTGGGAGCAAATATGTCCTGGCATGAACATGTTGCAGGCATAGCAAGAAGAGCTTCTCAAAAGTTGGGAATATTGTTTCGAACCAAAAAGCTTTACACTCCACAACAACTGTTAATTCTTTACAAAGCTCAAATTCGACCAACTATGGAATACTGCTCCCATGTTTGGAGCTTCGCTCCCAAACATACACTGCATTTGTTGGATTCTATCCAGAGAAGAGCTGTTCGTCTGATTGGACACCCGGAACTGACCGACGGCCTTGATTCGCTGGAACATCGAAGAACGGTTGGCGACTTGAGCCTATTCTACAAGTACTTTCATGGAAAGTGTTCGAAAGATGTGGCCCGTTTAATTCCTCCCAGAGCGGTGCATATTAGAAGTACACGTCGCGCTAATGTTTCACATCCGTATGAGGTTCAGCTTGTTACTCCTCGTACAACGCTTTTCAAGCAGTCTTTTATATGGAGAACATCATACTTTTGGAATGGTTTACCCAGAACTGTGTTTCCCACCGAGTACAATCTACAGCGATTCAAGAACAACGTGAATCGCTTTCTCCGCACACGTGTCGCTCCTGTAGCGCTTTAGGGACTTCCCTGTAGCACGTGTGCTAGACCCATAAAAAAAAAAAAGCCTCGTATATATATATATATATATATATATATATATATATATATATATATATATATATATATCAATCGGTTTTATAACGTCTTCTGATGCCTAATTTCTACTCCTCCCGGTTTCTCCATCTCTCCTCCTCCAGATCTCTCTCTAGTACTTCATTGTTGATTCCTGCTCTCCAGCTTTGGCGTAGTCTTCCTCGCTTTCTTCTTCCATGAGGGTTCCAATTTAAGTAGTCGGTCTTGTGACATTCTCTGTACATGTCCGTACCATACCAACTGTTGGGTTCTGATTTCATCCACTATATCGTGCTTTATTTCTAAGGCTCGTCTTATCATGTGATTTGGCATGCGATCTTTTCTGGATTTTCTGGCTGCTCGTCTCCAGAAATCCATTTCTGTAGCTTTTAGTATTTTTTCTGTTCTTTCCTTCAATGGCCACACCTGGGAGCTGTAAGTTATTATACTTTTCACTATTGAGTTGTAAATTCTCTTCTTGTTTTCAATGGTTATGTTTTTGTCCCATATTATACTATTAAGCATTGCAATCGCTTTTCTTCCTTGGATATTCCTCTCGAATATTGCTTCTTCCAGTGTTCCGTCCCTAGATATTCTCGTTCCCAAATACTTATAACTGGCACAGTGTTTGATGGTGTGTCCTGTGGACAGTTTCAAGTCCTGCTGTTGTCCTCCGAGGCACATGTACTCGGTCTTTTTAATATTGACTTCTAGGTCCCAATTTTCATTTTCATCCATAAGTTTTCGTGTCATGTATTCCATATCATCGATGTCCTGAGCGACTACTACCTGGTCGTCCCGCGAATGATAGCGTGTACAATGTAGTATCGTCATCCAGTGGTAATCCCATACTGTTGCATTTCCTTTTCCAGTTCTTCAGTGCACTTTCCAAATATATTTTAAATAGCGTTGGGGATATACAGCAGCCCTGTTTGAGACCCTTTGTGACCTGGAACCCTGTTGTTATACCATATTTGGTTTTCACTCTACTTCATGCGTCTTGGTATAAGGATTTTACGGCTTTGATTATGTCGGTGCTTACATTACTCTGTTGTAGTGTTTCCCACAATCTCACTAGGGGCATGCTGTCGTAGGCCTTTTTTAAATCAACAAACAAGTCATGGACTTCCCGATCAAATGCGGTTTTCTTTTCTAGGATTTGTATCAGTGAGAAGAGATGGTCTATTGTGGATCTTCCTGCTCTAAAGCCTGCCTGTTCTTCAGCTTCTATGTCCGTGTATTCCGTTTCTATTCTATTATTAAGTATTTTTCCGTATATTCTGCTAATAGATCCTGTAACCGTTATTCCTTATAGTTATCGCAATTATTTTTGTCTCCTTTCTTATGAATTGTTGATATGTATGATGTTTTCCATTCCTCAGGTACTTCTGATGTGTTAATGCATCTTTGGAATAAGTTCCTCAAAGCGCTAAATAGCTTTTCAGTTCCGTCTCTCCTGGGATGTTTCCTGGTCCTGGGACTCTACCATTTTTTAGCGTTTTACATACTTCTTTAACTTCTGATGTTGTTATCCTTATTGGAGATCCTCGTATAACTATATTTGAGTTTCCATGTTGGGTACTTTTAAACTCTGCTCCATCTTCTGTTAGCATATTTGTAAAGTATTGATTTCATTTTTCTGGTGTTATTGGTGAGAAGATTTCTCTTTTCCGTTCTGTTCTCATATTTTTAAGAAGTCTCCAGCTTTCTGTGCTTTTCCTTTCTCCTATGTAAGTGTTGATAACTTAATGATATTGATAAAATATACATAACCTATCTTACCAAGAGTAGAATTCTATCTAGTAAGAGCATAGAAGAATCCCTGAAACTGACAATTGGCCTTCTTGCATTTTGTTACATGTTTTTGTTAGCTACTAATTAAAATTTTTTAGAATAAACAAAAATAAAAACTATGAGAGTCTGAGAAATTTCTTCTGTAAAGTATAAAGCTCACCACCGATATTTTTCATAGCCCGATCTGTCACTTAAACTTACTAATTAGTCCAGTATTTACTAGATCGACACTTAGCAATTAAGGCAATATATTGTGTAAAGGACTCAAGTCGTTTCATCGCCAACATTTAGTTACGACACATATTTCTTTTCCTAATGTCCCATTTTTAAAGAAATGAAAAAAATAATTAAAAAACAAAAAATCTATCGTCGAATGTATTCTGGAGCGGCCACCAAATTTCGCCTGCTTTTCGAGTCAGTATTGATCAATCTTTTTTATCGCAACTTTTTATCTATATGATATATTTGAGACAACTTCGTATTCACTTCAGACTGAGTGGAGAAAATTATCCCGTTATCTTTATAAACGAATTTTGATACGATAACAATCTTATCCTGGAGATACCTACTCTGTGTGTTTAAACGTATTAAAATTTTGTGATATATATTTATAGATAAGGTAAAAGAGTAGAATGTAAAAAAAAGGAATAAATATAAACATTTACGCTCAAATTAAAAAATGGGATATCTTTAATATGTAAAATTTTGTATGTATTTGTGATCAGGCGTCCGAGGGTATGTATTCAGGGGAAAGTTTAGTCGGAAAGCTAGAGCTTTCAAACCTTTAACCCTTCCCAGCAGCCCTCCAAAAAAATCACTGACCGGGAAGGCACCTTTCCTCCAAAATCCCGCTCTTGCGATGAAACATTCCTAGTTCAAACTGTTTTTCACGGCCATACCAAATAAATGAATGATCAGAACCCTTCTCGGAAAACCAGGGTCTACCTGAAAAGACACCAAACCCGGGGAGTCTCGTCGGACCTTCCTCTTGTCAGCTCTACTGCTATTACTGCCATGAAATGTCCATTATGACTAGGATTTTATAAAAAATATTTGTAATGTTATGCAATCTCGAGCGGTTAGCTCTCGACATATCCACGGCATTCGACCGTGTTTGGCACGATGGACTGTTGGCTAAGCTACGTTCTTATGGTATGTCTGAAAAGTTCTGTTTGTGGCTCTTATGTTTCCTCAGAGAGCGTTGTTTACGAGTGGCAGTCGTCGGGTTTCTTTCTAACACCTTCACTATTAACGCCGGTGTACCCCAAGGCTCCAACTGTCTCCTACTCTCTTTCCCATTTATATTAACGATCTGCTGGAAAAGACCGAGAATCCAATCTACAGCTTTGCAGATGACAGTACACTTATCTCTTTATTCACTTTGAACGCTCGGACATCGGCTACTCAGACGAATATCCGCAGACAGCAGGAAGTCGTTCAACTTAACAAAGACCTGGAAGAAATTCTATCTTGGGGTGGAATTTAACGATACAAAAACCCAGGCGGCAGTTTTTTCTAAACAAGTTAACGTTGCTGAACCCGACATAGTTATGTCGGGGCACTCCATTCCTCTAACATCGTCACTCAAATTGTTAGGCGTTAATTTGGGAGCAAACATGTCCTGGCATGAACATGTTGCAGGCGTAGCAAAGAGAGCTTCTCGAAAGTTGGGAATATTATTTCAAACCAGAAAGCTTTACACTCCACAACAATTGTTAATTCTTTACAAAACTCAAATTTGATCAACTATGGAAATACTGCTCCCATGTTTGGGGCTCCGCTCTCAAACATACACTGCATTTGCTGGATTGTATTCAGAGAAGAGTTATTCGTCTGATTGGAGACCCAGAACTGACGGGCGGCCTTGATTCGCTGGAACATCCAAGAACGGTTGGCGACTTGAGCCTATTCTACAAGTATTTTCATGGAAAGTGTTCGAAGGATGTGACCCGCTTAATTCCTCCCAGAGCTGTGCATGTTAGAAGTACACGTCACGCTAATACTTCACATCCGTATGAGGTTCAGCTTGTTACTCCTCGTGCAACGCTTTTCAAGCAGTCATTTATATGGAGATCATCCCTTTGGAATAATTTGCCCAGGACTGTGTTTCCCACCGAGTACAATTTACAGCAATTCAAGAACAACGTGAATCGCTTTCTCCTCTCTCTTTAAGGACTTCCCTGTAGCATGTGTGCTAGACCCATAAAAAAAACTATAACTGTACGTTTCCACAGACCTGTGGGACAAGTGTCCCTCGCAGTTATGTCAAATATATCATTTTACATCATCGGGGCCCATATTTATTTCTTTTTTGCAGTTTTTATCTACCCGACTTTTTTAGAAGCTCACTTCAATCACATTAAATTAAAAATTTCCCTTTTGTTCAGTCACTTTTTTACATCTCGCTTTAACTTTTTACTTCCTTTTAAGTTTTTTATATTGCTTAATCAAAATGAATTAGAACAATCAGAAAATAAATAGATGAATAAATTTTAACTGAGGGCCATTTGAATGTTATATGCACTCTGTCTTTAATAGCTACCTGAACAGAAAGTATAAATCTAAATCTATCGAACACTCTTAAAATTCATTAAAAATGTTCTTTCTTTTTTATTATCGATGAAGGTGTTTTTTATAAGATGATTTTGATGAAATATTATAATTTAGAAGTTATTTACATCATGATACAATCTTGCAATTTATGAACCAATATTTAAAAAATCCTAAAACAAGCCTTTTAAGAAAAAGTTGATAAGCTTCTGGATAATCCAAATTTACTGACTAATGGTAATATTTTCCAACTTTCTTGTGCTGCTTGGAATTCTTCCAAAATGTTAATAAAATAACAAAACCCGTGAAAGAGTAACATAGAAGATATTTTGCTCCTTATTAAGCTACGATATAAGGTAGCGTTCCTTAGATTTATGACAATTTGGGCGCCCGCACAAATATTTCCAGGAAAAGGTAAAATAATTTTTACACAGATTCTTACACTAGATAATTTTGTTCAAATTAAATAGATATTTTCACAAATTTATATTTTTCGCGCTAATGATCCTCAACTTTACTACAGACCACAGTCAATAGCGTAATCTAGTTCAAGTACAGTTAACTAAACATTTTTCGGGAAAAAGTAGCCTCAAGAAAAAAAACTCTATTTCTAAAGAGGGCTATTTTGTACATTCGTACACTCTCTTGGTTACGCTGTAGGCAACAATATCTTTTGACTGCTTCGTATTTCCATCCGGAGAAAGATTGGTTTCGTCTATTTATCTTTTTCCTATATGACAGCCTCTTTCTACTGAAACTGAGTGGGCCGATATTTTATGAAAATGAGGAAATAAAATACATATAGTCTAACTGTCTGAAAAGATAACTCTGGTCTTAATAGGTATTTCTAGTGAAAGTTTTTCTTCACATGAACCTTCTCCTGAGAAATCTATTGGTCTCATTAGCTGGCTTATGATCTTAATATAAGATGAAGATGTGAGCTGTACCAAGACAGAAATACAATTATTTAATTAGAAGAAACTTAATACTACTGTTTTCATAAATTAGAAAATTTTCAGATAAGTTGAAAATTATTCGATTTTGTATGTTTCTTCTGTCGGCGTTGGCGGAACAGCTCTTCTGATCCCAATGTCTCTTCTGTATTAAACTATTTCCCCTAAATATGCACCACTCCCGCGGAAACGAGTTCTTATTGTGTAGGAACATTACATCTGATCAAGTGAGAGGTGACAGCGCCATTAGCAAACTTCTCAACTATTCTGGTAAATTCCTGCAGCGTGAATCAAAATAAATATGCTGCAAAAACATAAAGGCTACAACTTTTCTCATTAGTTAAAGCACTACATTTGTGAAAAAAAAATTAAAAAGTATTTTAGCAATTTTTTTTATTCTAGGTTTGAAAAACAAATTTTAAGCATAATTTTTTATAGCCAAATATATAGGGGTAGTAGATGGGAGTAGCTCCAAATATATTGAGGTAGGTACCTTCAGGACGGGTGGAGGTAATCACCACTATATCGATATTTATATCATTTTTTAGGATTGTTGCAATTCAGGAATCCGAGGATAATGTTATTTTTCTTAATTTCCAATCTCAATCGCAATAGTATGTAGGGGGATTGGGGGATTACAATGACTAAAAAAATTAACAGTATAATTCGATATTTTCCTCATGTTTGGTTGGTGTAAGAACTGATTTTCTAGGTAATTATTATTAATTACGTCTATAGACGACATAAAGTTTTTGGGAAATAGTTTAATTTATTCTCAAAAGTAAATAAATTTTAAAAATGACACACTCTAGTGAATATAACTAACTACATTACCAATTTATTTTGCAAAGTTCTAAAACATATTATGTAGGTAATTTTACCACACTGCTGTATTGTCAGAGATAAAATTGGCAATATTACAAAACATGAAATGAAATTAGCTTCGTTTCATATTTGGTGGTTGTTTACAAAAAAGTTTTGTTGAATGTCGTCAGAAAATTTAGTATGTTGTTCCGTTATTATTATCATATTTTGTATTATATATGTTCTGAATTTCTGGAAAGCGTTATGAATTAATTTTTCGTTTATTATTTATTTCCGCTTTATAACCACGAAAAAATTATTATATTTTTTAGGCCATTTAAGATATATTTTCTAATTCAAGTCGTGGAAATGGAGAAACTAAAATATCTAGGAAAGGTCAGGCATGAAAAATGACTACACCGACTGACAGCTAAGTAGAATGTATAATCATCATAAATCACGGAAAATAATCATAACCTTACAAGACCAATTTATCCCAAAATTTCGAATCATTATCCAACAGCAAAAAGAGAAATTAGCCTAAGGTATTAAAAATGAATTTATTCTTAAAAAACTGTACATTAAAACATACAGGTATTATGTATTATGTTTTCTTATGTCTTATTTTAAAGTTAAACTGGGCTTCAACTTAAAGATCACGCAAGCTACACTTTGTTTTGTCTTTGTCTGTTACGTGTGTTTCTCAGTAGCAGAGAGACAAAGTAGAGTTGATATATCAATCTTGCGACCATAACCCATTGTCAAAATTGATGGATAGAGCATTATGTACAAAGTGTGTAGTCCCTGTAAGAAACGGTATACGGCACTTAGTTTTATCTGGTGATGCACATAAAACTTTTTATGTCTATTTTGAAGCGGCCTAACAATTCTTACTGTGTTTCAGTCACGAGACTTGATTTCTAATAAAAAAATATTTGGATTTTACTTTCCTGACTTAGAGAAGCGTTGTTCGTCGCTTTGTGCATCTGCTTTTTAGAACGGAATCAGATATAGATATCAAATTTGATATACTTGAAAAGAAAAACTATACTTTGTGAGAGATAACACAGGGCAACAAAAAAATATTTTTGTTTTGGTGCCTGGGATTTTAGAGCTGATTTTAACTATATTTGGGACGCTAAATCTATACATGCAATCCGTTTTTCTCTATCAGCTCTACTTTTTTAGATACATCAACTTATCTACCAATGTGGTTTTTATTCAGTATATTCATTTATGAGAGTTCTAAAATTATTATATATTCATTAATGTAGGTACAATGGTTTTATTGTCAGTCTGTAATTGAGTAAATTCCAGGTAAATCTATAAATAGTGGAACCATTGTCTATCAGGTACCTGAACTGACCCTTTTAATCACCTAACTCGGGTAAGTCTCGTCAGTTTGTGCGTTCTTACTAATGAGAGTAGATCGAATTCGGCGTGTTATTTTATGTTAAGAAAATAGTGTTTTTGTGTTATTGAACAGAATTAAAATGAGTTCAGGTTCCAGTTCAAGAAGAAGTTGTGTAAATCAACCTGATGTGTTTTGCTATATATGCGGAGAATACATGTTTCAACAAAACAGACAAACTATTACTGACTTTGTAAAGCGAGCGTATCTTGGATACTTTGGAGTTAAGCTTGGTGATCAGGACAAAACGTGGACCCCCCGCATCTCGTATGTAAAACTTGTACAGAGCATTTACGGCAGTGGACTAACGGGAAAAGAAAATGTCTAAAATTCGGCGTACCAATGGTTTGGAGAGAACCAAAAAACCACTTCAATGATTGTTATTTCTGTTTAGTAAATACTAATGGAATCAATCGAAATAACCGCAGTAAGTGGATTTATCCCAATTTAGACTCGGCAATACGCCCTATCCCGCAATCAGATGAAATACCAATTCCAACATTTCATCAGCTACCACATATCTCTGATGACGAATATTTTCCCTCTGATCGCTCTTCTGATGCTAATAAAAGTTCTGATGCTAATGAAACTAACAGTGACTATGAGGGGACGTCATCAGTTCCTCAACGCTTCAATCAAAATGAATTAAATGATCTCACCAGGGATCTCAATTTATCGAAAAAAGCTTCTGAAGTACTGGCTTCTAGGTTTGAACGACAAAAATTTACTGGAACAAGGAACCAAAATTACCTTTTACCGTACAAGAGAAAAAGATCTGCTACCATTCTTTTCTCAAGAAGACAATCTTGTATTTTGTCACGAAATTAGGGGACCCATGAAAGAAATGGGACTTTCTGAATATATTCCAGATGATTGGCGCCTATTTATTGACAGTTCAAAGCGAAGTTTTAAAATGTGTCCTTCTACATAATGGGAATAAATATGGTTCAATACCACTAGCTCACTCAACGAAACTGAAAGAAGAATATAATACCATAGGTTTGGTCTTGCAGGAGATAAAGTATTACGAACATCAATGGATGATTTGTGTAGACTTAAAAATGGTAAACTTTCTTCTTGGGCAGCAAAGTGGTTACACGAAATATCCGTGTTTCTTGTGCCTCTGGGATAGTAGGGACAAAACACACCACTGGGTTAGAAAAGATTGGCCTCAGAGAGAAAACATGGACGTTGGGGAAAAGAATGTCATTAACGACGCTTTGGTTGAAAGAGAAAAAATCATACTTCCTCCGTTACATATAAAGTTGGGCTTAATGAAGCAATTTGTAAAGGCTCTTGATAAGAATGGGTCTTGTTTTGCATATATAGGGGTAAAAATGCATCAGTTGAGCACAGAAAAACTCAAAGCAGGGATTTTTGACGGCCCACAAATAAGACAATTAATTAAGGATCCTGCCTTCATAAATTCAATGAATCAAGTTGAACGAGAAGCTTGGACATCATTTGTTGCAGTTGTAGAACATTTTCTAGGCAAACATAAAGCTCAAAACTATGTTGAAATGGTTAACAAGATGCTTAATAGTTTCAAATCCTTAGGGTGCAATATGAGTATTAAAATACACTATTTACACAGCCACTTAGACCGTTTTTCAGAAAATTTAGGAGACATGAGTGAGGAACAAGGTGAAAGATTTCACCAAGATATTAAAGTTATGGAGGACCGCTACCAAGGAAGATGGGACATGCACATGATGGCAGATTACTGCTGGAGTTTAAAAAGGGACTGTTTAAAAAAACATTCAAGAATGTCGCGGAAAAGAAGCTTTCCAAGTGTTGAGTGACTATTTCATTTCTTCAATGTATTTTTTTTTTGTTTGTAAGTACGACATAATATTGTATTTTGTATAACTAAAATAAAAATTTCGTATCTACTTTTGTTTACTACACTTACGGATTTGAGTTACAATAATGTAACTTATATTTCTCTAAAATTGTATATCTTAAAAATTTGAGCTCCTAGGTACAAATGAATACGTTATTTGAATTCAGGACATCAAATTGATATAGAATCAGCTCAAAAAACCTCGACACCAAAACAGCTGTTCCCCTGTGTAATATTTTAGAAGGGAGAAAATAAGTGAGAGTTTTTGTCGGGTAAAACGGTAAGGCTGGGACCACATCGCAGCTACCTCGCTAGGAGGCTAGTTGTTTGATGACTCAAGTGGTCACTAAGCGCCTAGTCATATCGAGGCCAGTAGCCGCCATAGTTGTACAATGTCAAAATTAAAAAAAAAAATTAATTGGCAGAAAGTATTTGTGTGCTCATATACAAGGAGTTAAAGAGGTGGGAAGAGAGGTTAGAGGGTTTCCTTCGAACATAGCGTATTTAAAATATACGTAAATAAAAATTGTTCAACAGGACCGGATTAACTGTAGTGGTCGATGGCGTTCAAATTTCACACTGTTTCTTGGAATACTTGTTCAAAATGACCTCTATGTAATTCGGTTTTGATCGAGTAGATTGATTTTTTGATTAAGTTATTTTTATTTTATTGGCATAGCACAAGTACTGCTTTGAAAAGCTCTGCAGGAGCGACAAGTGCGCGAAAAAAGCGATTCACGTAGGTGTCAAATTTTTGTTAATTGTAGTTACTGGGAATTACAAACCTGGCTAAGTCATGAATGAGGTTCTCGATACAAAATAATTCTTAAATAGGTTGATACGAGAATTAACAATCTGAACCTTATACGGATGTAATGAATTAGGGCGATGTGTATTCCTAACATGCACCGTTTCGAGAAGAATTAAGGATACATCCCTCGGAACACTTTACAAGTTTGTACGGAGAAAATAGTCTAAATTTACCAACTGTTCTTCCATGTTACAAAAAATAGAGGTCGTTGGTGTGTTTTGGGTCACCTCAAGCATAGAAAATATAGCTATTGCTACAGAAAGACAAACAGGTGGAACAAACGTTGTCACAAAAGGAAGCCGGCTGGCTATCGCCAGATCGTTAAAATATGTCTTGTCGAGTTGCTCAGAGATGCCGTGCAAGTATAAGTTGTATTATATATTATAAGTAGAAAAAAGACTGATTGCTTTTTTATATATATTTTCTTCTCCAACAAGTTATTTCTGTTTTATAGATAAGAAACGATTTTCCCAACGAAAATCTAGGTTATGAAGGAATTTCCATTTTTTAAAATCTGGTAAGTCCTGGTCTTCTCCGATTTCTTGCAAAACTTTATGTAGTGTAGGTATTGCTTCCTTAATAAAAAAATGGTGTACTTTTCTTCTTATTGCTTTTTTAAAGTCTTCATCGACCTCTAAGGGTTCCTTTCCTTTGCGATTCCGAGGTTCGTTGCAAGGACTGCGTTTCTCTCTTTTAAAAAAAAGGGAAAAAGTATATTTACGCGAAGTTTGACCGGAACAAAACAGAAAGTTGAAGCCATCGCTGTTCCGATTTGAACTAAGTACAGTCCCTGACCAAATTATTAGACGCACTGTATTTTTTTTAGTAATTTTATGTTTCTTAAGAGTTTTTATGCAATAATGGTATATTTAAACTACAATATTATTGATTTTTATTTAAAATAATTGTTGTAGACTACATATTTGTATTTATTTTTAACATATGGCAACACTGTGTTGACAAAGTGATACATGAACGTAAATAACTACAAACCTGTATCAGTCGCGATCGGAATCGAGTCAGGTACGGACGTGTTTCTGTGGCTTTATGGACAGTGATTGTTTGTTTAACAGTTTTATACTGCTCAGTTAATAGTTTATTTTGTATGCAGTGTTTTAAAAAAGTAATTGGACTATTTTCATTATGGGTAGAAAAGGCGATCTTTCACCACGTAAAAAAGCTGAAGTGAAGGCCCTTGTGATTGCGAAAACATTTACAAACCGAGAAATATCACGAAGATTGGAGGTTTCTGAAGCTAGTGTACGACGCATAAAAAAGAAAATTGAGTCAGGGAAGGAATTAAGCCCGAAAAGAAAGAAAAGATGCGGTAGAAAAACCAATTTTCACTCCACGGTCAGAGAGATGTTTGAAGAAAATTTGTGTAGAAAACCGATTTGCTACCACAAAGGTAATAAAATCACAACTCCAGGATGCTAGCGTAAATGCTTCTGAGCGCACTGTTCGAAGAAAATTGAAAGAATTAGATTTTAAGGCCTGTCGCCCCGCCAGGAAGCCCAAGTTAACAGCTGCAGTGAAAGCAAAGCGCCTGAAGTGGGCCAAACAATGGCAAGACAAAGATGTGGACTTCTGGAGATCGGTAAGATACAGCAATTTAATCAATAATTGATACATTATTATCATTTTCACTTAAATAAAGCAAATAAACATGGAAGTTTATATATTTTTCCTATTTTTGACAGGTCTGCTTCAGTGACGAAAGCATATTCGAAATTTTGCAGAATAAAGCTCAGTATGTGCGTCGTCGTCATGGAGAAAAGTTTCATCCTGATTGTGTCGTCCCGACGGTTAAACATCCCACCAAAGTGATGATTTGGTCAGTCATCAGCGGCAAGGGCACGGACGTCTGTACGTCGTCAAAGGAATAATGAGGCAAGATCAGTACAAAGAAGTATTACAAAATCGGTTGATTCCGCAGCTCAGAGAATGGTTTCCAAATGGGGAACCATTCACTTTCATGCAAGATGGAGCTCCCTGCCACACTGCTGGGTCTGTTAAAGCTTTTTTGGCAGAAAAAAATATCCCTCTGTTGGATTGGCCGGGTAATAGCCCTGATATGAACCCCATTGAAAATGTGTGGGAGCTGATGAAAAGAGAAGTGGCTAAAGATGTGATTACCAACAAAACCCAGCTCCTAGAAAAGATTATTCATGTGTGGAATCATCATCCTCAAATGCAGGAGACAGTACAATCTTGCATTGATAGCATGCCGCGCAGAATTAAAGCTTTGATAGCGGCTAAAGGTGGCTCAACTAAATATTGACTTTACTAACATTAATTTCACTTTTCTTTAAAACTTAATAAACTTATGCTTTTCTAAATTAATGCTGTTTTATTTATGTCAAATAAATAGGTATTGATTGGATAATACAAAAAATAAAAAACAAATCAATTTAAAATAATAAAACGGTACAATATCACTCGGTAATTAATATTTTACATGAAATCTTGCAGTGCGTCTAATAATTTGGCCAGGGACTGTATATTATAGGTTTTTTGCTTTATTTTTATGCTTACACAGAATATTTTTATTGCATACTTAGGTACTTAGGCACCTACATACCGATAAGTACTTTGGTTAATTAATTCCAATAACTGCTAAAATCCCAAATAATTTTATTGTACCTGTTGTCATTATGCTTTATAACACTGTAGATTTCTAGTTCTTAAGAATTGTTAATAGTACTCGTTTAGGCCTTTATCATACAAATAAGATTTTTACTTTCATCATTTACTCATTAAAATAAACTTTGAAATGCGTTGATTTATACAGCTTATTGTAAAGTTTAGAAGGCATGTAATAAAATAATTTTTAGAAAAAGGTCGCACTGTTTTATAGAGATAGAAAATAAAGGTGATTTAAACTAAAAATTCAAATAATTGGTAGAGAAATTTCAGACGCTTATGATTTATGACATTTTAATGTTTATAATTCATGTTGTGTGCTATCAACTCCAAACAAACGGACTATAAGTGACAATGCTAGAGGAATGAAGGTTGTGGGACGACTGTGTGATTGACAGTCTGTTAAGAGATTAACAATTTTCAGCATTTTAGCAAGATTTGGATACAAGACAATGTGATGATTTCTTTTCACTGTGTGTTAAATATACGAAAATAAAGTAAGACATTATTTTTTAACAAATTGTATTGTAATTCTACACCAGATTTACCTTCAATTTTTAGAAAAAGTACTACTACCGCCATCTAGGGAATCTCTCATGATATAGTACATTGGGAATATTGAAAGTCGGAAAGGATACGCGGACTGAATTTGTTTTTCCAGTAGAATTCTAAATTCAGGTTTTTAAGTCTTAATTTTCAACTTTACCTAAAGGTAGAGTTACTATACGTATAATATAAATTAATAAAAAAAATAAGAAAAAATATATTTTGAGAAATTGGTAAAATGACATTGATTTCCTCACTTTAATGAGTGCCTTAATTTGAGCATTAGAACTAGATATTTCAAATAAAAGAGACTTTATGGGAATATACGGGGATAGATTGAAAAGTTCGCGGCCTCACCAAAAAATAATTGTATTTTTATTATAGTGCCGTCAATAAGTTGATACTTTCACAATGTAAAATTTTGTTGCTGTACAATTTGTGGTTTTTACGTTAGAACGAGTTTAGTGAGACCAAGTGCAGCATTTTTGGAAAAATGAAAAAAGTTGAACAACGTGCGGTCATCAAGTACTTGTTTAAAAAAAGATTAACACCAAAGGAGATACACGATGATATGAAAACAACACTAGGGGAATTTGCTCCGTCATATACCACTGTGAAAAAATGGGTTGCAGAATTTAAACGTGGACGAGAGAGCATCGAAGATGACCCTCGCTCCGGCCGACCCACGACCTCTACGACTAAAGAAAACATCTGCAAAGTGTGTGATCTCATATTGAAAGACCGTAGATTAACTATCAGGGAGATTGTACACACTATAGAAATCTCGTATAAACGAACACAAAACATGATTGTCAACGAACTCGGATTTTCTAAGGTTTCCGCTAGGTAGGTCCCCTGCTTTCAGTTGAACAAAAACGAATTCGACTCACGATTTCTCGCGACTGTTTGGGGATGTTTGAGGTTGATCCGCAAGATTTTCCTAACAGATTTGTGACAATGGACGAAACCTGGGTTCACCACTATAGTCCAGAGTGAAAACAACAATCCAAACAGTGGAAAAAATCTGGTGAACAGACCCCAAAGAAAGCGAAGGCAATTCTGTCAGCTGGAAAAGTGATGGCGTCAGTTTTTTAGGATGCTAAAGGTATTATTATGGTGGACTACCTTCCGAAAGGCGAAACAATAAATTCGACTTACTATTGCACCCTTTTGCGTCGTTTACGTCAGAAAATTAAGGAGAAACGCCCAGGATTACTGAGAAAGAAAGTTTTGTTCCATCAGGACAACGCTCGCGTTCATACGTCTGTTGAGTCTATGGCTCAAATTCGTGATTGTGGTTTCGAATTGCTGCCCCACCCGGCTTATTCTCCTGATTTGGTACTTTCGGACTTTCATCTGAAGAAGTCGAAGCTGCAGTTAACCGGTATTTTGAAGACCTTGAGGAATCTTTTTTTGAAACAAGTGTGGAAGCTTTGGAAAGGAGGTGGAAGAAGTGCATAGAGCTAGGTGGAGATTACGTCGAAAAATAAAAATATTTTTGTATGTATTTTATTTTGTTTTCTTGACTAGGAAGCGCACTTTTCAATTCATCCTCGTATTAACGAACAAAGTGAAGCTGTGGTCTGACAAACCCTCTGATACAGGACATGTATGTCTTCAAATTAGGCACTACAGAGATACAAATTATTGTATCTTACTGATGTTTAGATGGTATTTCTTAGAATGTTTGAGCCAGAAGAAGTAGTAGGGCGCTTAATTAGGGCTATAAGGTGGATAAACATTAATCAGCAGCTTTCGATAATGACTTGAACTGTACGAGCCTTGACAAAACTTTAACAGCAATTTTTCGGTTCTTGAATTGTGTTGTTGTGAATTTGGACGTGGTTCACTGAGAGGTGAAGAACCATTATTATTTTTTTTTATGGGTCTAGCACACGTGCTCCCTAAAGCGCTATAGGAGCGACACGTGTGCGGAAGCTGTAACGAACGCGGGGTTTAGGGCCTGTTGGTGCCCTGGCGGTAGATATCGCTTCGCCCTCCAGTTGTTCGCTACCCAAGGCAGCCATCCCCTGGAGGATCATTATGATCCATGGCGTCTATTCTTTCTTCGGGAGAGAATTCCAATAGAACACCGTCGTCTGTGATAATTAGCGAAAAATAACCGTCATCGTTTTCTAAAGACACCTATTTTTGAGAAATTTCTAGAATTTCTTAAAGAACAAAGCAAATTAGTAATAGGACATTAAGTTTTTAACTGAATTAACGTTCTATATACTACTTACAAAACACAAATTTTATTTAATAAAATGTACAAAGTATAAAATTACATAAAATATAAAAAAAATGCGTTAAACACACATCAATTATTACAAATATTAATAAATAAAAAGGTACGTATATAAACATAAATATTATGTTTTAAGAACATATAAAGACGAACATCGATATAAATAATGTAAAATGCAGTGCAATATAATATCGATATTACTATAAAATGAGTATTACTAACTATTATTTACTTTATCTTTATTTAATAAAAAAATTAATAATACTTTTCTACGATTATAATATTCAAGAGATCGTGTTTTTCAATTTTTCTCCCTTCTCTTATACTGGAAAGATCAAATAGATTTCGATATAACCATTATATATATATATATATATATATATATATATATATATATATATATATATATATATATATATATAATTGGTTTCAACGTTGCGACTGTTTCGAGGTTATGAATGTTTAGTACATGCGTCAAGCTATTTGGACGCTGATCGCGACCTCTCGAAGTGGTATAGAACGGCGGGAAATTCAAATTGAATTTTGTCGCCGCACCCTGTATATATATATATATATATATATATATATATATATATATATATATATATATATATATATATATATAACATATATATATATATATATATATATATATATATATATATATATATATATATATATACATATATACGACGAAGGTTTTGCAACACCGGCAAGGAAAAAACTGATTGTCGGACAAAGTCGACATGTTTTGGTCCAAAAAATTTTGGCCTCCCAACAGCCCAGATTTAAATCCTTTGGACTTCTAGGTATGGAGCGTGGTTGAAAGAGTCACTAACAATTTCAGACATCCAAACGTCGCATCACTGAGAGCCGTTACTGAAGCGGCACTCGCAGATATGGAAGGTGACTTATTTAAACGGGCCTGCTACCGCTTCGGATCGAGAATGGAGGCGCTCATTCAAGCAGAAGGGGGTTATATTGAGTAAATGTGTTCTTTATGACCTAATAAACAATTTAGTGAAAGAAATAATTATAAACTTCTCCAATTTTGCGATAAAAATTACGTTTCAAAAAAATGTTTAATTTGACCGGATTTTGACGCCGCTGCAGCCTGACCGAACGATTAATTCTATATTTTACCATCACCAATTGACAAGACTGAAGCAAGCGATTGGAAAAATCGGCCGAAATTAGTTCCACAGTGACCGGATTATGGTGCTAGGAAAGTGGCAGAATACGATCGACCATAATGTCACATATTTGGTTTAAATAAATTTCTTTCCGAATATAAGACACAATGGACTTTAAAAGGGCTTTTTCGACAACCCTATATATATATATATATATATATATATATATATATATATATATATATATATATATATATATATATATATATGTATGTATATATATATATATATATATATATATATATATATATATATATATATATATATATATATATATATATATATATATATATATATCTATGTAACACCCTGTAATTTAATTTTTTTATTTTGAAAGTCACATATTTGCATTTTTAGATACCAGAATGGGATATGTTAGGTTTTTATCACTTAAGAAATATTTTTAATAACTTCCGGTTTGACCGGAAATGACTGCAACTTTCTTATTTTTAACGGAACCCTGTATATTTTTTTATCAACTTCAATTCGCTTTGAAATTCTCTTCACAACCTAGTTACACATTAGAGGTTTTTTGTCAACATACATCTAACAGAACTATCTAATGCCAATTGAATTTGTTATTATTTTCAAAAAATAAACAGTTTT
The DNA here is from genome assembly GCA_019049505.1 of Pachyrhynchus sulphureomaculatus. Classification (NCBI taxonomy): domain Eukaryota; kingdom Metazoa; phylum Arthropoda; class Insecta; order Coleoptera; family Curculionidae; genus Pachyrhynchus; species Pachyrhynchus sulphureomaculatus. Next base: position 131,302,668 of record CM032452.1, on the reverse strand, counting down.
ATTATGGAATAATGTGATATCAACAAGTTCCATTACGAACCGAAAGTCATGGTTGCTGCGTGTTACTAAAATAGCCATTTCTATTGTTTACTTTAGGTCAAAAATAAGTTTTTTCGTTAACAAAAATGTATACAACGGATGAAAAAGTAGACATGTTATTAATTTATGGAGAGTGCAGAAAAAATAGCCGACAAGCCGCCGAGTTGTACATGGCAAGATATCTCGAGAGTAGGCACCCACCCAACAATTATTTTTTAAGGGTAGAGTAGCAGTTTAGAAGGCAACCGATAGAACCTGCTGATGTATTTATTGGTGACGAAGAGTCAGAAGTCAATGTATTGGCCATTGTTCAGGTAGATCCTACAATTTCTATCCGGTCAAACTAGAAGTAGTTAAAAATATTTCTTAAGTGATAAAAAAGCATAATATGTCCCATTCTGGGATCTAAAAATGCAAATATGTAACTTGCAAGATAAAAAAAAATAACAGGGTGTTACATGTTCGCTGTGTCACTCCGGATATATATATATATATATATATATATATATAATATATATATATATATATATATATATATATATATATATATATATACAGGGTGCGGCGACAAAATTCAATTTGAATTTTCCGCCGTTCTATACCACTTCGAGAGGTCGCGATTAGCGTCCAAATAGCTTGACGCATGTACTAAATATTCATAACCTCGAAACAGTCGCAACGTTGAAACCAAGTGCAGAGTATAATCGAAGAGCCGCGATTATCGGAAGTATTCGCGCTGGGCGCTCGGCGACGGAAATCATTCGATTCTTTGGGTACCCAAGATCGACTGAGTATGATGTTGTCGCGAAGTATAACGACTCGGAGAAGTCCAACGAAGGTTTTGCAACACCGGCAAGGAAAAAATTGATTGTCGGACAACGTCGACATGTTTTGGTCCAAAAAATTTTGGCCTCCCAACAGCCCAGATTTAAATCCTTTGGACTTCTAGGTATGGAGCGTGGTTGAAAGAGTCACTAACAAGTTCAGACATCCAAACGTCGCATCATTAAGAGCCTCTATTGAAGCGGCATTCGCAAATATGGAAGGTGACTTATTAAAACGGGCCTGCTATCGCTTCAGATCGAGAATGGAGGCGCTCATTCAAGCAGAAGGGGGTTATATTGAGTAAATGTGTTCTTTATGACCTAATAAACAATTTAGTGAAAAAAATAATTATAAACTTCTCCATTTTTGCCATAAAAATTACGTTTTAAAAAATGTTTAATTTGACGCCGCTGCAGCCTGACCGAACGATTAATTCTATATTTTACCGTCACCAATTGACAAGACTGAAGCAAGCGATTGGAAAAATCGGCCGAAATTAGTTCCACAGTGAACGGATTATGGTGCTAGGAAAGTGGCAGAATACGATCGACCAAAATGTCACATATTTGGTTTAAATAAATTTCTTTCCGAATATAAGACACAATGGACTTTAAAAGGGCTTTTTCGACAACCCTATATATATATATATATATATATATATATATATATATATATATATATATATATATATATATATATATATATATATATATATATCTATGTAACACCCTGTAATTTTTTTATTTTGAAAGTCACATATTTGCATTTTTAGATACCAGAATGGGACATGTTAGGCTTTTTATCACTTAAGAAATATTTTGAATAACTTCCGGTTTGACCGGAAATGACTGTAACTTTCTTATTTTTTTAACGGAACCCTGTATATTTTCTTATCAACTTCAATTTGCTTTGAAATTCTCTTTCCAACCTAGTTACATATTAGAGGTTTTTTTGTCAACATACATCTAACAGAACTATCTAATGCCAATTGAATTTGTTATTATTTTCAAAAAATAAACAGTTTTATTATGCAATAATGTGATATCACTGTGTCTATGCTTTGGCCAAACCACTCCATATGCTTTTTAAAAATGTCCCTAGAGAGCGGTGTTTTTCCTGACCAATGGAAATATAGCTTCTTTACTCCAGTATTTAAGTCCGGCGACAAATCAGACGCTAAAAATTATCGACCTATTTCCATTCTAAGTTCTATTCCAAAAGTATTCGAAAAAATTGTTTGCGACAAATTAAAAAACCATTCATAAAACCTTTTTTGGTTCCGGAACAGCACGGTTTCGTTGGTGGCAGATCGACGGCTACAAACCTAATCTTGTTGGTTCAAAGTACTATTGATGTAATGGAGGCGGGTGGTCAGGTTGACGTGGTTTATACGGATTTCAGCAAGGCCTTCGACACAGTCAACCACGATATCCTGATAGGGAAGTTAAGAGGTTATGGGTTTTGTGGAGCACTACTGAATTGGTTGACCTGCTACCTTACATACAGAAAACAGTTTGTTAAAGTAAAGGGCTTTGTGTCGAGTGAGGTGTCTGTTGCATCGGGTGTGCCGCAGGGTAGCCACCTGGGCCCGTTGCTGTTTAATATATTTATTAACGACCTACGAAAGGTGATTCTATTTTCAAGGCCCTTGTTTTTTGCAGATGACTTGAAATTGTCTTCGGCAATTCATTCTGTTGACGATGCTATGAGACTGCAGGGAGACTTGGATAAGGTGAGTGAGTGGTGCAGGAGAAACAAAATGAAACTAAATATTCAAAAATGTAAGATTATGTCGTTCTTTCGAGTGAAAGTTCCGCTTTTGTATGGTTACAGTATTAATAATTGTCTTCTCGAAAGAGTCTCCTCATTGTGTGACTTGGGTATTTATTGGACACTAAGCTTGATTTTCATATTCATTATGACTTTATTACTAACAAATGTATTAAACTCCTTGGCTTCGTCTGTAGGAATACTAGGGATTTCCGGACCGTAGATAGCGTGAATATTTTATACAAGGCCTTGGTGAGATCTTCTTTGGATTATCTGTCATGTGTGTGGTCGCCATCGTATGCTGTGCATATTGAGGGTGTTGAAAGGGTACAGAGGAAGTATGCTAGATATGTCTCTTGCAAATTTAAGTGGAACATCACTGCCTATGGGGACCAGCTACGAAGACTTCAGCTGCAATCACTTTCAAGACGAAGGAAAGTTGCTGATATATGTTTCTTATTTCAACTTGTAAATGGTCATATAGACTGCTCTGATCTCTTGAGTCTGATAAATTTTCATGTTCCACCAAGATCAACAAGGGACCACGTACTCTTTGCCCCGAGGTACCACAGATGTAACTATGGCCTATTCTCGCCGATCACTAGAATCACTAATGGTGCCAGTGAAGCGAATCTTGATTTTTTTAATCTCTCTTTAAAACGTTTAAAAAAAAAACTGTTGACAGTCCACTGAGTTTTTGAAATGATAATTACTGGTGTTGTTATTGTATTGTATTGTTATAAGTTTACTATATGTTATTATTGAAATTTTTCTGTAAATACTATGTATAAAATGGGTCTGCCCGTAGATAAATAAATAAATAAATAAATAAATAAATATCAACAAGTTCCATTACGAACCGAAAGTCATGGTTGCTGCGTGTTACCAAAATCGCCATTTCTATTGTTTACTTTAGGTCAAAAATAATTTTTCGTTAACAAAAATGTATACAACGGATGAAAAAGTAGACATGTTATTAATTTATGGACAGTGCAGAAAAAATAGCCGACAAGCCGTCGAGTTGTACATGGCAAGATATCTCGATAGTAGGCACCCACCCAACAATTATTTTTTAAAGGTAGAGCAGCAGTTTAGAAGGCAACCGATTGAACCTGGTGATGTATTTATTGGTGACGAAGAGTCAGAAGTCAATGTATTGGCCATTGTTCAGGTAGATCCTACAATTTCTATCCGGTGAAACAGGGGGTAGTTAAAAATATTTCTTAAGTGATAAAAAAGCATAATATGTCCCATTCTGGTAAAATGCAAATATGTAACTTTCAAGATAAAAAAAAAACAGGGTGTTACATGTTGGCTGTCACCCGGTATATATATATATATATATATATATATATATATATATATATATATATATATATACATATATATACATAAGTATCTAAGTATGTATAGATAGATATGTTTAAAATTATATAAAACAAGCACAATATATTTTTAGAAATAATTCCTGAAGTTTTATATGCACGAAATTAAGAGTATTTTAAAAAAAAGTTTTCATATGTTTTGATATATAATTTTTTAGTGGCTCAATACAGCAAAATAGTGTTCTAATTTTTTTTTATAAATTAATTAACAATAATATGTAACAACAATACGAAGCAATCACGACTGACATGGTTTTAAAGTTTATGTATTCGTGACTTTGTTGTGGTGCAGGGAAGTTCATGTACTCATTTCTTGGAGACTCTAAGGTTTCTTTAGCTTCGAATTTTTCACCTAAGCCTGCAAAAATAAAGATAAGTAAAGTAAAGTTGTTTTATAAAAATTAAACTCTTTTACTTTTCCATCAGTCTCAAATTTCATTTTAGGCAATAAGGGTACATGCCAAAAACATGGTACATTCAAAATCGGCCGTCATTTTCGTACACCATTTGCATTTCCCTCTTAGCGAGAAACTTTATCATTCAGTGACTCTTCAAGTTACTTTCACAAAATTGTAAAATGCAACGAACTCGTATAATACTTCTTCTAAATATCTGTATCATCATATCATTTTCATTGGCTACTTAAAGAAACACCCTCGTAAAATTAAATAAAAAATAAATAAATAAATGATAAATGCTTCAGCCCTATAAGTTGGTACTGTTTATTATATAACTTGCAGATATACCTGTAGGCTCTCTGACTATGTTTATATAAAAGTAGATAAGTACTGGTTAAATATCGAGTTAGTTATTTACCTGATACAGGCTGTCCATTTGGTGGAAAATGTATATAAAAATCGTCTTTACTGAGAGTTATCTTATTTGGTCTGCTGATGGGCTTGTTTTCTTCAATTGTTTCAAATAGATGCATATTAGGAAATTTGACAGGCTTCGGTGGTGGTACTTGGGCATAGTTGAGCTCTGCGAGAGCCTTGTTGAAGTCGATGTCTTTGAAATCGTTGTCGTGGTGACTACTGCTTAGCATTATCTGTAAAAAATATATATACAGACTGATATTAGATCAGAGTTGTTTCCTCTTTTAGACGATCACTTTTACTTATATGAAGAGGTAAGAGAGGTACAAAAAAAGGGGAACAGGGAGACCGAAAAATGAATAATACTATCACAACGTCCATAAATCAATACAAATAATACCAAATTAAAATACACTCCTGTATATGGAAATAATGAAAAAAATCTTAATTGGTTCTCTTGTAAGGGTTAAATTTGTAAAGTGTATTTGTTTGGAATTGATAGCAGAATTATCTCGTTGTAGATGCAAATATATGTTGGGGTGCGTCCATAAAAGAAGAGATTTCTTATGCAATTTAGTGAATTTTGCTACCTGTTTTGCATTATTTTTAAGGGTTCACAATCTCTTAGGCGGAAAACCTCTGCTATACAGGGTGAGTCAACGACAGAGTAAAGTTCATTATCTCATTTGTTTCGGAAATGATGAAAAAATGTTAAATACAATAGTTAGAGTATAAAGAGTACTTCAAAAAAGTATGGCCGATAAAACATATGTTTTTTTTAAATGGAACATCCTATTTTCTAATTTATTTTTAAATTCTGCATAAAATTTTGTAACTTTTTTATTAGTAATGTTATATATCTAGACCTAGTAGTATTTCTAATATTTCAATTTTTTTTTTAAAAAAAAAACGCTAGTTTTCAGTTTTGTAAAAAATGGCCAGTAGCGCCATTGTTTCTGAAGGTGGAATACTCATAATTGGTACGAGCGTTCTACAGAGATGAAAAAAAGATATATGTAAAGAAATTTGAGTTAGATAATACAGGGTGTACAAAATAAATTTATGCATTTCGACTATTTTAAATTGAAAAATCTCAAATTTTTTAAATGGCACACCCTGTATATTATTATTTTTTCTGAGAGATTTTAGAAAACCCTTCAACTTTTATTAAGCATGTCATATACCTATTTCTAATAGTTTTCGATTTATTTACGCTGTTTTGAAAACATAAACAAATAGTTAATAATAATTTTAATATAGTTTAACTTATCTAATGATTAATTATTATGACGTAATAAATGTTCAAAAATATGCCCGTCTACTTGAATACACCTGTTTAATCGTTTTACTATATTTTTCTTCACTTTCCTTAGCATAAAGGGCGTTATTGTCCTGTACGCATTCCGTATCCTATTTTTCATATCTACTGGTGTTGTAGGGGGATTCACATAAAGACGATCTTTAATGTAGCCCCACAAAAAGAAGTCTAAAGGTGTTAAGTTACATAATCGAGGAGGCCACTGAATGAATCCATCCCTATCGATCCATGTGGGTAACGATTAAAACGTTTAAAAATTCCCCAACTTCCCGGTGATAATGAGCAGGAGCTCCGTCTTGTTGAATCCACATTTGTTCCCTTTCAAAATTATCAACTTCTTCAAGAAGCTGGGTAATTCGTTTTGCAAAAAATTTAGATATCTAGGCCCGTTAAGAGGTTCGCGGAAAAAAATATGGACCAATAATTCGAAAATTTATATTCCACACCATACATTAAACGACCAATGGTTTTGATTTTGAACTTCCCGGACCCAAAATGGATTAACTGTTGATTAATAATGCATGTTATGGATGTTAACTGCTCCATTACTGCGAAAAGTAGCTTCATCAGAAAACATTATTTTGGATAAAAAAATTGGATCGGCCTCTATTGCTTCATTCATAGTACAAAAGTTTACTCGTCGTTCAAAATCACAGTCTTGAAGTTCTCGGTGTAGTTCCATATGAAAGGGATGATACTTGTATTTTCTCGTGGTGCGATTAGCCGTAGATTGGGATGTGTCAGATAAGTCAGTTAGTTGACGGCTGCTGACCTGGGGATTATCTTCAACAAGAAGTAAAAACTCCATTTCTTTTTCCTCATTGGTAGCATTCTGGTTTACTACTTTCCGTTTCGTAAACTCAACGCTACCATTACTATCAAACAGTTCCATTAAGCACTGAAAAGATTTTCTAGATGGTATATGTCTATTAGGGTACTTGTTTCCGTAAAGCCTTATTGCTAAAAGACAATTTTTTCTCGCCTCGCCCAGTATATAAACCATATCAATTAATTCATTTTTAGCAAAATCCATAACTATTACCTTTATACGTCACTTACTACAACAAATTAAACTATTATTACTTGCTTAACAGGCATGTCAAAATTTGACAATGCCTATATTTTTGTTTTGTCTTGACAACTATGATGTTATGGCGTAAGTATATTAAAAATAAAAATAAAAATTGAAAAATTCAAAATAAATCGAAAACTATTAGAAATAGGTATAGACATACTTAATAAAAGTTGGAGGGTTTTGTAGAATCTATCAGAAAAAAATAATAATATAGAGCAGGGATGCTCAAACGGTCGATCGCGATTGACAAGTCGATCGCGAGTGCTTTTTGAGTCGATCTCGAGAAAAAAATTCCGATATAGAACACAGATTTTGTTTTAGGTAACTAAAACAAAATGTAATGAATAAACTACTAAAAATTTATTCGATCCACAATTAGGCCAGAATAACCCCCTCATCACTTTCTTTTATCGTAATAACCCCCTGCTAGCGGCAAAAGGCGGTTTTATCAAAAGAACGCGCGGTACTTGTCAAAGAAAAGCCGCGTTTTTGATTCCCGCCGATTTTTCTAGAAACTTCGGGCGGCGTGTTTGACGGGAACATTCGAGACTTCGTTCGCGCCGATATAAATGTTGCGCCTGCAGGAATAGGAGTTAGTCTGAGTTGTAACTTGAAGGCGATACATCGATACAAAGTTTATTAATAAATAGTCCAAAATGAGTGCGGCCAAGAAAAGTAAAACTTATCATTTTAATAACGATTGGGAGGAAGAATTTTTCTTTTGTATGGTAAAGGATAAGTGCATTTGTCTCATTTGCCGTGCGTCAGTTGCAATAGCTAAGCGTGGGAACTTAGAGAGGCATCATAAAACGGTTCATAAAAACTATGAAAAGGATTTTCCGTCACAGAGTGAATTAAGAAAACGAAAAGTACGTGATTTGATAACTTGTTTGAAAAAAGAACAAATCATGTTCACAAGACCAGCCAAACAATCAAAAGCTGCAACGATAGCGTCATTTAAAATATCTCATATATTGGCGAAACACAAGAAACCATTTGATGATGGATTGGTTGTGAAGGAAGCATTTATTGAAGCGGGTGAGACTTTATTTGGAGATTTTAAAAAATAAAACAGAGATTATGTCTGGTATTAGAGAACTTCAGTTATCTCGTCCGACTGTCACAAGGCGTGTTGAAGTCATGAGTCAGGACATGGCAGATAAACTAAAACATGATATCATGGAATGTACATACTTTTCTTTACAGTTCGGCGAATCCACCGATATGACAGACACTGCCCAGCTGTGTATTTTTATTCGAATGATATTCAATGACGTCGGCTAAGGAAGAGTTTTTGACAATGATTCCTCTGAAAGGAAAGACCCGTGGCGAAGATATATATGACGTTTTCTTCAATTTTGTAACAAACTACAAGCTACCAATATATAAACTAGTGTGCATTACAACCGATGGAGCACCAGCAATGACTGGAAACAAAAACGGTTTTGTGGCATTGTGTCGAGCAAATGATGATTTCCCTTCATTTTTCTCCTTCCATTACATTATACATCAACAAGTTTTGTGTTTAAAAGTTCTAAACATGGAGGAGATTATGGGCATTGCAATAAAAATTTTGAATTCTATCCGTGCACGTAGCTTGCAACGATGGCTCTTTAAATTGCAGTTGGAAGATAGTGAGCCAGCTGAACACACTGATTTAGTTCTTCACACGGACGTCAGGTGGTTGAGTCGCGGAAAATTCCTAGAAAAGTTTCAAGAATTATTTCCCGAAATAACAGCTTTTCTGGACGAAAGAGGTGAGGACACTCAGATGCTGAAAAACGGAAAATGGCTGACTGATTTGGCATTTTTGACAGACATCACAATGCATTTAAACACTATTAATTTGGAGCTTCAAGCTAAAGGAAAACTATTATTGAGATGATTAGCGCAATAAACGCATTCAAAAGTAAATTGCAACTTATGATAGATCAACTGAAAAGAAAGGATCTGAAAAATTTTCCGTCTTTGAAAGCAAGGATTCCTCAGTTGAATTATGATATTTATGAGGCAGAATTATCAAATATTTTGGGCCAATTCGAAATACGTTTTTTTATGATTTCAGTAAATTGGCAAATATCGCATCATCTATGAGTTTAATAATTCTGTATTGTTTTATCAGTTTATGACACCACGGAGAGATGTGCTTATTGTCCTTGTGACTAGGTGTCTTAGCAGGCAAAGATTTTTGCTCTAGCAATAAAAATGTGATGTTTTTAAGAAAATGAATATCCCGGGTCTTCTGACTATACCGACAATAGTTTATTATGTTAGCCCTTCTCTACTTCCAATGCCAGGGCAAAATTATGTGAGCCCTTTAATCCGGCATCTATATCAAGTCACGTTGACGAAGTAACAATATCGTGTATTATAAAGTCGATTTACATTAAAAATTGTTGCCGTTTTTATTTGCTTAAAGTGGCCTAATATTAGTACGGATTTTTCGTGTAAAAACATTGAGGAATTAGCTACTGAAATAGCAAGTCAGGTTAACATGGACTCATGTTCTGTTGAAAATGAGTTAGTGCAGATTATATCAGATATAAATCTCAAAGCCACAGCATCTAATATAAAATTCTGGTGTTTTATATCTGAAGATAAATATCCGAATCTAAGGCAAATCGCCCTTCAACTGACGGCAATGTTTGGGTCAACTTACTTGTGCGAGTCTGCATTATCTGAAATGAAGATAATTAAGTCAAAATATCGCAATCGACTAACTGACGAACATATGTCATCATGCTTGCGATTAGCACTCGGTAATTACGTACCATCTTATGAAAAGTATGCTGAGGACATGCAGTGCCACGCTTCAACATCCAAAGTCACTCTTTAGTTAAGTTTAGACACTAGAACTCGTTTGTTTTGTAAGAACCAATAAACTCGCAATTTTGAATAATTATGAGTTTTTTCATTGACATTTTAAAGCAGACCTACACTTACCTTGACTAAAAAAATGCATATTGTGCGGAAAACTAATATCTATGCCACGATACACCTTACCTAGACGACAATCCTGCATCACACTTACTTGCAGCCTCTCAGAGTCGATCGATCGTAGTCTAGCAATATTGAGGTAGATCGCCAGCAGTTCAAGTTTGAGCACCCCTGATATAGAGGATTTTTCAATTTAAAACAGTCGAAATGCATAAATTTATTTTGGACACCCTGTAGTATCTAACTCAAATTTCTTTAAATACACCTTTTTTTTTATCTCTATAGAACGCTCGTACCAATTATGAGTATTCCACCTTCAGAAACGATGGCGCTACTGGCAATTTTTTACAAAACTGAAAATAAGTATTTTTTTTAAAAAAAATTGAAATATTAGTAAAATTACTAGGTTTAGGTATATAATATTATTAATAAAAAAGTTATAAAATTTTACACAGAATTTAAAAATAAATTAGAAAATATGATATTCCATTTAAAAAAACATATGATATATCCGCCACAGTTTTTTGAAGTACCCTGTATACTCAAAAATAATTTTAAACTGTGCACCTTAACCTTTCTTAAAACTATTGTATTTAATATTTTTTCGTCATTCCCGAAACAAATGCAATAATGAACTTTACTCTATCGTTGACTCACCCTGTACTTTTAGAATTATCTACGAAAATACGTCTTTAGACGTAAAATAACTTACTTTTCTTTCTTCATTATCCGAATGAGTACCACTATCTCCCATACTACAAGCGCTGCCAGTACTCATCCTAGATCCGGAACCACTGGAAGATGTACTCAAACTACTGATTGGCCTGGAACTTTGGTTGAGAGCAAGGGCAGGCGCAGAAATGAGGTTTACTGATATAACTTCTTCAGATTTTTCTTCTGCTTCCGATGATTCGCTACGATGTTTTGAGAAAAGTCTCCTTACCTATTATAAAAAGGATTTTTTTTAAAAAACTTTCTGATTTCGAACACAGAATGGATATAAATGATTCTTTCTGGCTTATCGGCCTTGACGATTCCCTGCCGCTGCTATAGAAATATACAAAAGAGATGCAGCGAACTTGAAGTAATATCCCAGGCGACTCGGAGATGATTGTGAGTCGACAGGGAAGTCACTTCATATCTACTGAAGCTGTGAAAGACACGTCACGTAAAAATGTCTTTAGAACTCGGCTTATCAGCCGGAAAGCAACCACTCTATCGTTAAAATTTAGCTGCGAAAATCTACATTCCATGATATGCTTAAAGCATGACCGGTATCATGAAAAAGAAAAAAATATAGCCTCGTTTTCATAAAGTATAGTGTCTTTACCCTTTCAAAAGGTGATGGCTTCTTAGTAGCAGCCTTAACATCATGTTGAATTTTTTCGTAACGTAAACGCATCTCGTGCAATTGTTCCTGTTTCTCTTTGAACGATTTCTGTACATCATTTCGGTTCTTCCAGTCTTCTACTAGCTTTTCTACTTGTGCGAGTGAGTGGACGTTATTTTTGAAGTCCATTATTATTTCTGCCAGTTCGCGTTGTACTTTATCCTCCATGACTGGTTGGTTTTGTTGTTGTTTTTTGAGATTTTGCGAGGAGGAGTTGGTGTCTTTTTGAGATTTCCACGGTGCTATTTCTTCTAATTTGGCGCGGATGTCTTCACGGGATAAAGCTATAGCTACAAATACGATAAAAATGAATAATAATCCTTTGTTATTAGTACGATAACAGTAATACGACTGCACGTTCCAAAAACCTGTTATTTACCTGATCTGTCCATTGCCAAGTATAGGGAGCTTCCACAATCACTGTTGGGAGTAGAAACAGGCTTGGCTGAACTGCTTAAGGCTTCAGGGTTTATAGGTCGTGGCGCCGGACACCATTTGTAAAATTGTTCAGCTATTTCTTTGGGTTTAAGGTAACCTTCTTCATCTGAAAAGATATTCCCTAATATTAAAAGGCGAAAATGTTTTTTTTTTGTGCTTAGGGTAGTTCACTCGTAACAATCGGACAAGTATAGTCCGATAATAAATACAAAAAGTTTAAAATACTCAATGGCAGAGTATCTTACATTTTTTGGATGGTTGTAGCTTCTACTTGATGGAAATTCATTATAAATATATAATAAAAGACTGTTTTTAGTAAATTTCCACTGGTTTATTTAATTGTGATGACGCGTTTCGCTGTCGATGCAGCTTCTTCAGATCTACATTTTACACTGTCAAGTTAGGTTTAATATTCACAGTTTTATATAATTTCTTAATTATAATATTACACCTAATTAAATTACATTGATAGCATTGGGAAATTCACACAGATCTGGAGTTAGGAGAATAAATTCAATAATGGTGAATTGCTTAAATCTACCTGGTCGTTGAGTAAAGTACCTGTAGTCCTTAATCGATTTATTTGCATTCTCTCTAAAAGGTTTAGTTTTTAAACCTTTTCGTTGGGTGTGTAAATTTTGAAATTCTTGTTAAATGTGTGATTTTCTGTTAAAAGATGATTAGCATATGTTGAATTAGATTTTCTATGGATGAAACTTTTTTCGTGTTCTGTAATTCTTTGTCGAAATGTACGTCCAGTTTGTCCGATGTATGTTTTAGGACGTGACCCACATGTTAATTGATAAACCCCTGATTTATTGTCTTTATTGATTTGTGGTTTGTAGTTTGTTAGATATTTCCCTATAGTACTGTTAGTCTTGTAAGCTGTGTTGATATTTTTTTTGATTCAAAAATTTCCCCAGTTTTTCCGTTGGTTTGCCGAAATAGGTTAAGCATTTAAAGGTGGTATTTCTGTCCTTAAAACGTGGGTATATTTCTGAGATTGCCTTGTTTCTAAGTTTTTTTCCTAACGATCTATTGATTAAAGTAACCGAATAACCGTTGTTAACGGCTACTTGTTTTATGTAGTTTAATTCTTTAGTAAAATTTTCTTCTGATGAGGGGATATTAGTTAGTCTATGTATAAAACAATAAGTGCAAGTTTATGATAGTTAGGGTGGTGAGAACTATTGTGAATTGTGGTATCTGTATGACAAGGTTTGTGATATATTGCAAATTCATGTTTTTTCATGGCTTTACTGATTGTTAAGTCTAGGAAATTGATTTTCCCTTCGACTTCTTCTTCCATTATAAAACTGATATTTCTATGTAAAGAATTAATATACTGTAAAAAGTGAGTTAATTGTCTGTCCGTACCTGTAAAGCATACAATTATATCGTCTACGTATCAATACCAGTATAGACAATTATTACTATTGTTATTATGGTTGTTAAATATCATTGTTTCAATACTGTCCATGAAAATTTTGGCAAGTAATGGACTTAATGGACTCCCCATAATTAACCCTTCCTTACTATTCTAGAATGTATTATTAAATGAGAAACAATTTTGTCTTAGGCAAGTTCTTAATAAATTAATTATGTCCATTTTTATAACTTCATTTACTTTGTTTTTTGTCAGTATGTTCTCTATTAAAATTATTGTTTCGTCTGGGGGAACACTTGGAAATAAGTTTTTGACATCGAAAGAGACTAATTTAGAATTATCTGGTATTGTTATATTCTTAACTTTATTCACGAATTCGTGAGTTTTTGATACTATATTTAGGTTCAAATTTGGTATGATATTTGATTAAATCAATTAAAAAGGATGACGTCTTATATGCTGGAGCAGACATGTAGGAAACAACTGGTCTGATTGGGTGGTCAAGTTTGTGTAGTTTTATGAGTGAATAAAGTTGTGCGATTTGGGGATTCATATTTGTCAATTTAATTTTATCTTTATCGTGAATGATACTTTTAGCCTGTTCAATTTGTTGTTTTATTTCTTTTTGAAAAATATTTGATGGATCTTTATTTAAGCCTACGTGTTATATTTTATATTTATTTGTTTTATCTAAATTTGCTTTAACTAATTTATGCATAGATCAACGCTTTCAGAAGGATAGACAATATAAAAGGATGTCAATTCATCTGAATGTAGATTAAAACGTACCTATATTTTTAAAAATGGTAATACGGTTTTTAGCTATATGTATAAGTTGTACAGAGTAATCAAATATGATAAAACAAAATGATTTATTAGACATAAAAATAAGGCTTTTCGATATCGATAAATAATTATACCCTGGACTGTGGCGGTTCTATAACAGAGGCGTGCTGTCGAGTCCCAGGTATTTTTCAGGTAACAATGTTTGTAACGAAGTTTTATTGCCTATCAAATCATTTTGTTTATATACCTTCCTATTTCCCCAACTATAAATACATATTTAGAGAAGCATGCCCAAGTATCAAGTCTGCTAGTGACAAGTCAGTTAGTGTGTTGGCAAATGTCTTCTTCAGCGTTAAGAGAGAATTATTAGAACTTGTAAAGCTTAAAGTTTTCCTGTTTTTTTCATGGACAGTATTGAAACAATGATATTTAACAATCATAATAACAATAGTAATAACCGTCTTGTCATTGTCAAAGAGCACAAACGACAAAGTAAAATACAAAGAATCCCAAGCTAGAGTACGCAAAATGATTAGTGACAAAAAGAACAACCAATGGGAAAAGACATGCTAAGACTCAACACTTACATAGGAGGAAGAAAAAGCACAGAAAGCTGGAGACTTCTTAAAAATATGAGAACAGAACGGAAAAGAGAAATCTTCTCACCAATAACACCAGCAAAATGGAACCAATATTTTACAGATATGCTAACAGAGTTTAAAAGTACCCAACATGGAAACCCAAATATAGTTATGCGAGGATCCCCAATAAGGATAACAACATCAGAAGTTAAAGAAGTATGTAAAACGCTAAAAAATGGTAGAGCCTCAGGACCAGGAAACATCCCAGGAGAGATAGTAAAATACGGAACTGAAAAGCTATTTAGCGCTTTGAGGAACTTATTCCAAAGATGTATTAACACATCAGAAGTACCCGAGGAATGGAAAATATCATACATATCAAAAATTCATAAGAAAGGAGACAAAAATAATTGCGATAATTATAGGGGAATAACGGTTACAGGATCTATTAGCAGAATATACGGAAAAATACTTAAAAATAGAATAGAAACCGAATACGCGGACGTAGAAGCTGAAGAACAGGCAGGCTTTAGAGCAGGAAGATCCACAATAGACCATCTCTTCTCACTGACACAAATCCTAGAAAAGAAAACCGCATTTGATCAGGAAGTCCATGTCTTGTTTGTTGATTTAAAAAAGGCGTACGACAGCGTGCCCCTAATGAGATTGTGGGAAACACTACAACAGAGTAATGTAAGCACCGAAATAATTAAAGCCGTAAAATCCTTATACCAAGACGCAAGAAGTAGTGTGAAAACCAAATATGGTATAACAACAGGGTTCCAGGTCACAAAGGGTCTCAAACAGGGCTGCTGTATATCCCCAACGCTATTTAAAATCTATTTGGAGAGTGCACTGAAGAACTGGAAAAGGAAATGCAGCAGTATGGGATTACCACTGGATGACGACACTACATTGTACACGCTATCATTTGCAAACGACCAGGTAGTAGTCGCTCAGGACATCGATGATATGGAATACATGACACGAAAACTTATGGAGGAATATGAAACATGGGGCCTAGAAGTCAATATTAAAAAGACCAAGTACATGTGCGTCGGAGGACAACAGCAGGACTTGAAACTGGTCACAGGACACACCATCAAACACTGTGCCAGTTACAAGTATTTGGGAACGAGAATATCTAGGGACGGAACACTGGAAGAAGCAATATTCGAGAGGAATATCCAAGGAAGAAAAGCGATTGCAATGCTTAATAGTATACTATACGATAAAAACATAACCATTGAAAATAAGAAGAGAATTTAAAACTCAATAGTGAAAAGTATAATAACTTACAGCTCCCAGGTGTGGCCATTAAAGGAAAGAACAGAAAAAATACTAAAAGCTACAGAAATGGATTTCTGGAGACGAGCAGCCAGAAAATCCAGAAAAGACCGCATACCAAATGACACGATAAGGCGAGCTTTAGAAATAAAGCACGATATAGTGGACGAACCCAACAGTTGGTATGGTACGGACATGTACAGAGGTCACAAGACCGACTACCTAAAAAGATTTTAAATTGGAACCCTCATGGAAAAAGAAAGCGAGGAAGACCACGCCAAAGCTGGAGAGCAGGAATCAACAAGGAAGTCTTAGAAAGAGATCTAAAGGAGGAGGGATGGGGAAACCGGGAGGAGTGGAAATTAGGCGTCGGAAGACGGAAGACGTTATAAAACCGATATATATATATATATATATATATATATATATATATATATATATATATATATATATATATATATATATATAATAATTGTCTATACTGGTATCGATACGTAGACGATATAATTGTATGCTTTACAGGTACGGACAGAACAATTAATTCACTTTTTACAGTATATTAATTCTTTACATAGAAATATCAGTTTTACAATGGAAGAAGAAGCCGAAGGGAAAATCAATTTCCTAGACATAACAATCAGTAAAGCCATGAATTTGCAATATATCACAAACCTTGTCATACAGATACCACAATTCACAATAGTTCTCACCACCCTAACCATCATAAACTTGCACTTATCATAGTTTTATACATAGACTAACTAATATCCCCTCATCAGAAGAAAATTTTACTAAAGAATTAAACTACATAAAACAAGTAGCCGTTAACAACAGTTATTCGGTTACTTTAATCAATAGTATCGTTAGGAAAAAACTTAGAAACAAGGCAATCTCAGAAATATACTCACGTTCTAAGGACAGAAATACCACCTTTAAATGCTTAACCTATTTCGGTAAACCAACAGGAAAACTGGGGAAATTTTTAAATCAAAAAAATATCAACATAGCTTACAAGACTAACAATACTATAAAAAAAATATCTTAAAAACTACAAACGACAAATCAATAAAGACAATAAATCAGGGGTTTATCAATTAACATGTGGGTCATGTCCTAAAACATACATCGGACAAACTGGACGTACATTTAGACAAAGAATTACAGAACACGAAAAAAGTTTCATCCATAGAAAATCTAATTCAACATATGCTAATCATCTTTTAACAGAAAATCACACATTTAACAAGAATTTCAAAATTTTACACACCCAACAAAAAGGTTTAAAACTAAACCTTTTAGAGACAATCCAAATAAATCGATTAAGGACTACAGGTACTTTACTCAACGACCAGGTAGATTTAAGCAATTCACCATTATTGAATTTATTCTCCTAACTCCAAATCTGTGTGGATTTTCCAATACTATCACTATACTATATTTAATTAGGTGTAATATTATAATTAAGAAATTATATAAAACTGTGAATATTAAACCAAACTTGACAGTGTAAAATGTAGATCTGAAGAAGCTGCATCGACAGCGAAACGCGTCATCGCAATTTAAATAAACCAGTGGAAATTGACTAAAAACAGTCTTATTATATGTTTATTTTACATTTGTCGGAGACTGTATTCGATACATGGACACTTTCATTATGCAGACACACCCTTTTAATAAAAATAAAAGTGGCAACGCTGCCAATGCGTATACTAAATGCTCTATAGAATAACGTTTATTTATTATACTTTGTGTATGTTTACTGTTTTATATCCTATTACTTCTATTTAAAACAAAAAGATATATAATTTAAATAAAAAATGCCTTTTAATTATAACACAGGGGAACAGCTGTTTTGGTGTCGAGGTTTTTTGAGCTGATTCTATATCAATTTGATGTCCTGAATTCAAATAACGTATTCATTTGTACCTAGGAGCTCAAATTTTTAAGATATACAATTTTAGAGAAATATAAGTTACATTATTGTAACTCAAATCCGTAAGTGTAGTAAACAAAAGTAGATACGAAATTTTTATTTTAGTTATACAAAATACAATATTATGTCGTACTTACAAACAAAAAAAAAAACACTGAAGAAATGAAATAGTCACTCAACACTTGGAAAGCTTCTTTTCCGCGACATTCTTGATTGTTTTTTTAAACAGTCCCTTTTTAAACTCCAGCAGTAATCTGCCATCATGTGCATGTCCCATCTTCCTTGGTAGCGGTCCTCCATAACTTTAATATCTTGGTGAAATCTTTCACCTTGTTCCTCACTCATGTCTCCTAAATTTTCTGGAAAACGGTCTAAGTGGCTGTGTAAATAGTGTATTTTAATACTCATATTGCACCCTAAGGATTTGAAACTATTAAGCATCTTGTTAACCATTTCAACATAGTTTTGAGCTTTATGTTTGCCTAGAAAATTTTCTACAACTGCAACAAATGATGTCCAAGCTTCTCGTTCAACTTGATTCATTGAATTTATGAAGGCAGGATCCTTAATTAATTGTCTTATTTGTGGGCCGTCAAATATCCCTGCTTTGAGTTTTTCTGTGCTCAACTGATGCATTTTTACCCCTATATATGCAAAACAAGACCCATTCTTATCAAGAGCCTTTACAAATTGCTTCATTAAGCCCAACTTTATCTGTAACGGAGGAAGTATGATTTTTTCTCTTTCAACCAAAGCGTCGTTAATGACATTCTTTTCCCCAACGTCCATGTTTTCTCTCTGAGGCTAATCTTTTCTAACCCAGTGGTGTGTTTTGTCCCTACTATCCCAGAGGCACAAGAAATACGGATATTTCGTGTAACCACTTTGCTGCCCAAGAAGAAAGTTTACCATTTTTAAGTCTACACAAATCATCCATTGATGTTCGTAATACTTTATCTTCTGCAAGACCAAAGGTATGGTATTATATTCTTCTTTCAGTTTCGTTGAGTGAGCTAGTGGTATTGAACCATATTTATTCCCATTATGAAGAAGGACACATTTTAAACTTCGCTTTGAACTGTCAATAAATAGGCGCCAATCATCTGGAATATATTCAGAAAGTCCCATTTCTTTCATGAGTCCCCTAATTTCGTGACAAAATACAAGATTGTCTTCTTGAGAAAAGAATGGTAGCAGATCTTTTTCTCTTGTACGGTAAAAGGTAATTTTGGTTCCTTGTTCCAGTAAATTTTTGTCGTTCAACCTAGAAGCCAGTACTTCAGAAGCTTTTTTTCGATAAATTGAGATCCCTGGTGAGATCATTTAATTCATTTTGATTGAAGCGTTGAGGAACTGATGACGTCCCCTCATAGTCACTGTTAGTTTCATTAGCATCAGAACTTTTATTAGCATCAGAAGAGCGATCAGAGGGAAAATATTCGTCATCAGAGATATGTGGTAGCTGATGAAATGTTGGAATCGGTATTTCATCTGAGTGCGGGATAGGGCGTATTGCCGAGTCTAAATTGGGATAAGTCCACTTACTGCGGTTATTTCGATTGATTCCATTAGTATTTACTAAACAGAAATAACAATCATTGAAGTGGTTTTTTGGTTCTCTCCAAACCATTGGTACGCCGAATTTTAGACATTTTCTTTTCCCGGTAATCCACTGCCGTAAATGCTCTGTACAAGTTTTACATACGAGATGCGGGGCCCACGTTTTGTCCTGATCACCAAGCTTAACTCCAAAGTATCCAAGATACGCTCGCTTTACAAAGTCAGTAATAGTTTGTCTGTTTTGTTGAAACATGTATTCTCCGCATATATAGCAAAACACATCAGGTTGATTTACACAATTTCTTCTTGAACTGGAACCTGAACTCATTTTAATTCTGTTCAATAACACAAAAACACTCTTTTCTTAACATAAAATAACACGCCGAATTCGATCTACTCTCATTAGTAAGAACGCACAAACTGACAAGACTTATCCGAGTTAGATGATTAAAAGGGTCAGTTCAGATACCTGATAGGCAATGGTTCCACTATTTATAGATTTACCTGGAATTTACTCAATTACAGACTGACAATAAAACCATTGTACCTACATTAATGAATATATAATAATTTTAGAACTCTCATAAATGAATATACTGAATAAAAACCACATTGGTAGATAAGTTGATGTATCTAAAAAAGTAGAGCTGATAGAGAAAAACGGATTGCATGTATAGATTTAGCGTCCCAAATATAGTTAAAATCAGCTCTAAAATCCCAGGCACCAAAACAAAAATATTTTTTTGTTGCCCTGTGTAATCAATTGCGAAATAAAGGCAAATTTGCAAAGGAAAGCTCATCAATAAACTCCCTGGGCAACATACAAGATCTTATATGGCAAGAAAAGATGAAATAAGAAAACAAGGAGCATCAAGAGCTAATTTGCCTGCAACGAAAAAACGTATAAATTTATTGGCTAGAAATAAAGAGGCCACGAGAAAAAATAAAGATAAACATGAAGGGGTACAGTATCTGTGGACTGCAGATGGACGTTTATCATACTGGTGACATTATTAATCCTCAAGCGTTAACTAATATATCGATTAATGCTTCAATTACATCCGAGGGCTGTGGCTTAGTGTGTTTAGATTTAGAAACATCTCGGGATTTTCAAGTACAGCTGATATTATGTAAATAGCGTGGAAATTCCGGATAAAACATTCAATGTTTATATTAGGCCTACGTAACCGATTATTTACCACGCTTTCAAAGTTACGGGCTTATAACATATTAAAGGCGACCTGTATTTATATGGTAAACCTATCAAAACAATCACTCTAAAGGACGCATTAATTTCATTCTAACAGTTTTGAAATTTTTCTACCAAACCTTGCGTACTTGTTACTCATAGTGCATGTTTCGATTCGTCCCATTTAATTCAAGGTATAATTAATTTTGCAAAGATCGACGATTTTAAGAATATTGCTGGTTTTTCAGATAAAGTAAATCTTTTTAAAAAATGCTTTCCTGACCGAAAAGGCTTAGAAATCTTTAAGCTCGGATAGTTAGCGCATGATTTCTTGCAAATAGCACCAAACGAAAAATTCCATAGACCGATATATGACGTTAAAATCCTTGAGAATTTGGCAAATGACAAATTACATATCATATAAAGAGTGCGTCATGGAAAAACTAATATTGGCATCGTTAATGCCTTTAAAAAGTGTTATTTCAGATCTTATGATTAAAAGATTTGCCTCTGAATGCATAACTTTGAAAGATTTAGAAAGATCTTATGATAAATTGGGTTCTAAAGCAATAGTGCAGTTATTATCTAGTCGAAAAGACAATGGCAAGCCACGTGTAACCGAAGATATGTGAGTAGCAAATAAAGTAATTAATTACTTTACAAATAGTTTATAGTACTTTATTTATTTATCATTAGTATTAATTAGTAGTAATTATTTATTTAGTTTTACGAAAAAGAATTATAAAACCGTTTTTTTAGTGTTCCGTACGGAACACTTATAAGATCACTTCGGTGTCTGTCTGTCTGTCTGTCTGTCTGTCACACCCGATTTTCTCCGAAACTATTTGACATAGAAAGTTGAAATTTGGTAATAATATAGGAATTGATGGCCTCATCAGAGCCATGTAGTTTTGAGAGTTAAATTTTGACTTAAGGGGTTACTTTTGGGGGGGGGGGGGTGAAATCGGAAGTGAAAAAAAAATTTTTTTTACTAGTTCATCGAGTGTGGTGTCAAATGAAAGCTTGTGGAAACACGAGTAAAAAATGTATATATAATGTAATACTTGCGCGCACTTTTCTTTGTGTTTTTTTTGAAAAATCGCGAAAAATCGCTGTCCCGGGCCTTATCTCGAAAAGTACTTATCAAAAAATTTTGAAAAAATTCCGGAATATTCTCCACAGGGTGTAGATTGAACGAAAATTATCATGAGTGCTTTACCTTTAGTAATTTTTCTGGTATTTAAAAAAAAAAACAAAAATTTCAAGGTCATCAGATTTCAGTAAAGATTGGAAACAAACTTTGTTGAAAACTCATTTGGGGTGTGTTTTGTGAAGTCACTGATCATTTTATACATCTGTAACAAAATTTTTTATTTCAAAAGCAATCAACGTACGGAACACTAATTGCGCAAGTTCAACTTGCACTTGACCGGTTATTTTAATATATATTTAATATTGTTATCAATTGGTATGTAACAATGTTGATAAATAAATGTAATATTAACTTAAAATATTGAAAAATTATTGAACCCACACACATATTTTTGTTAAATATAAATCTTTTAAATACTAAAGAAAAAAATAATAAACATTATTTTTTTCTTTATTTTTTTAACACAATAAACAACAACAAAAACAACAATTTTTAATTAATTCATTTAGTATTTTAATTTGATGATTACAGATAAAGTTGAGAAATATATTGTGTTTATTCAATAAATTATTTAACCTACAAATGAATTTCTGTTTAAAAGTTAACCACTTTAAAAGCCGTTTGAATGTTGGCACGTAAAATATGACGACATACAACGTTGTCAAATTGTGATATTTGTCCCTCACTACGTAGTTATTCTTTTAAACAAATATCAACTTTAAATATTACAAATCGATAACAAAAAATATTTTTATTTCAAAATTTTTCTAATTTTTTTTTAATAAATACTAGTTTTTTTAAAAAAATTCTTAAGATAAACACGAAACTATGCCTTTTTTATACTTCATTGGCCTATTACATGTTAATTATGTGGACTTTAATTATGAATATCTCGCTTCGCAATCAGTCAATTTTTTTTTTAATTAAATTAAAAACATTTAGATTAACATCATATTTCAATTTAATCAAATTCTTAAGAAAAGTGGATTTACGAGTGAACTACCTTAAGCAGTTTTATAATAAATAAATAGGTTAGGGTATGTAATTATAATTCTCCAAACCTTCGTCACTTTTTTCTTGTAAGCTTATTTCCTTCAACTTTGTGTACACTGTAGTTACTTCGTTCATCTTCATATATCCCCGCAACATGTTTGAGAGTTCGTGATGCCCGCTGGCTCTGGCTATCTCAGATGGTGTCAGGTCAAAAATGTTTCTGATCTCGTAAGCAACTTCAGCTCCTGGGCAGTCCATTAGTTGCACTGCTAGCTTTTCTAGACCGAATTTAGCAGCGAAATGAAGAAGGGTTGGAAATTCTTCATTACCTATTAAAAATATATACTTTATCACCACTCTGTACGTTTCTCAACTTGCTGACGATGCATCGCTGTTAGAGGATGTAAAAAAATCTCTAATTTTTATTAAACAAATTCAGCATCAAGTCAATTTATATGGATCAAAAGTATTATTATGAAACCATGAAAAATCAGTTTTAGTTACTGGTTAAAACTGGCTAAAACTAACCACTCAAAAGATGAATACTTAAAACTAAATGATTGTGTAAATTCATTGTTATCCTGATCAAATCATATCGACTATCTAGTATGACAAATCTCATTTATATAGTACTATGAGTGGTTCACTTAAAGACAGTTAATGCCATTTTTACTTACTGTGCTTATGTACCGGTACTGTAGCAGCAAATGGTGTGGTATGATTTCCTAAAAGATTAAAGTGGGGTGGAAGGTTTTTCTGAAAACCATGAACCAACCAATTGTCTAAATGCTCTCTGTCAGCAGGACTAAAACCAAGAGTCTGAAAACATTTCAAAAAAGCAAATTAATTCTCAACATATTCGCAGCCACACTAATTACAGAAACTAATTAAATTCAGACCTATTTTTATCTGTTTTCCGAATCGGTGATTACGTTATATGTATATATATATATATATATATATATATATATATATATATATATATATATATATATATATATATATATATATATATATATATATATATATATATATATATATATATATACAGCCGACACTCTATATAGTGAAAGACCAAAATGTTGACCGAAATTTCACTATAGAGAGTTTTTCACCATATAAAAAAAAATCCGTATATATTGCTATGTATGTATTTTATATTGGTAATCATTTACTTGTATTTTATAAGGCACAAGCAACAAAAAAAATTGCAAAATTGAATTACTAGAAAAGATTTTATTAAACATTTGAAAGTTTAAATAGTACATAGCATGTACAGGGCTAAATACATATATAAAGTCCGTACGTTATATCTTTACCCGTGCGTCATAGTTTTCAGGCCATATAACAGACGACTATTATATTATTTGTTTCTTTTCACCAATAAATCGTAGGTATTGGTAAAAAGAGACAAAAAATATAATAGTCGTCTGGAATATTGCCTGAACACTATGACGCACGTGTAAAGATATAATGTACGGACTTTATATATGTATGTACTACATACGAAATAAAAAGAATAATACAAAATCTGTTAATACATATGTACATACTACGTACATACGTACTAGGAAAAATAATCAGTTATTTTCTTTTGATCATTACTTTTGAAAAATAATTGTTGCTCAACAAAATTCTCGCATTTATTCAAATGCATAAAGATTTGATCAGGTACACTTTCCTGGCCACTGGAAGTAGTTCGCACAATGTCAAATGCATTTCTTATTTCATTTTCACTAAATTTAGCAGGATATTCCCCGGTTTCAGTTTCTTCTTCATGATCTTCTATACTTTTTATATCATCAATTATGTCTTGGTCAGTTGGGAGATTTGTCGTGCCAACATCATTGTCGATTTCTAAGAAATCTTCAAGTAAACAATCTGCGTCGACGGTAGCAGTTTTTTTGTAGAGTACCCCATTGCCTTTTTAAGGTAGCGAGATCCATTTCGTCTTCTTCTTCCCATTCGTCAATTTTTTCAGTAAAACCTGCTTTAGAAAAGCAGTTTTTGATAGTTTTCTGAGAAACATTTTCACTCCATACTTTAGCGACTTCGGTTATACACTCTTTAAGGGTAATCAATTTTTGGACTAGAAGGTTGTTATCAATCGCATTAACAATTTTGTGAACAATTCTGTTTCGGTAATGATGTTTTATGTTTTTTATAATACCAGGGTCCATAGGTTGCAATTTGTAGATCATGAGGTCAGATCAATTCAATAAACCCTAACTTTTTACTTACAGTAACTGGATGTGCAGGACAATTAATTGTCTATAAACATCACAATCTTTCGCTTTTGGCTTTTCATTTTCGTGTCCAGTTCTTTGATCCATCTTTCGAAAATCTCAGAAGTCATCCATGCCTTTTTATTATTGGCGTAATCTAACTCCAGAGATTTAACTCTTTTTAAACAACGGGGATTTTTGCTTCTACCTATGAGCAGTAATTTCAGTTTTTCTGAGCCATCCATGTTTGCTCCAACCATAAGTGTCACTCTTTCTTTACTTGTTTTAACACCAAAACATTTATCACTTTTAACAGCAAAAGTTTTATTTGGCAAACATTTAAAAAACAAACCGGTTTCATTACAATTGAAACGTTTTTTGGCTCGTACTTTTTCAATGCACTTTTTAAAACAGTTTCAGTCCAAATGTCAAGTTCTCCTGACTAACGGTTGCACTCTCGCCACCGTCTTGAAAACAATTGAATTGTGAGTCTTCCAGGCACTCAACCACCCTTCACTAGCTTGAAAATTAACGCAGTTAAATTCTTTAGTAAATTGTAGAGCCTCTTGCTTTATTAAATTTCCCGATATTGGTACGTTTTGATGCGTACGGGCCACTTGAAACCATCGTAAAACTGCTTCATTTACATCCTCGTAAGTACTCACCCGTACTCGTTTTCGACTGCTTGGAACACTAGGTTTCTTGATAATACTGTCGCGACTTTTTATTATCAGAGAGACACAACTTGGAGAAACACCAAATTTTGCAGCAACATCAATTTGTTGCAGCCTTTATCAACTTCCTCCAAAACTTTAATTTTCTCAGCTAAACTTAAACACACTCGCTTGGACATCTTACTTGATTCTTAAACAAAAAGAAACTGAACCTGAATTTGCGAATTACTAGGCCTCGACTATAAAATGGGGTTTTTCCCCGGGTTTCTATAAAATGGTTTATTCCCCGAATTTCTCACAGAAATCTACCTGATTTATTGCCAACCATTAGGCGCTATAAACGCGTTAAGAACCTTTTCAAAAGAATGCGTCATAAAAATGGAATTCGTGCTAATGTTAGATAAAAATGGGAAACCCGAAATGGCCAAGATCTCAATAAATGCATAAAAATTTATACATAGAATTCCGGTAAAAATTTTATTATATAGAGTGTTACTATTTTACAGATTCACTATATGCAGGGCTTTTTACATGAAATTTCATTAAAATATTCTAGGTCTTGAAAAAATTGCACTATAAAGAGTTTGTCACTATATAGAGTTTCACTATAAACAGTGTCGACTGTATGTATATATATATATATATATATATATATATATATATATATATATATATATATATATATATATATATATATATATATATACAATAAAATTTCCCTTCGCGGAGACCCTTCTTACACGGACACCTCCCTTGAACGGACAATTTCTCATGGTCCCGACCGACTCTCATATAATTGGCATTGTGTTAACTCCCTCTTGGACGGACATTCTCTCGAACGGACGCGGACACCAAAAAATGGGGGATTTAATATAAGTCTGACGCCTATGCGAAAAATAGACACAGTGGGCGACACATTCATCGTAGAAATGCCTCCAAATAGAAAAATTCTCGCGCTTAAACCAAAAATTGAGATTGTTGAAGTTCACAATAAGGAAAAGTTAAGTATAAGGGACTTATCCAAGCGTTTTAATATTGGAAAAACACAAGCTGCTGATATAATTAAACATAAAGAAATCCTTCTAAACAAGTGGATGTCGAACAGCAATTTGAATGAAAAAAAAGCTTTTTAACTGGAGATAGTACCAAAATTGACAAGTTGTGTTATAATTGGTTTATAGCAGCTCGCCATAAGGAGATATCTTTAACAGGCATGCACATGAATTATTTTTTTCAGATGTTGGTACAGTTTTTGAGTTAATTAATATATAAATATATATATATATATATATATATATATATATATATATATATATATATATATATATGTGTGTTTGAAGAAATCTCTAATTGCTTGTAATCGCCTTAGCCATCAATTTGAAAAGAAAAACATTAAAATAAAAGAAATTCTTAAAATCATAATAAATTACTCTTTCCAAGTACCAAAAAAACATCATAAATGTTTCCTTTGCCATGAAAATTTAATATTTATTCTAAATATTAATTTTCATTTCGAACGGGAAATATCTCTTGGGAGATTTTTCCTCACAGCTTGTCTCTGTCAACAAAAAATGTTTTCGAGTAAAGCTTAAATATATTATACATTTTCGTTTAAGGAAAAAATTAATTACAGAAGATATGAATTCAGTATCGGAGCTATAATTTAGGGAAAACATATTTTTCTCCTAATACTATGCTTAGTATTTTTCTCCTGGTACTCTCTATCTCTTTCTCTCCCAATGATTGTTTATGTGTATAATAACGAAAATTAATAACAGGCCTTTGTTTAAAACGGTATTAACAGAACAAATATCATAAACCAGCTATCACAACACTAACAACGGTTGCTACTTGCAATACCAGAAAGTTTCAACACATGAGCTACGATTTTCAAAAGGATCGTTTCTCTGGACATAGGAAGTATATTAATTATTATTATACAAATCCCAAACATGATTAGCCAAAAAGTTGTGGAAATATTAGTCAGAGTAACATCTCTAGTTTTCTTTTATCTATAGTAAGAGACTCCACAGGCATAAGATTATGTAAAAATAACCGGTCAAGTGCAAGTTGAACTTGCGCAATTAGTGTTCCGTACGTTGATTGCTTTTAAAATAAAAAATGTTGTTACGGAAGTATAAAATGATCAGTGACTTCACAAAACACACCCCAAATGAGTTTTCAACAAAGTTTATTTCCAAACTTTACTGAAAATTGATGACCTTGAATTTTCTGTTTTTTTTTTACATACCAGATAAATTATTACAGGTAATGCACTCGTGATAATTTTCGTTCAATCTACACCCCGTGGAGAACATTCCAGAATTTTTTCAAAATCTTTTGATAAGTACTTTTTGAGATAAGGCGGGTGGACAGTGATTTTTCGCGATTTTTTAAACATAATACAAAGAAAAGTGCGCGCAAGTATTACATTATATATATTTTTTACTCATGTTTTCACAGGCTTTCATTTGACACCACACTCGATTACCTAGTAAAAAAATTTTTTTTTCACTTCCGAGTTCACCACCCAAAACTAACCCCTTAAGACAAAATTTAACTTTCAAAACTACATGGTTCTGATGAGGCCATCAATTCCTATATTATTACCAAATTTCAACTTTATATGACAAATAGTTTCGGAGAAAATGGGATGTGACAGACGGACAGACAGACAGACAGACGGACAGGTAGACACTGAAGTGATCTTATACAGTCCCTGGCCAAATTATTAGACGCACTGCAAGATTTCATGTAAAATATTAATTACCGAGTGATATTGTACCGTTTTATTATTTTAAATTGATTTGTTTTAATTTTTATATTATCCTATCAATTACCTATTTATTTGACATAAATAAAACAGCATTAATTTAGAAAAGCATAAGTTTATTAAGTTTTAAAGAAAAGTGAAATTAATGTTAGTAAAAGTCAATATCTAGTTGAGCCACCTTTAGCCGCTATCAAAGTTTTAATTCTGCGCGGCATGCTATCAATGCAAGATTGTACTGTCTCCTGCATTTGAGGATGATGATTCCACACATGAATAATCTTTTCTAGGAGCTGGGTTTTGTTGGTAATCACATCTTTAGCCACTTCTCTTTTCATCAGCTCCCACACATTTTCAATGGGGTTCATACCCGGCCAATCCAACAGAGGGATATTTTTTTCTGCCAAAAAAGCTTTAACAGACCGAGCAGTGTGGTAGGGAGCTCCATCTTGCATGAAAGTGAATGGTTCCACATTTGGAAACCATTCTCTAAGCTGCGGAATCAACCGATTTTGTAATACTTCTTTGTACTGATCTTGCCTCATTATTCCTTTGACGACGTACAGATGTGGTGGGATGTTTAACCGTCGGGACGACACAATCAGGATGAAACTTTTCTCCATGACGACAACGCACATACTGAGCTTTATTCTGCAAAATTTCGAATGTGCTTTCGTCACTGAAGCAGACCTGTCAAAAATAGGAAAAATATATAAACTTCCATGTTTATTTGCTTTATTTAACTGAAAATGATAATAATGTATCAATTATTGATTAAATTGCTGTATCTTACCGATCTCCAGAAGTCCACATCTTTGTCTTGCCATTGTTTGGCCCACTTCAGGCGCTTTGCTTTCATTGCAGCTGTTAACTTGGGCTTCCTGGCGGGGCGACAGGCCTTAAAATCTAATTCTTTCAATTTTCTTCGAACAGTGCGCTCAGAAGCATTTACGCTAGCATCCTGGAGTTATGATTTTATTACCTTTGTGGTAGCAAATCTGTTTTCTACACAAATTTTCTTCAAACATCTCTCTGACCGTGGAGTGAAAATTGGTTTTCTACCGCATCTTTTCTTTCTTTCCGGGCTTAATTCCTTCCCTGACTCGATTTTCTTCACTTCAGCTTTTTTACGTGGGGAAAGATCGCCTTTTCTACCCATAATGAAAATAGTCCAATTACTTTTTTAAAACACTGCATACAAAATAAACTAATAACTGAGTAGTATAAAACTGTTAAACAAACAATCACGGTCCCAGCCACAGAAACACGTCCGTACCTGACTCGATTCCGATCGCGACTGATACAGGTTTGTACTTGTTTACGTTCATGTATCACTTTGTCAACACAGTGTCGCCATATGTTAAAAATAAATACAAATATGTAATCTACAACAATTCTTTTAAATAAAAATCAATAATATTGCAGTTTAAATATACCATCATTGCATAAAAACTCTTAAGAAACATAAAATTACTAAAAAAAATACAGTGCGTCTAATAATTTGGCCAGGGACTGTAAGTGTTCCGTACGGAATACTAAAAAATGAACGTCTACGTAAGTGTAGTAATAATTCTATGTTTGTGTAACTAAGTTACAGACAATAACGACTTTATTTTACATTCCAGATAAAATTGATGATGGAAATTAGGTTTAATGCAATCCTAGCTTAATATAGATTGCTTCTAGTTGACGTTCTTTGAAAACGTGGCCGTATTATGC
Organism: Pachyrhynchus sulphureomaculatus; assembly: GCA_019049505.1. NCBI lineage: Eukaryota > Metazoa > Arthropoda > Insecta > Coleoptera > Curculionidae > Pachyrhynchus > Pachyrhynchus sulphureomaculatus. The sequence goes on along the minus strand of CM032452.1, from coordinate 131,272,419 downwards.
ATTAATTCTAGCTTTAAACTTGTCTGTGATTAAATATTCGCATAGAAGTTTGAATGAAGTAAAAAGTTCTACGAAATCACAGGTTTGTATATTGGAATTTATATTTTTTAAAAAAACATTTTTCATTACAGCTGAAATGATTCTACCATTATTTTACATTAAAATGCTAGATTTATTTTTAACGATCCCTGACGCCGTATAAACGTACAGAATCTAGGCATCTTCCGGCTAGAATAAATATGTGTTTAGTGCATGCTTTTACGGCGTTTATGCTTCTGTAACATAGTTTTGCTATTGTCTTCTTTTCGTTGAAACACTTAATATTCAAATATCAATTACCTGGCACATGAAATCAACAGGATTATTTGTAGACCTCAAAATCTGCTCCAGCTCCCTCAACTTGCTTTCACACTTGATGGGCCTACTTCCGATAATATTCCCGTTTTTTTCTACTAAAATATTGACGATTGCAGTAATATCAGTCAAATTTTCAGGAACAGTAATTTTTATTATGTATGGATTTCGCTTTTTAACCGATTTAATTTCCTGAAGTTCCCCATTGCGTTCTATTGAGATCTTGACAATGTCTTCCTTTTGGAGAGGGTAGGTTAAGAGAATAAATACACTATTTTGACCCTGAAAATAACAAGAAAATTGTTGATTGATGATATTAAAAAATTATCCTCGTGCAACAGAGTATCTTATCTCGATTAGGATTAGTATCTTTTAAAACATTTCGACATTTTACAAGATTTTACTATGAAGCGGAACAAAATTATATTGACTAGTATAACAGTTGAATAATTACACAGGTCTGCAACAAAAATGCTGTCTGGACGTTTTCAACTGATTTCTATGTATTTAGGTGTTCTGAAAACTAAAAAATACTCAAAAAATTCCAGAACGTCAGGTTATTTTGCAAAACGCAAAATTTTATTATAAAAAAGGGTTTTTTTGGGCTAACTTGAAGTCATAAATAAATAGGTACAATTTTATTTTGATTACTGTTTTTAAATGTATACAGGCCATAACTATCATTACTTTCTAAATAAAGAACGCTAAATTAACAAACATAAACGTTGTAACCAGAACGTGCGCGCTCCGATAGTGGAGAAAGTGGCGCGGTACAAATTACCTGTTAACTCGTCATTGTTTTATAGATCTTGGTTCAATATAGTGCAATGTCATCTCTGCGGAAGTGTGTGAATTCGTCTGATAGTTTCTGTTATATTTGTGGCGAATATATGGTATTAAAGCAACAACTTAATATTACGGACTTTGTAAAAAAAGTATACTTCACGTATTTTGGCTTAAACTTGGAGATCAGGATAAAGTTTGGGCACCTCATAAAGTCTGCAAACGATGTGTTGAAGACATTCGAAATTGGTTTAAGGGCAAGAAAAAAGCTTTCCGATATGCGATTCCTATGGTATGGCGCGAGCAAAAGAACCATAGTGATGATTGTTACTTTTGTTCGTGTAATGTGAAAGGGTATAATTCAAAATGGAAGCAGTCCATTTCATACCCCAATCTGCAATCAGCTATTCGTCCCATCCCTCATGGGACCGAAATACCAGTGCCCAAGGCCCCTGCTACCTTGGAAGAGATTCCAAATTCTGACGAAGATGATGCTGTACCTGAACCCGATGACAAGTCAAGTTTTCAATTTGAAGATGACAGCAGTCCGAAATTGTTTTCCCATAGCGAGCTAAATGATTTGGTAAGAGACTTGAAACTTCCCAAAAACGCTGCTGAGTTGCTTGGATCAAGGCTCAAAAGCAGGAACTTACTTTTGTTGGGAGTGTCTTCCTCCTGGTTTAGATATCGTGAGAAGCAGTTCACTTCCTACTTTGCCCAAGAGGACGAGTTGGTTTATTGTACCAATATTGAAGATTTGATGGATACATTTAAGATCTCATACGACCCAGCACAGTGGCGTATTTTCATAGATTCTTCAAAAAGAAGCCTTAAAGCAGTTCTGCTTCACAATGGCGGTTTCTAGGCTTCCATTCCTGTCGGTCATTCCGTACACCTCAAGGAAACCTACAAGAGCTTGGAATTGGTTCTTTGCAAATTAAAATATAAAGACCATGGTTGGCAAGTGTGCGGTGATTTAAAAATCTTGGGCATGTTGCTCGGACAACAATCTGGGTTTACCAAATTCCCTTGCTTTTTGTGTCTATGGGATAGTAGAGACCGAGCAAATCACTGGACCAAAAAGTGTTGGCCTCCGAGGGAACCTAAAGTTGACGAAAAGAACGTCCTGCATGAAACTTTGGTGCCTCCTCAGAAAGTTCTTCTACCACCGCTTCACATAAAGCTGGGATTGATGAAGCAATTTGTAAAGTCACTTCCAAGAGATGGAAATTGCTTCAAATACTTAATATCAAAGTTCCCAGGCCTCTCGGAGGCAAAGTTGAAGGAAGGTGTTTTCGTTGGACCAGATATTAGACGGCTTATGGCTGATCCACAATTCATCACAACCATGACGGATCCTCAAAGAGAAGGGTGGATTGCTTTTAAAGAGGTCATAGAGAAATTTTTAGGCAATAACAAAGACCCTAATACAAACAAATCGTCAAAAGAATGTTAAAAGCATTTTAAGCTTTAGGTTGCCTAATGAGTTTAAAAGTACATTTTCTTCATTCCCACCTCGACTACTTTCCAGAAAATTTAGGAGATCTGAGTGAAGAGCAAGGTGAACGATTTCACCAAGATATTAAGGAGATGGAAAAAAGATACCAGGGAAGATGGAGCGTCTCAATGATGGCAGACTACTGTTGGACGCTTCAGAAAGACCTTCCAGATGCTTCCTACAAGCGAAAATGTACCAAAAGGAGTCTCACTGGGAAAAAAGAAATGGGTTTAGTGCTTACTAATGAATGTATTTTAGATAAAAAATAAGTTTTGTTACGCAATTATAAATTAAAAAAATTTTTTTTAGTCTTTTATCTTTTATTTTAAGATGATAACTTGTTTAACATAGATACCTACATTGTCAGAAAACGTGACGTTCTATGACAAAATGAGAGTCATTTTCGGATTCAGTACACCCAAAAACAAAAACCAAAACAGCTCTCAATTTTTTTTTTTGCAGACTTGTGTTATTTATTAAAATTTTAAAAAAATGAGTAATAAATTTGTATTACGTACTTGTCTTATTTTCTTCGGTGTCACAGAAAAGCAAGACTTCTCTTGAGCTATGACTGAGCTCTGTTGTTTCCAAATCTTTGATAAAATAGCCATGGCTTGAGCTAGAAATTCCTTGGTAACAGTTTCATCTTGGTCTTTATCGACGCATTGCCTTTGCCACTGGAAATATGTTGGAAGAGCTAAAAAATAATATTTTAACAATAATATCATACCTAATTAATTAACCTAGTTATGTATTGAAGAAAATTATGGAAATTTATTTCGACATTTTGGACGGGTTATTCATTATTGCTAACATGGACTTAGAGTGTTAAAAATCACCAGCTTACACCGTAACATTTGGATACGCAGTCTCATGTTGCATACAAGGTGCTTCATAAAATTTATTTCTATGATGTTTTTAACACGAAAAGGAATACAAAAAAAGTTTTACCATTTTTATGTACATCGGTAAGGTCATCATCGGTCACGAGCAACAACAGCGCCAGTGCCCTATCTGGTAACAGAATTTTCGTCAAATTTGCTGATTCTTCAGGATGCTCCGCTACATAATCCAAAAATGACGGACATACAACTACAAGTTGAAGTTTGACTCCGGTAGCACTCTCGACGAATTTTTTGTCTTCCACCTTGGAGGACTCCAGATCTTCCAAGGATATATTTTGAATTCTAGAATAGAGTATTTGTAAGCGAAACGAGAATTTTTTGAGAGAGCGTGCAGTAATAAAGCGCTCAGATACATTATTTAAAAATCTTCAACAGGGCAGAGATGTTGTTCCTTTTATATTACAACTTACAGACAACGAATGTTACAAAAACAAACTCTATGCAATTATTAGTCATCTTTTAAAGAACTTGTATTTAAAGGTTTTATATGTTCGGACTTAGAACAGATCGAAATAAGCTGCTCATAAGAAAAATACAGTAGAACCCCGATTAACTGAGTCGCGATTATCCGAGGTCCGAATTAACCGAGCCAATCTAAGAACCTGATTATCCGAAGTACGTGCGTCTGTGTTGCGTATTAACTGAGCTTCTAAAATATGTATATACATATTTCCATTTAAAATCGTCAGGGTCTTCGGGGAATCCCCCTGGCCTGTGTGAGGGGTTCCCCTATTTATGTTTTTGGACTCTTTCAGCATGTAAATTTGCTTGAATGTAGTGCGTTATAGCGTTTACTACGGAGAAGTACGAGTATACTCACATAATTTATTTGCTGGTAGTTAAGTGTAATTCATACGAACTGCTTTGTTTGAATTTTTGTTTGTCGTATTATAATGGAGCAAAAATTACAAGCCACCAGAAGAATTGAAGCAGGAGAGACAATTAAAGTTGTTGCACGAGATTATGGAGTAGGTGAGGTTGGATATTGGAAAAGAAACCGCACAAAAATAGAAGAGTGGTGTTTAAATCAAGCCTCCTCGTCCTCAAGAAGAAAATCAATGAAAACCGGCGACTATGAAAATGTTAACGAAGCTTTATTCATGTGGTTTAACCAACAGAGATCAAAAGGTGTGCCTCTATCAGGTCCAATTTTACAACAGAAAGCAATAATGATTAGTAGGCAATTCCTAGAGATAGATCAGTTTTACCGCCAGTTCTGGATGGCTTGACCGCTGGAAAAAACGGTACGGTGTACGACAACTGACTGTATGTGGTGAAAAACTTTCTGCTGATGTTATCAATGAAGAAGTTTAAGCAGAACTTTAAAAAGCAAATCGAAGATTGTGGATACACATGTAATCAAATTTACAACTGTGACGAAACTGGTCTGAATTATAAAATGCTCCCATCAAAAACATTGGCATCTCGATAGGAAAAATCAGCTCCTGGGCACAAACGAAGTAAGAAAAGATTAACTACGAGGCTGGTTTGAAAAGTCCGTGCAAAAATAAAAACTATTTATGTGTTTGGGTTAAACCTTTTTTATTTTTCGACATAGTCTCCTTTTAGGCTTATACACTTCGTCCAACGAAGTTCTAGTTTGTTGATCCCTTCCGAATAATAGGATTTGTCCAAGTCTGCAAAATATCCATTAGTGTCTGCAATCACCTCCTCGTTTGAATAAAATCTTTGTCCCGCCAGCCATTTCTTCAAATTGGGGAACAAATAGTAGTCCGAGGGAGCCAAGTCTGGAGAATAGGGGGGATGTGAGATGAGTTGGAATCCTATTTCCATTAATTTTGCGACCACAACTGCTGAGGTGTGTGCTGGTGCGTTGTCGTGATGGAAAAGGACTTTCTTCTGGGCCAATCGCGGGCGTTTTTCTTGCAGCTCGGTTTTCAAACGGTCCAATAACGATGAATAATATTCACCTGTAATAGTTTTACCCTTTTCCAGATAGTCGATGAGGATTATCCCTTGCGAATCCCAAAAGACAGTCGCCATAACCTTTCCGGCCGAAGGAACGGTCTTCGCCTTTTTTGGTGCAGATTCCCCCTTGGTAACCCATTGTTTATAATGTTGTTTGGTCTCAGGAGTATAGTAATGTATCCATGTTTCATCCACAGTGACGAAACGACACTTAAAGTTCTCCGGATTCTTCTGGAACAGCTGCAAACCATCCTTGCAACACTTCACACGATTCCGTTTTTGGTCAAGCGTCAGCAATCGCGGCACCCATCTTGCGGATAGCTTTCTCATGTCCAAATGTTTATGCAAAATATTATGTACCCGTTCAGTCGAGATGCCCACAGCACTAGCAATCTCACGCACCTTAACTCTTCTGTCATCCATCACCATATCATGAATTTGATCAATAATTTCTGGAGTCGTAACCTCCACAGGCCGTCCAGAAAGTTGAGCGTCACTTGTGCCCATATGGCCAGTCCGAAAATTTTGAAACCACTTATAAACTGTTCTAATCGAAGGTGCAGTCACCATAATGTTTATCAAGCTTCTCTTTAGTCTCCTGAGGCGTTTTGCCTTTCATAAAGTAATGTTTAATCACCACACGAAATTCTTTTTCGTCCATTTCTTGAAAATCACTCGACTTTCTTGATTCACACGAATGCCAAACACAAAGAAATAGACCAATATGGCTGAAACTTGGTGTGCGTTTATTCAAGAGATGCTACTAACTAAACATGACAACATGACCTCGATACGCGCCGGTGGTGCCATCTCTCGGACTTTGCACGGACTTTTCAAACCAGCCTCGTATAACGGTATGTTCCAATGCATCTGACAAGCACAAAATCCGACTGATGGTGATTGGCAAGTCTGCACGTCCAAGAGCTTTAAAAGATATCTCACCCAAAGCCCTACCAGTCTATTACAAAAGTCATAAGAGCGCATGGATGGATGCGACCTTATTTACTAACTGGTTTGAAGAAGAGTGCGTGCCATCTGTGACTAAATTTTTGAACAGAAACCGTCTTCCTATTAAAGCAATTTTGTTAATGGATAATGCCCCCTCCCATCCTGGAGAAGGACTTCATGTGGGCGAAATTGTTGTAAAATTTTTTCCTCCAAATGTAACCAGCATAATGCAACCAATCTTGAACATCTGTTAGAATACACAGAAAAGGAGGATATTATCAATGGGATGAGAAAGGTTACACTGAAAAATGTTATTAACTGGGTAAGTCAAGCTTTGGATTCTGTGCGCACTATTCAAAAATTGAGAAGCCATGGAGAAACGTCCTGTTCAAATTTTGACAGCGAGATAGAACAAAAAGAAAAAAGTTTATTTGAATTAATGCAAAAATTAAAAGGTTGCGAAAATGTGACAAGAGAAGATGTTGTTGAATGGATTACAGCAGATAATTCAGAAGAAGAAATGAGTATTGAAGAAATAACGAATGCCTTTCAAGAAACCGAAAAAATCAGATGACGATGACGATGACAAAGCGGCGGTGGATGAACAGTCTCCCACTAAGAGCTCTCATCAAGAAGGTTTTGCTTCTTTGGAAAAAGCTTTGAGGTATATCGAACAACAACCAGAGACAACCCCAGCGGATTTGCTTCTTCTAATAGATGGAGAAACATTGCAGCTAGAAAAAGAAGATGCAATATGAAACAGAAGCGCACAGATACCTATTTCACTGTTTTATAATGTATGTACCTATTTATATGTTAAAAACGTTAATAGATAAGGATTGGTGTTTATTTTTTGAATGAATAAAAAACAAATCCGGATTATCCGAGTTTTCAGTTATCCGAGGAGGGTGCCCCCCACGTTACCGGGGTTCTACTGTACTAAGAATCTTATATCGTAGAAAGAATGGTAGAAGGTGGACAATGCAGGGATGGACCGCAAACTTAGTTATTTTAATGAAACATGACATGCTTAAAGTTAAAGAAATGAAAGATACTTACTTAAAAGACTTCCTATCAGCTTGCTTACTAATCAAGTCGAAATAGGAAGCAAAATATTCAACCCACATGCCAGCCCGTTCGCTACTTTTTAGAGAAACAATCAAAATGTCGTCCATATTGGCTTGCGACCGTGACAACGTGCCTGAAAATTAAAAACAAACTGCATTAAAACTTTAAGTCATAGTTTATTCCATTCCGGAAATTTTAAACGATCCAGAATACGTGTAGGTTTCTAGACATATATTTTGCCTAAATATACATAATAAGGGACCTTAATTAAATAATGCTTTTAATTTTCGTTCTTATTTGCTCCTATTACTCTTAATTTAGTGGTCAAAATTTTAAAGAATAACTTTTTCCACAACCATTAAAAAGATCGCCAGAGATGCTTAGAATTGTTCGATGGCGGTCTTCACGAATGTTGCTGAACTTTGGCAGTGATTTTAGGTGTAGTTGCAGTTGTAAAATTTCCAGAACGTTCGTTGTCTTCCACCGAAGTTGTCTACGGCCCAGAGCTTGGTGCCCAAATGCTTTCCGAATCATTTTATACCCTTTGTTGATTTTAAAACAAAATTTCACATTTTTCGTATCCATTGTAAAAATTGCAGAAACAGATACAGATCTTTACGCAAAAGTGCACACACAATGTTCTTAGTTCGTTAGTTAGTAGTAATAGTAATGCTTTTAATTTTCGTTCTTATTTGCTCCTATTACTCTTAATTTAGTGGTCAAAATTTTAAAGAATAACTTTTTCCATAACCATTAAAAAGATCGCCAGCGATGCTTAGAATTGTTCGATGGCGGTCTTCACGAATGTTGCTGAACTTTGGCAGTGATTTTAGGTGTAGTTGCAGTTGGAAAATTTCCAGAACGTTCGTTGTCTTCCACCGAAGTTGCCTACGACCCAGAGCTTGGTTCCCAAATGCTTTCCGAATCATTTTATACACTTTGTTGATTTTAATAAAATTTCACATACAGGCACCGCTCATTTTTCGTATCCATTGTAAAAATTGCAGAAACAGATACAGATCTTTACGCCAAAGTGCACACACAATGTTCTTAGTTCGTTAGTTAGTAGTAATTAGTATGCGAAATAGTATCGAGTACCGTCTGGGGACTTTTGGATCGCACTGACTATGTTTATAAAGGATGTAAATAGTTCAGGCGATTTTTCTCAACAAACATAGACGAATAAGGTAATATCAAAAATAAGCTTATCAGTAAAAAGTATTTTAATAAACAGGTTTCTGAAATAAAAAATGAATATACTTGAAATTTTTCACTAAAATATGGATATAAAGAGTTACAGTCCCTGGCCAAATTATTAGACGCACTGTATTTTTTTTAGTAATTTTATTTTTCTTAAGAGTTTTTATGCAATAATGGTATATTTAAACTACAATATTATTGATTTTTATTTAAAAGAATTGTTGTAGACTACATATTTGTATTTATTTTTAACATATGGCAACACTGTGTTGACAAAGTGATACATGAACGTAAACAAGTACAAACCTGTATCAGTTGCGATCGGAATCGAGTCAGGTATGTATGTGTTTCTGTGGCTTTATGGACTGTGATTGTTTGTTTAACAGTTTTATACTACTCAGTTATTAGTTTATTTTGTATGCAGTGTTTTAAAAAAGTAATTGGACTACTTTCATTATGGGTAGAAAAGGCGATCTTTCACCACGTAAAAAAGCTGAAGTGAAGGCCCTTATGATTGCGAAAACATTTACAAACCGAGAAATATCACGAAGATTGGAGGTTTCTGAAGCTAGTGTACGACGCATAAAAAAGAAAATTGAGCCAGGGAAGGAAATTAAGCCCGAAAAGAAAGAAAAGATGCGGTAGAAAACCAATTTTCACTCCACGGTCAGAGAGATGTTTGAAGAAAATTTGTGTAGAAAACAGATTTGCTACCACAAAGGTAATAAAATCACAACTCCAGGATGCTAGCGTAAATGCTTCTGAGCGCACTGTTCGAAGAAAAATGAAAGAATTAGATTTTAAGGCCTGTCGCCCCGCCAGGAAGCCCAAGTTAACAGCTCCAATGAAAGCAAAGCGCCTGAAGTGGGCCAAACAATGGCAAGACAAAGACGTGGACTTCTGGAGATCGGTAAGATACAGCAATTTAATCAATAATTGATACATTATTATCATTTTCAGTTAAATAAAGCAAATAAACATGGAAGTTTATATATTTTTCCTATTTTTGACAGGTCTGCTTCAGTGACGAAAGCACATTCGAAATTTTGCAGAATAAAGCTCAGTATGTGCGTCGTCGTCATGGAGAAAAGTTTCATCCTGATTGTGTCGTCCCCACGGTTAAACATCCCACCAAAGTGATGATTTGGTCAGTCATCAGCGGCAAGGGCACTGGACGTCTGTACGTCGTCAAAGGAATAATGAGGCAAGATCAGTACAAAGAAGTATTACAAAATCGGTTGATTCCGCAGCTCAGAGAATGGTTTCCAAATGGGGAACCATTCACTTTCATGCAAGATGGAGCTCCCTGCCACACTGCTCGGTCTGTTAAAGCTTTTTTGGCAGAAAAAAATATCCCTCTGTTGGATTTGCCCTGATATGAACCCCATTGAAAATGTGTGGGAGCTGATGAAAAGAGAAGTGGCTAGAGATGTGATTACCAACAAAACCCAGCTCCTAGAAAAGATTATTCATGTGTGGAATCATCATCCTCAAATGCAGGAGACAGTACAATCTTGCATTGATAGCATGCCGCGCAGAATTAAAGCTTTGATAGCGGCTAAAGGTGGCTCAACTAAATATTGACTTTTACTAACATTAATTTCACTTTTCTTTAAAACTTAATAAACTTATGTTTTTCTAAATTAATGCTGTTTTATTTATGTCAAATAAATAGGTAATTGATTGGATAATATAAAAATAAAAAACAAATCAATTTAAAATAATAAAACGGTACAATATCACTCGGTAATTAATATTTTACATGAAATCTTGCAGTGCGTCTAGTAATTTGGCCAGGGACTGTATATCAAACTAACTTGAGAATATTTCCAGTTAAAGAAAAGAGATAAAAAACAAAGAGAGATTAATGCACGATCGTCAATGTTCCACGAAAATTTTAAAATCGGTTTCATCACCGTATATTTTTGGCACCGATACCGCTAACTGTAAAAACAATTTTTTGTAATCCCATCATAGATTTTACGTATAATTATCCGTGTGTTTATCCTTACACAACCTCCGTATATTTATAACGTGAAACATTCCATATCTGTACCTCATTTAAGAACATATGTGTATATTGTTCTTTGGGGAATGTGGTTCATATTCATGACTTTTTGCCAATATGTCAACAATTTATGTATAATGCTATATTTGTGAGTTATAATCTGCGATGCACTATAAACATTGTTACAACATAATTCCGAACGATCATTATCTAGTACATTTTTTTGTATGGTCCCATTTCAATACATAAACATCGTGGTAAATTGCCTAGATATTTTTGATAATTTAAAAATACCTATAAATAAACAAAAGCAGAAAATTTCCATTTCAGCGATTAATATGCAAATAAGGTTATATTTTGGGAAATTAATTTATATAAAACTAGCCGTGCTCGCGGCTCCCCTCGCGTGGACTTGATTCACCTTTATCGTCACTGCTTATTCGTTATGTTTATATTATTATATAGCTCAAGGGGCCTTAGAGGCTCATGGCCTGGTTGCATACTTGTCTCCACTTCTTTTTGTCTCCTGTTAGCTTTTCCCAGTGCGGGATTCCCATCAACTCCGGATCTTGCTTTACTGCCTGAATCCATGTAAATCGAGGTCTACCCTTGCCTCTTCTTCCATCCACTCCTCTTATTAGGGCTTGCTTTGCCTGTCTTTCTTCCTTCATCCTTGCCACGTGTCCCAACCATCTTAATCGCTGGCTTATTATGATTTGGCTTATAAGGGGTTTCGTATATAGGCATTTTAATTCATAGTTTGTTCTTCTTCTCCACAGTCCCTCTTTTTTCCTTCCTCCGCAGATTCTTCTCAAAGCTTTCCTTTCCCACACCTCCAACGTCTCCTTTTCTCTTGCATTCAGTTTCCACGTCTCGCATCCCTATGTCACCGTGGGTCTGACAACTGTCGTATATATTCTTTCTTTTGCTTTTCTTGATACATTCTTTGATTTCAATATTGGATTCATTGCCCCCAAACATCTCTGTCCTTTCGTTATTCTTTCTTGTATCTCCGTCCTTTCTTGTCCACTCTCTGTTATTGTTACTCCTCTATAATTACATTTGTCTACTTTTTCAAACATATATCTTTGCCCTAAGTTGTTTATTATATCTAAACTTTTGTTGTTTTGATTATCCTTCTTCCTTGTAGTTTCCATGTATTTTGTTTTTTCCTCATTTATCTTTAGTCCTCTCATCCTTCTCCTTTCTTCTATCCTACTTATGGCTTTTTTGAGATTCTCTTTTGCTCTTGCAATCACTGCTACATCATCCGCATATGCCAAGCATTGGCAGGTTTGTTGGCATACCGTTCCATTTGTTTTTATTGCTGACTCCCGGATTATCTTCTCTAGTACCAAATTAAATAAACATGTCGACACTGGTTCACCCTGTCTTAGTCCTCTCTTCACCTTAAACTTGTCTGATACTTTGCCCTCAACCAACACTCTATTTTCTGTGTCATTTAGGGTCATTCTTACCATGCGAATCAATTTACTTGGAATTTTTAGTTCTTCCATTATCTTGTAGAGTCCTTCTCTATTTACAGAGTCATATGCTTCTCTGAAAGACCAAGTGTTCTAAGCTATTATCTTAGATTTGCTTAATCGAAAATATCTAGTCTGTAACCGATCTATTTTTCCTGAATCCACACTCGTATTCTCCCAGAATAGACTTGGTTTTCTCTGCTAGTCTGTTTTTGATAGTTTGATTGTACACGACATCCAGTAAGGTTATTGGTCTATAATTAGCACATATAGTTGTTTCTCCTTTTTGTATATTGGACAAATGAGCGACTCTCTTCAGCTCACTGGCATCTTTTCTGTTTCCCATATTTCTTGCACCAACCGGCATATTTCATTTTCCAGATCTACTCCTCCCGCTTTTATCAGTTCTACAATTTCCTCCCAGGGCCTAATGTTTTTGGGTTCTGAGTATTGCTCTTATTTCTTCTTTGCAGGATTTTGCTTCCTATTTCTCATTCAACTCATTTTCATCTCCATTTAGTGTTTCTTTAAAGTATTCCCACCATCTATTCAGTCTTTCTGCGGAGCTTACTGCTAAACTTCCACCTTTTTTCCTACATATTAGCATTTTGTCTCTGTTTATTCCCTTTGTATTTAATTAAAAAAAAAACACGTAAATCGGATAAGTGGTTCTAGAGTGCTAAGCGCAGTAATGGATAGATAGACAGACAGAGAGACGTTTTTATATATATTATAGATTTTTTTTGACATATATTAAATTAAGAATTTGAAAAAAAATCACACAAATCGGATGAGTGGTTCTCGAATGATAAGCACACTAACATACAGACAGACAGAGAGACGTTGCGTTTTATATATATTATATAGATTATTATTATTATTATATAACCTGGTCAGAGAACATATGTATGAATTTAAAAAATCACGTAAATCGGATAAGTGGTTCTCGAGGGATAAGCTCACTAACGGACAGACAGGCAGACAGAGAGACGTTGTATTTTACATATATTATAGATACATATTATTATTATTACTATATAATCTGGCCAAAGAATATATGTATGAATTTAAAAAAAGACGCGTTAATCGGATAAGTGGTTCTCGCCTGATAAAGGCACTAATGGACGGACAGACAGACAGAGAGACATTGCATTTTATATAAATTATAGATTATAGATATTCTCTGCTACATAATATTGTTCCAAATTTAATGGTTAACGCTGTGTACTGCAAGGGAACGCGCTAGCGGCAAACTTTTTGCTACCTATCGTAATAAAATATAGCCTATACCCTGGCCAGAGAACATATGTATGTTTTTAAAAAAAAAGTACGTAAATCGGATAAGTGGTTCTCCAGTGATAAGCGCACTAACGGACAGACAGACAGACAGACAGAGAGACGTTGCATTTTATATATATTATAGATGAAAAAAATTTAAAAAAAAGACAATGCAATGTACGTACCGTGATTACTTCTAAAATATATTTTTTTTAGAGAGTGATTTACAAAATGATTAGTAACTTCACGAAAAAAACACCCCAAATGAGTTTTCAAACATCAATATCTAAAGTGTATTGTGTATTTGTTTGGAGTTGACAGCAGAATTCTCTCATTGCAGATGCAAATAACACATGGGCTGAAAAGTCCCGGGCCTAACAAAGAAAACACGGTTTTTTTGGTTCAAAATTAGCTTTATTCATCAACGTAATCTCCATCAAGAGCAACGCAATCATTCCAGCGCCGCTCTAACATTTCAATGCCACTTTTGTAAAACGATTTATCTTTTGCCTCAAAATAGGCCTCAGTTTCAGCGATAACCATTTTTTTCAGGTCTGCGAACAGCCAGTAGTCGCTGGGAGCCAAATCTGGCGAATACGGTGGATGTGGGAGCAATTCGAAGTTCAATTCATGTAATTTTGCCATTGTTTTGATTGACTTGTGACACGGTGCGTTGTCTTGATGAAACAAAATTTTTTTCTTTGCCATATGCGGTCGTTTCTTTGCAATTTCGGCCTTCAAACGCTCCAATAACGCTATATAATATTCACTGTTGATGGTATTTCCTTTCTCAAGATAGTCGATGAATATTACACCACGCACATCCCAAAATACCGAGGCCATAACCTTTCCAGCCGATTGTTGTGCTTTCGGGCGCTTTGGACGAGGTTCACCAGTTGCTGTCCACTCAGATGACGATCGTTTTGATTCCGGAGTGAAGTGATGGATCCATGTTTCATCCATTGTCACATATCGACGCAAAAATTCCGGTTTGTTACGTTTAAAACATGGCCAAACACTGCTCAGAATCATCAACACGTTCTTGTTTTTGATCAACAGTGAACAAACGCGGCACCCACTTTGAACAGAGCTTTCTCATAGTCAAATGCTCATGCAATATAAAGCCAACACGTTCTTTTGATATCTTTACGATGTCAGCTAACTCACGCAACTTCACTTTTCGATCATTCAAAACGATTTTATGGATTTTTTTTGATGTTTTCTGGTGTTACCGCCTCATTTGGACGTCCACTGCGTTCTGCATCATCGGTGTCTCTACGACCACGTTTGAAGTCAGCAAACCAACGTTTTATTGTTGTTTCTGATGGAGCGGAGTCCCCATAACACTTTTCAAGCCATTGCTTCGCTTGAACGGGATTTTTTCCCATCAAGAAGCAGTGTAAAATTAAAACACGAAATTGTTTTTGATCCATTGTTTTGAAAATAACAAGAGTAGCGTCACTCTTAGCACAATAGCTCACAAACTAATGAATAGAATATCATGAAATTTTAACAGCTGTCTTTTGAAGGTTAGTATTAACTGAAAAAAAGGTGACTGCAATAAAACTAGCGCCATCTATGTGTTAGGCCCGGGACTTTTCAGCCCATGTGTTACGAGGGGTTTCACTTCCCAGAGCTTATTAGGGTTTTCTTCCAGATCCCATTGAAGTTGGAAGACTTTGTTGTAGGTTTCTTTAAGGAGGTTGAAGTAATCCTTCGGGTGGTTTTCACTTATTGTAGATTGGCCGGATGTTGCAGCTAGTTTTGCATCGGTGTCAGCTAGATCATTACCTCTTACACCAGCATGACCTGGAATCCATAGAAAAACAATTTGGACGTTTCTGATATCTGCTATATACAATAAGTCCATTATATGTCTAATGAAGGAATAGTTCTGCTTGCGGGCAAAGATGGAGAGCAAAGCACTTTGAGAATCAGATACAATGATGAACTTTCTGCCTAAGTTTGAGTTGAGTATGTGCCTGAGGCTTTCTTTGATGGCTAACAACTCGGCGGCAAAAATGCTATGTCGAGTAGAAAAATCGGGTATGACAGACAAACAGACGGACACCGAAGTGATCCCATAAGTGTTCCGTACAGAACACTAATAAGAAAAATTTACTATTGAGCATAAAATATACGTACTTAGTTAATTCAATAACTTGTAATGTTTGCAGTCTTTCAGGCTAAATATAAATATAAATACTTACATATATAAACACTACATAATGGCGTAATTTTTCTAACTAATCTCTAAAATTCTTATATTTTCAGTTAACTTTACTTTAAAGACCTCTAAGAAATACTGTTGAACTGTTTAGCACAAATTAGTGTAAAATCAATTGAAAAAATGTTTACAAACAACCAAACAATTATAAAAACATCAAAAGAAATATTACTAACGCTCTTATCCTTATTATGATAAAGCACAGTTGGATTTTTCAGTCTTATCATAGTGTTTTATTTTTGATTTATCTAAATTATGGTTAAACGACATGTTATGATAAGAAGAAATAGTTATGGATACAGACACTTCTGATTGTTATTTATGAAATGGTCATAATTAAATTGTAATGTGTACAGGGTGAGTCAATGATACAGTAAAATTCATTATCTCATTTGTTTTGGGAATGACTAAAAAACGTTAAATACAATAGTTTTAGGGAATGTTAAGGTGCACAGTTTAAAATTATTTTTGAGTATACAGGGTACTTCAAGAAAGTGTGGCCGATATAACATATGTTTTTTAAACGAAACATCCTATTTTCTAATTTATTTTTAAATTTTGCGTAAATTTTTTAAACTTTTTTATTAATAATGTTATATACCTAAACCTTATAGTTTTCCTAATATTTCAATTTTTTTAAAAAAAAATACTAGTTTTCAATTTTGTAAAAAATTGCCAGTAGAGCCATTGTTTTTGAAGGTGGAATACTCATAATTGGTACGAGCGTTCTATAGAGACGAAAAAAAAGATATATGTAAAGAAATTTGAGTTAGATGCTACAGGGTGTTCAAAATAAATTTATGCATTTCGACTGTTTTAAATTTAAAAATCTCAAATTTTTTAAATGGCACACCCTGTATATTATTATTTTTTCTGATAGATTTTCCAAACTCTCCAATTTTTATTAAGTATGTCATATACCAATTTCTAATAGCTTTCGATTTATCTTGAATTTTTCAATTTTTCCCCAGTGCTTAATGGAACGGACTGATGGTAGATGGTAGTGTTGAGTATACAAATCGGAAAGTAGTAAACCAGAATGTTACCAATGAGGAAAAAGAAATGGAGATTTTACTTCATGTTGAAGAAAATCCCCAGGTCAGCAGCCGTCAACTAGCTGACTTTTCCGACACATCCCAATCTACGGCCGATCGCACCACGAGAAAATACAAGTATCATCCCTTTCATATGGAACAACAACAAGAACTTCAAGACCATGTAAACTTTTGTACCACCATGAATGGAGCAATAGAGGCCGATCCAAAATAATGTTTTCAGATGAAGCTACTTTTCGCAATATTGGAGCAGTTAACAGCCATAATATGCATTATTATTTAACAGTTAATCCATTTTGGGTCCGAGAATATCAAAAGCAAAACCACTGGTCGCTTAATTAATGGTGTGGAATATTAAATTTTAAAATTATTGGTTCATATTTTTTCCGCGAACCGCTTAACGGGCCTAGATATCTAAATTTGTTGCAAAACGAATTACCCCAGCTTCTTGAAGAAGTTGATAACTTTGAAAGAGAACAAACGTGGATTCAACAAGACGGAGCTCCTGCTCATTACCACCGGGAAGCTCGGGAATTTTTAAACGATCATTACCGACAAAAATGGATCATTAGAGATGAATTCAATCACTGGGCCCCTCGATCATGTGATTTAACACCTTAAGACTTCTTTTTGTGGGGCTACATTAAAGATTGTATTCATGTAAATCCCCTACAACACCAGTAGATATAGAAAATAGGATACGGGATGCGTGCAGGACAATAACGCCCTTCATGCTAAGGAAAGTGAAGAAAAATATAGTAAAACGACTGAACATGTGTATTCAAGTACGTCATAATAATTAATCATTAGATAAGTTAAACTATATTAAAATTATTATTAACTATTTGTTTATGTTTTCACAATAGCGTAAGTGTATTAAAAATAAGTGTAAAAATTGAAAAATTCAAAATAAATCTAAACTATTAGAAATAGGTATATGACATACCTAATAAAAGTTGGAGGATTTTGTAAAATCTATCAGAAAAAATAATAATATACAGAGTGTGTCGTTTAAAAAACTTGAGATCTTTCAATTTAAAATAGTTGAAATGTATAAATTTATTTTGAACATTATAATAAAAAAGTTATAAAATTTGACGCAGAATTTAAAAATAAATTAGAAAATAAGATGTTCCATTTAAGAAACATATGTTATATCGGCCATACTTTTTTGAAGTACCCTGTATACTCAAAAATCGTTTTAAACTATGCACCTTAACATTCCCTAAAACTATTGTATTTAAAATTTTTTCGTCATTCCCGAAACAAATGAGATAATGAACTTTAGTCTATCGTTGACTCACCCTGTATATTAAAATTTCTATAATAAAACGATCAACTCACAAGGTTGCAATTCAAGTCAAGTCAAGTTTTACATAAAGGAATACATGTATCTACGTTCAATAGTTGTCGAGATAATCAGTAGAAAAAGGATTCATTTCAAGAAACGAACTGAGAACAGTACATCGTAAATATTTCAGCCCACAGACAATAAATTACGAACGAAATATCCAAATTACTTACTTAAAAGATCTAATATGCGTGCGATTTTAAACCCTAAACACAAAATTTTGCAATATTCTGAATGAGCCAAAAAATGTGTTTATGAACTTCCCTGTTTTTGTGGTCCGATATATGATGGAGAATGTGAAAGACTGTAGATAAAATTAAGGAACCCAAAAGATGCTTAAAAAGAAACTAATTGTAAAATCAGCCGTCAGGTCTAAAGGACACAACATCAATGTAATAGAAACCAAAGTTCTATAAAGGAACGATTAGGGAATGAATATAAATTTACAAAGACTCTAAAAACGGTTTTGATTACATGTGGAAACTGATTGCTATGGGGTTCTGTAAACACAAAACGATAATAAATGTTCTGTTCTTATGTGAAAAAATAACTGCCTCTAAAGTAACCTCATGCAATTATAGGTAAAACGTTGAAAAGTCGTTTCAATTTGGCATCATCTAACTCCAAGCATGTTCTTTCATTGAACTATAATTAGCGCATTTTTGACCAAAAAAACAGGTAAAACTAAAGGATCCATTAGAAACGTATAAAAGTCGTTTTTTACGCACCCACTACATGTTGCTTTTTAAAATTCCGTCGAAGTGTACAACCAACAGGAACTTCAGTTGTATTTTTCTTGTCGTTAAAGAGGTCATCTTGAGATTTAGTTCTAACAATTGGTTTAAATACTGTCGTCTTCTTAGACGACATTTCTAAAGTCCATTTATGCTTCAACATCTTTCCCAGAAATTGTGAGAATACTAAATAAGTTTATTTTAAAGTAAGCACATCCATAAAAACTTTATTTTACATGAAATTTAAACCACGACGAATTTTTATCCACTTAGTACACTATTCCGACACTAGAAACACTAAATTCTTTGTTCTCTCGGACTTTACGACTTTTTAAGAGTCTCAATGTTTATCGGAGTGTGTTGAAATTACCAGAGAAGACACGAAGCAATCATATGTTTATGAAAGACCAACTAAAGACGGGGTATTTCTGTAGGAATATAAAATAGAGGAAGTTTTCTTGATATCGCAGTGTTGATAAGTTTAATACAGTAACGTATTCGGTTTGGTTTTAAATTCGCGCTATTTTGTGGTAAAAATTTATATGAAAAATGAAAAGTTTTTACTTTTTAGATTTTTTTAAAGCTTTATATAATTGTAGGTTTTCCTCAGGTCAATCCTCGACTTAAATACCGTTTGATTGGAGTTGATAGCACACAACATGGGTTATACGAGGCTGGTTTGAAAAGTCCGTGCAAAAACAAAAACTACTTATGTGTTTGGGGTAAACCTTTTTTATTTTTCGACATAGTCTCCTTTTAGGCTTATACACTTCGTCCAACGATGTTCTAGTTTGTTGATCCCTTCCGAATAATAGGATTTGTCCAAGTCTGCAAAATATCTATTAGTGTCTGCAATCACCTCCTCGTTTGAATAAAATCTTTGTCCCGCCAGCCATTTCTTCAAATTGGGGAACAAACAGTAGTCCGAGGGAGCCAAGTCTGGAGAATAGGGGGGATGTGAAACAAGTTGAAATCCTATTTTCATTAATTTTGCGACCACAACTGCTGAGGTGTGTGCTGGTGCGTTGTCGTGATGGAAAAGGACTTTCTTGTGGGCCAATCGCGGGCGTTTTTTCTTGCAGCTCGGTTTTCAAACGGTCCGATAACGATGAATAATATTCACCTGTAATAGTTTTACCCTTTTCTAGATAGTCGATGAGGATTATCCCTTGCCAATCCCAAAAGACAGTCGCCATAACCTTTCCAGCCGAAGGAACGGTCTTCGCCTTTTTTGGTGCAGATTCCCCCTTGGTAACCCATTGTTTAGATTGTTGTTTGGTCTCAGGAGTATAGTAATGTATCCATGTTTCATCCACAGTGACGAAACGACGCTTAAAGTCCTCCGGATTCTTCTGGAATAGCTGCAAACCATCCTTACAACACTTCACACGATTCCGTTTTTGGTCAAGCGTGAGCAATCGCGGCACCCATCTTGCGGATAGCTTTCTCATGTCCAAATGTTTATGCAAAATATTATGTACCCGTTCAGTCGAGATGCCCACAACACTAGCAATCTCACGCACCTTAACTCTTCTGTCATCCATCACCATATCATGGATTTGATCAATGATTTCTGGAGTCGTAATCTTCGCAGGCCGTCCAGAACGTTCAGCGTCACTTGTGCCCATATGGCCAGTCCGAAAATTTTGAAACCACTTATAAACTGTTCTAATCGAAGGTGCAGAGTCACCATAATGTTTATCAAGCTTCTCTTTAGTCTCCTGAGGCGTTTTGCCTTTCATAAAGTAATGTTTAATCACCACACGAAATTCTTTTTCGTCCATTTCTTGAAAATCACTCGACATCCTTGATTCACACGAATGCCAAACACAAAGAAATAGACCAATATGGCTGAAACTTGGTGTGCGTTCATTCAAGAGATGCTACTAACTAAACGTGACCTCGATACGCGCCGGTAGTGCCATCTCTCGGACTTTGCACGGACTTTTCAAACCAGCCTCGTACATAGATCTATAGATTAAACAATTTTTGGTAATAAATCTTATGTTTCTATAACTTTATTTTTAAGATAATTTTATTTAATAAACACTAAAAGCAGGCTACGCTCGGACGGCTATGCTACCGATGAACTCTTATTTACATTTTATGACTCTATTGTATAGCAGAAGTTTTCTGCATAAAATAGGGTGAACCCTTAAAACTAATTCAAAACCGGTAGAAAAATTCAGTAAAATATATAGCAAATGTCTTTTTTTTGGGCGCACCCCAACATATATTTGCATCTACAATGAGAGAATTCTGCTATCAACTCCAAACAAATACACTTTAATTACGAGATTTTCTTTAATTTTTCGCTCATATCTTTAAATAATCGGCTAGGTACCAGTCGGATTTCCGCAATTAGTGTTCCGTATCGTGACTGCATCTAAATAAATTTTTTTGTTAAGGAGGTACAAAATGATCAGTGAATTTACAAAACACATTCCATATGAATTTCCAGTAAACATTTTTGGTTTTACATATTAGATGGATTATCAAGGGTAATTCACTTCTAATAAATTTCATTCAATCTACACTTTATGGAAATATTTTGATTAGTATTCTTAAAATAAGCGTGAGTAATACAACACATATTTTTTTGAACTTGTGTTTTCACAAGCTTTCATTTGACACCCCACTTGCGAAACATTTTTTTTTTCCCTTTCGATTTCACTACCCGAAAAGTAAACCCTTAAGGCAAAATTTAACTTTCAAAACTACACGGCTGTAATTAGGCCATAAATTCCTATATTTGTGACAAATATCAACTTTCTATGTCGAATAATTTCGGAGAAAATCGAGTGTGACAGACAGATGGACATCCAAGTGATCCCATAAGTGTTTCGTACAGAACGGTAAAAAAGGATAATTTTATTCTTTAAAAATTATGTATTAATTAAATAGTTATGAAAAAGATTATTATCAAAACGATAAATTAATCGAAATGGAACAAATATACAAAAATAACTGTTTCTTTAAATTGCTCTTCAATAAAGTTTAGTTTGTTACAGAAATTGAGGCCATTAGACCCCAAAATAAGCAAATTTTCATATTTAAAAAATTAAATAAAACTCTGCTGAATCGATAATCTGTGCACAGGGAAATTTTTCATTAGAGGCAATTATTACGGGCAAGGATTTGATTAGATTTAATTTGTATAAATAATTTCAAGTAAAGAGAAGTAAGATGATGAAATGATTCAATTTGGTTTCTGTACCAATCGATTGGATCTGACTCACCGATTATGGATAGAAAATTAGGGAATATTTTAATGCTTTTGTCGGTACATAATTGAAAATAACGATTTTAGGGTAATTTTATTACTTAATATAGTGGTCAATTTAAAACATAATTAAGGCACATTTATATGTTAACAAAAAGCAATTACTGAAAAGAATCAATTTAAAAATTGAAAGCATAATGTGGGAAGAAACTGCATGCATGCATTTTGTTATCCTTGACTTTTAATGATCACATTTTCTCAAACGCCTCGCTCGCAAAAGGCCTTTGAAAATATGCATTAAATCAGTGAGTAAAATTCAAGAAAATTAAATTTTTATGTTTAACTTCAATCACAAAAAAGCGTCTGTATGCATGTTAGACCATATAACACGACGTAGAATAAACATTTTCCTAAAAATATCTATAAATGACAGGTACGTGAGGGTGGAAAAGATATTTTAAAAAAGTAACGAAGGGTGAAAGCGACCCCATCTATCTAAACTATGGCTGGTGCCGCAAACCGGCCCAGGTGTTTTAAATAATGACTACTCTCATTACAACGCATCGTGATAAAAAATGGTAGTCTGGTATCAATCATTTCTTGCCCTAACTTTTTCATGAAAGGAAAAATAAAAACGAAAAGCGGTAAAAGTGGAGTTGGCTTTTTACAGAGTTTTTTGAAGAAAGGATTTTAATAGAATACGAGGCTGGTTTGAAAAGTCCGTGCAAAAATAAAAACTACTTATGTGTTTGGGGTAAACGTTTTTTATTTTTCGACATAGTCTCCTTTTAGGCTTATACACTTCGTCCAACGATGTTCTAGTTTGTTGATCCCTTCCGAATAATAGGTTTTGTCCAAGTCTGCAAAATATCCATTAGTGTCTGCAATCACCTCCTCGTTTGGATAAAATCTTTGTCCCGCCAGCCATTTCTTCAAATTGGGGAACAAATAGTAGTCCGAGGGAGCCAAGTCTGGAGAATAGGGGGGATGTGAAACGAGTTGAAATCCTATTTCCATTAATTTTGCGACCACAACTGCTGAGGTGTGTGCTGGTGCGTTGTCGTGATGGAAAAGGACTTTCTTGTGGGCCAATCGCGGGCGTTTTTTTCTTGCAGCTCGGTTTTCAAACGGTCCAATAACGATGAATAATATTCACCTGTAATAGTTTTACCCTTTTCCAGATAGTCGATGAGGATTATCCCTTGCGAATCCCAAAAGACAGTCGCCATAACCTTTCCGGCCGAAGGAACGGTCTTCGCCTTTTTTGGTGTAGATTCCCCCTTGGTAAACCATTGTTTAGATTGTTGTTTGGTCTCAGGAGTATAGTAATGTATCCATGTTTCATCCACAGTGACGAAACGACGCTTAAAGTCCTCCGGATTCTTCTCGAACAGCTGCAAACCATCCTTGCAACACTTCACACGATTCCGTTTTTGGTCAAGCGTGAGCAATCGCGGCACCCATCTTGCGGATAGCTTTCTCATGTCCAAATGTTTATGCAAAATATTATGTACCCGTTCAGTCGAGATGCCCACAGCACTAGCAATCTCACGCGCCTTAACTCTTCTGTCATCCATCACCATATCATGGATTTGATCAATGATTTCTGGAGTCGTAACCTCCACAGGCCGTCCAGAACGTTCAGCGTCACTTGTGCCCATATGGCCAGTCCGAAAATTTTGAAACCACTTATAAACTGTTCTAATCGAAGGTGCAGAGTCACCATAATGTTTATCAAGCTTCTCTTTAGTCTCCTGAGGCGTTTTGCCTTTCATAAAGTAATGTTTAATCACCACACGAAATCCTTTTTCGTCAATTTCTTGAAAATCACTCGACTTCCTTGATTCACACGAATGCCAAACACAAAGAAATAGACCAATACGGCTGAAACTTGGTGTGCGTTCATTCAAGAGATGCTACTAACTAAACATGACATCGATACGCGCCGGTGGTGCCATCTCTCGGACTTTGCACGGACTTTTCAAACCAGCCTCGTATACATACATACATACCGAAGTTCGTTACAAACAGTAAACAAAATCTAATCTCATTTTTCACTGCTTTTTTATTTAAATTAGGCGCTAATGCTTAGAAAAATGAATAATAATAATTATTAAATTAAAAGAAAACATTCAAAGGAAATAAAAACATGTCACACTAAAGTTATTATTATTTATGTTGGTACATACACAAGTATAAACGAAAACATTAAAATATGTAGTTTATACAATAAAATCAGTAATTTTCGTTTGTACAATTTTACTTGAAAAATAAATGATATTTATATAATTGTTAAGGTCACAACAATTACTTCATATATAACCAGGAACTTCACGAGATTCCAAAAAATTGCGAGTTCCGCTCATTTTCTTAGTCATTTTTGAAATGGATAGAACATAAATATTATCTCCTTCTCCAAGCTCGTCTTCATCGTCACTATTGCTTAAAATCTTTCCAGAAATCACTGATGTCACAATTTGATCGTCAATTAATATTCCTCTCGCCATTAATTCTTTATCAGCACATATATATTCGTCAAAATTAAAGTGATTTGTTGAATGTCAGCCGCGTAAATAAATTCTAGACAATCAGTAGGATCTTCTCGATGTTTTTCAATCCACTGAGTCAACGGTAGCTCATCATCTGAGTCATATCTACATTCCTTCCTTAAAAATCCGCCATGCTTAAAATAGTTTGCAATGGTTTCTCCACTGACTCTTTCACAAACCATAAAGTTTATAGCGTCCAAGAGAGTTACAGAAAAAAATGTTACCTTTATCGATCGTCTCTAACATTTTTAAGTAAAATCTTTCTATAATGACATTTTAAAGAATGTATCACACCTTGATCTATAGGCTGGAGCTTGGCACTTGTGTTTGGGGGCATAAAAACCAATTTTATTTGCTGTAGATCAACTTCAGGGTGCGCTGGACAGTTGTCAGTCAAAAGTAATATTTTTCTAGTTGTAAATTTTAATTCTTTGTCCCATTTGATTAATTCGTTTTTAAAAATTTCTGATGTTATCCAGGCTTTACTGTTTGATTTTTACTTTATTGGTAAATGTTTGTTTTTAAAACACCTGGGATTGGCGGACTTTTCTATCACTAACAATTTTCGTTTCTCTGTTCCAGACATATATGCAGTTATCAACACAGTAATCCTTACTTTTGATAATGTTCCACCAGCACAATTCTCTCCGACAAGCTTTAATGTCTTATCAAGCTTCATCTTGTAAAACAAATCCATTTCATCCGCATTAAGAATGTCCACATATTTATAACTTTCTCGAATTTCCGGCCATACATTGGTTAATCACTGATCAACAACAGTCGTAATCACTCCTGCAGTTTCTCTTACTATCTTATCACTAATATTATGTCGGTTTTTAAATCGTATAATCCAACTTCTAGAACGGTTAAACTCGGTGTTCTCTATTTTTCTTCCCAATTCACTAGCTTTCTTTTGTAAAGTATAGCCGGTAATAGGTACATGTTCATGTCGTTTTAATTAAACCATTTAAGGACATGTGTAGATTTTCTTACTTTTTTACAACTAAAGTTTCTTTTATCATAGATTGATAAGATTTCTTGCCTCTTCTTCCATATGGTAGAAACTGTAAATTTAGTTAAATTCTAGTGTTTGCAAACATCACTTTGTTTAACTCCATTTTCTATTTTTCCTTATAATATCGTATTGGTCTTTTAAAGTAAACGCTTTACGTTTTTGTGTATTCATTTTAAAATAAAAACTTACACATTCACTTTGCTACTTTGATCAAATATGCATTAGAACCGCATAACACAACAAGTGAATTGAAAATAATACTGCTCGAACTAGCGACGAGGAGAAAACAAGTAGAATAGGGGTTCCCAGCGAGTTTCGGTGAATTCCCTAGATCAAGTTTTTTTCGTGCATAAAAAAAATAGTTGGTTTTAACCGGAAGTTCGCTATAAACGGGTTCGTTATAAGCAGACTTCACTGTGTATATATATACAGTCCCTGGCCAAATTATTAGACGCACTGTATTTTTTTTAGTAATTTTATGTTTCTTAAGAGTTTTTATGCAATAATAGTATATTTAAACTACAATATTATTGATTTTTATTTAAAAGAATTGTTGTAGACTACATATTTGTATTTATTTTTAACATATGGCAACTGTGTTGACAAAGTGATACATGAACGTAAATAAGTACAAACCTGTATCAGTGGCGATCGGAATCGAGTCAGGTACGGACGTGTTTCTGTGGCTTTATGGACTGTGATTGTTTGTTTAACAGTTTTATACTACTCAGTTATTAGCTTATTTTGTATGCAGTGTTTTAAAAAAGTAATTGGACTATTTTCATTATGGGTAGAAAAGGCGATCTTTCACCACGTAAAAAAGCTGAAGTGAAGGCCCTTGTGATTGCGAAAACATTTACAAACCGAGAAATATCACGAAGATTGGAGGTTTCTGAAGCTAGTGTACGACGCATAAAAAAGAAAATTGAGTCAGGGAAGGAATTAAGCCCGAAAAGAAAGAAAAGATGCGGTAGAAAACCAATTTTCACTCCACGGTCAGAGAGATGTTTGAAGAAAATTTGTGTAGAAAACAGATTTGCTACCACAAAGGTAATAAAATCACAACTCCAGGATGCTAGCGTAAATGCTTCTGAGCGCACTGTTCGAAGAAAATTGAAAGAATTAGATTTTAAGGCCTGTCGTCCCGCCAGGAAGCCCAAGTTAACAGCTGCAATGAAAGCAAAGCGCCTGAAGTGGGCCAAACAATGGCAAGACAAAGATGTGGACTTCTGGAGATCGGTAAGATACAGCAATTTAATCAATAATTGATACATTATTATCATTTTCAGTTAAATAAAGCAAATAAACATGGAAGTTTATATATTTTTCCTATTTTTGACAGGTCTGCTTCAGTGACGAAAGCACATTCGAAATTTTGCAGAATAAAGCTCAGTATGTGCGTCGTCGTCTTGGAGAAAAGTTTCATCCTGATTGTGTCGTCCCGACGGTTAAACATCCCACCAAAGTGATGATTTGGTCAGTCATCAGCGGCAAGGGCACTGGACGTCTGTACGTCGTCAAAGGAATAATGAGGCAAGATCAGTACAAAGAAGTATTACAAAATCGGTTGATTCCGCAGCTCAGAGAATGGTTTCCAAATGGGGAACCATTCACTTTCATGCAAGATGGAGCTCCCTGCCACACTGCTCGGTCTGTTAAAGCTTTTTTGGCAGAAAAAAATATACCTCTGTTGGATTGGCCGGGTAATAGCCCATTGAAAATGTGTGGGAGCTGATGAAAAGAGAAGTGGCTAAAGATGTGATTACCAACAAAACCCAGCTCCTAGAAAAGATTATTCATGTGTGGAATCATCATCCTCAAATGCAGGAGACAGTACAATCTTGCATTGATAGCATGCCGCGCAGAATTAAAGCTTTGATAGCGGCTAAAGGTGGCTCAACTAAATATTGACTTTTACTAACATTAATTTCACTTTTCTTTAAAATTTAATAAACTTATGCTTTTCTAAATTAATGCTGTTTTATTTATGTCAAATAAATAGGTAATTGATTGGATAATATAAAAATAAAAAATAAATCAATTTAAAATAATAAAACGGTACAATATCACTCGGTAATTAATATTTTACATGAAATCTTGCAGTGCGTCTAATAATTTGGCCAGGGACTATATATATATATATATATATATATATATATATATATATATATATATATATATATATATATATATATATATATATATGAGTGACCGGATCTCATAGAGGGGGGAAAAAAATGTCGGAATCTTGTTCGTCGGGACCCCACAAAATGATTCCCCTTTCCAGATATTGAGATAGCCGAAATTTGAGCTCGATCAAACGACGTTAACCCGTGCTGCTCGTCGCTCAAAGTTTAAAAAAATCCAAATTTTTGGCCAAAAAGCTGACATATGGAGCCATAACTCCAGAGCGGTAAATAATAGAACACGCTTAATATCTCAAAAGAAAGCTAATGTTGTTCTTCAAAATTTATATTCTATACATAATTGTTGTTATTTTAAGTCAAACCGAGTTACAACAGCCTTTAGCCCCAAAAACGTGACCTGGTACCACTAGGAGCATACTTCGTATATTTTGTTATTAAGTGATAAATTTTGCTTTTTTTTTAGTATATTTTTGAGTTTAAAGTAGAAATATAATAAAAAAACAAGTAATACTGATAAGTCTAATGACATTTTTTATTTTAAAATATAAAAATTAGGTATATAATACATACAAAACAGACACAGAAAAGATACAGACGTAGTACCTACATGAGTTGATAATTTTACATAGTTATCTAATCTATTCTAGAGCTTTTGTTAAAGTAGTTTTTGAAACGTCAGGATATAATGCTCGGCATTTACTTACAACTTGCAGGACATATTGCTTTTGGTCTTCATCTTTTGTCAGAAGGTCGTTAAAGTCGGTTATTAATTTAACACCACGCTCAGCCATATCATTAACTACTTTTAATGTTTTGACAATTTTCAATCCTTCTTGGAAGTCATTATTTTGAGGCCAGGTGTTTGGATGTTGTCTTAGGAAATCTGTTTTTATATTAAATTGGTCAAAGAATGTAAACGTTTTCTTTGGTAAGTAAATTTACCATCAACTACCTCTTTTAAGTTTTCTTTCCTAACTTTTGGATTTACAACCCTAACGTGCTGTGATGGTTCATCTGTGCTACTGAGCAATTTATTAGCCATTAACAACTTTTCCTCGTCTGTAATGGTGGGATCAAAAAACGATAATCCCACCAACTTTGCATTCAAATACCACAAATGGTTCGAAAATTTGGTCAGGGCTGTTTCTGCAATGTCGTTGTCACATTCTTTATAGTCTAACAGACTATGCAAAATACCTAAATCTTGCTTTGGTGCAAGATGGAGATGGAGCATTGAACCAAGCTTTACAATAAATTTTAACTAGGAAAACAGAAATGGCACGCACAGAACTTTCTTCTTCTTTAGACATCTTAAATTGACGACGAAAAAATGAACATTTTTAGGCAGTAAATAGCCTTTGCCATCTACCTAGCGTGATGAATGGCTCCTGGAGTTCTAAAACCCACAACATTGCCGTCTAGTGATCTAACAAATACGGAACCAACTGCAATAGCTCCTTGTAGTCATCTCTGGGGTGGCTCTCAGTTAATTTGGTCTCGAATTCAGCAGTAACATTTGCAATTACTTCTGGAGTTAGCTGCTTTTGTATTAGATTGTCACTGATACCTGTGTCGTATTTTCCTTTGTCTATCTTGGGCCACGCAGTGAAGAATCTCTTGAAAATGTCTGGATGAGGTCCAGTGGTTGATCCCATTTTTGTGTCGAATACGCCTCTTAACAGAATTTCCAAGATATGGTGACGGCAAGCTAGGTATAACAATTCTCTTCCTAACATTTGCTCCAATATGACGCATGCTCCTTTGAGTCTTCCCGTGTTGGATGCTGTAGTGTCGAAGCACATCGCCATGACGGTGTTGAAAAGACCCCATTCATGTAGGCATTCATATACGGCTACGGCTTGCTCCTCTCCAGAGCTGTTTGCTGTTACAGGAACTCCCAGCAGCTGTTCCTTTTCGCCATATGAAATAGCTATAGCTATTCGCTCACATTGTTCATTTTTTAAAACACCCGGTAAAAGTTTACCGTCCTAATGGACAACCAC
Organism: Pachyrhynchus sulphureomaculatus; assembly: GCA_019049505.1. NCBI lineage: Eukaryota > Metazoa > Arthropoda > Insecta > Coleoptera > Curculionidae > Pachyrhynchus > Pachyrhynchus sulphureomaculatus. The sequence continues at coordinate 131,242,660 of CM032452.1, read as the reverse complement.
TGGCTCTTTTTCAGGAATGTTTACTTTATCAAAATTTTTTTTATTATATTGTTCTCTGAACATTTGCCTTCTATCATGTAATAAAGTTTTTTGAGACTTTGTACTCAAGAGGGTCAAGGTTTAGTGCTTCTAGAGTAGCTATTAAAATTCTCGTGGCATTTCTGTCGGATACCTTACATCTATCTAATAAAATGGACAATTTCATGTTTTAAATCTCTTTAACGCCCCTTGCAAATGAAACTTTCATCCTCTTGCCCTCAGATGGTCCTGGATCTTCTGCAGCTTCTTCAGGGATGTCCATTTCCTCCAAGCTCTCAAGTTCCTGGTAGATGCTGTCCTCTTCAGTGTCTTAAAATATCTTCACTAGATAATTGTTCGATCTAACCAGCTCAAAGTCACTTTAGAAACTAAACTGAATAAATAAAAGGTCGGTTGTACGCTGAAGTAAAATCACCATCCCTAAAATAGAAATTAGATTCACCCTCCTTTTTACCTGTCAAACGGGTCTTTCTTTGGTAAACTAGTCAGGTAATCCCCATATAATAAAAGATTAAATTTGAACAAAAGGCTCTTTATGTTTGAAAATTGAGTTCCAAAATACTTTTTAACAAAAAAATGTTAATTCCGAGATACATTATGTAAAAACCCGTAAAATTCTTAGAATACTCCCAAACTGGCTCCTACTGGTACCAGGTCACGTTTTTGGGGCTAAAGGCTGTTGTAACTCGGTTTGACTTAAAATAACAACAATTATGTATAGAATATAAATTTTGAAGAACAACATTAGCTTTCTTTTGAGATATTAAGCGTGTTTCTATTATTTGCCGTTCTGGAGTTATGGCTCAATATGTCAGCTTTTTGGCCAAAAATTTGGATTTTTTTCAAACTTTGAGCGACGAGCGGCACGGGGTTAACGTCGTTTAATCCAGCTCAAATTTCGGCTATCTCAATATCTGGAAAGGGGAATCGTTTTGTAGGGTCCAGACGAACAAAATTTCGACATCGATTTTTTGCGGTCACCCTAATATATATATACTCGTATATATATATATATATATATATATATATATATATATATATATATATATATGTATTTATATATATATATATATATATATATATATATATATATATATATATATATATATATATATATATATATACATACATACATACGCAGTTTAAGCTTGATATTATGCAATAATTTATTTAGAGATATGACCAATTAACTTACAATTATGTGTGATGACCCCAAATTATATCTAAATCTTTCTAATTAATATGCTTACTGTTATCTTATTTATTGACTGTTGATTTCCGGGTTGATTGTATGAGTAAGAAATGAAATGCATATTAAATAATACACTGAAAATATTGGCGATGAAGTTGTTGGTTCAGAACTTCGGCCGCGTATGTTAAGTTACGATTCCGTATACAAAAAAATAGAACAATAATACATTAGAAATTACAATGAGTGCGGTAAGAATAATTTCTAATGCAAAAAAATTACCGTATCCTGGGTCCGTGCAGCGTCGCTAAAAGTCCAAATGATCGCACGTGCTCATAAGACCGGCTGCGGATACATACCGGTGTTGCCACGTAGATTTGGTAATTCTAATAGCAGATTATATATGGTTATATATAATTTACTAAAGTATAAAAATATTCAGCTGTTTTTTTTTATAAATACAATACTTTCTTCTCTGTTAGTTAATACTCTGCACAGTTTTTTACTTCATCTGTCTTTTAATAATCTACCGAAACCCGGTTTCCAATCGCCCGTCCTTGAGTCCACGGTTAATCTTCTATCGCGTTTAAATAAAGGGTGTTTTTTATAGAGGTATAGAACTTTGAAATGGAATAAAACAAAGATGAATTTTTTAAATTGACATGAAATTTACTTTATTCGAAAGATAATCTTCTGGCATTATAATTTAAATATGACTTCTGGCATATGACCGCCACGGCTGGCTCGGACGTAGTCTAATCTGGAGGTCCAATTTTCGATGACTTTTTCCAACATTTGTGGCCGTATATCGGCAATAACGCGGCGAATGTTGTCCTCCAAGTGGTCAATCGTTTCGGGCTTATCGGCGTAGACTAGCGACTTCACATATCCCCCACAGAAAATAGTCTAGCGGCGTTAAATCGCACGATCTTGGAGGCCAATTCACGTATCCGAAACGTGAAACTATGCGGTTACCAAACGTTTCCTTCAATAAATCAATTGTGGCACGAGCTGTGTGACATGTTGCGCCGTCTTATTGAAACCACAGCTCCTGCACATCATGGTTGTTCAATTGATGAATGAAAAAGTCAGTAATCATGGCTCTATAGCGGTCACCATTGACTGTAACGTTCTGACCAGCATCGTTTTTTAAAGAAGTACGGACCAATGATTCCACCAGCCCATAAAGCACACCAAACAGTCAGTTTTTCTCGATGTAACGGTGTCTTAACATACACTTGAGGATTATCATCACCCAAATACGGCAGTTTTGTTTACTGACGTATCCATTCAAACAAAAGTGAGCTTCATAGCTAAACAAAATGCGCTTATGAAAATCGGGATCAACGGCAATCTTGTTTTGGGCCCATTCACCGAATCTACGCCTTGCTAGGTGATCGTGTGGCTTCAATTGTTGCACGAGTTGGATTTTGTAAGCACGCAAACCAAGATCTTTCCGCAAAATCTTCCATAAAGTGGATGGACACATATTCAATTCCTGTGCACGATGGCGGATAGACTGATTCGGGTCTTCCTCTACGCTACGCTCTACAGCAGCAATGACTTCTTCTGTACGCACTGTACGACGTCTCCGTGGATGCGTATTATCATTTAGAGTAAACGTGGTGCGAAAAACGTTCCATGGTTAATCGAATTAATTGCTCTGATGGACGATTATGTTGACCGTAAAATGGACGTAGTGCGCGATACGTATTTCGAACAGAACCATGATTTTCAAAATAAATTTGCACAATTTGGAAACGTTGTTCAGGCGTCAGTCTATTCATGTTGAAATGCCAAACTAAACATAAATCACTTGACAGCTGACAAAATGGCCGCCAGTTAAAAAAGTGTTGCCAACTTAAAGTTTTATACCTCTATAAAAAACACCCTTTATAAACCAAGAGAGCCTTGGTTACGATAATATAAATTTTCAATAGATGTTCCTCTTTGGTTCAGTTGAAATTGCTCGACTTTAAGATATGTTGAAAAAGACATAGTCAAAATATAATATAACGCTGAATGTTAAGCATTAGTTAACGTCAGTTAAAAACGAAAAGTATTTTTAGCTAAAAATCATAATTGTTCAACCATAAATTTCCGGGTGAATCCCCCCATAGTTTATTTAACCAGTACTTCCTTCGCAAATACAAGTTGTAAAGTCAATATGAAGTTTTCAGGGCAATCTAAAATCACATCCTTTTTCTACATATTATTTCTGTTAAGTCATATACAACATGTGAAGAATTTTGGCCCAGTTGTGATGATAAATATATGTACAGGGTGAGTCAACGATAAAATTAAGTTCATTATCTCATTTGTTTAGAGAATGACGGAAAAATGTTAACCACAATAGTTTTAGGGAATATTAAGGTCCACAGTTTAAAATTATTTTTGAGTATACAAGGAACTTCAAAAAAGTGTAGCCGATATAACATATGTTTTTTTTTAAATGAAACGTACCTAAACCTAGTAGTTTTTCTAATATTTCATTTTTTTTTTTTTAAATACAGTCGACACTATTTATAGTGAAACTCTATATAGTGAAAAACTCTTTATAGTGCAATTTTTTCAAGACCTAGAATATTTTAATGAAATTTCATGTAAAAAGCCCTGCATATAGTGAATCTATAAAGTAACACTCTATATAATAAAATTTTTACTGGAATTTTATGTATAAATTTTTATGCATTTATTGAGATCTTGGCCATTTCGGGTTTCCCATTTTTATCTAACATTAGCACGAATTCCATTTTTATGACTCATTCTTTTGAAAAGGTTCTTAACGCGTTTATAGCGCCTAATGGTTGGCAATAAATCAGATAGATTTCTGTGAGAAACCCGGGGGAATAACTCATTTTATAGAAACCCGGGGAAAAACCCATTTTATAGTCGAGGCCTAGTAATTCGCAAATTCAGGTTCAGTTTCTTTTTGTTTAAGAATCAAGTAAGATGTCCAAGCGAGTGTGTTTAAGTTTAGCTGAGAAAATTAAAGTTTTGGAGGAAGTTGATAAAGGCTGCAAAAAAATTGATGTTGCTGCAAAATTTTGTGTTTTTCTCCAAGTTGTGTCTCTCTGATAATAAAAAGTCGCGACAGTATCATCAAGAAACCTAGTGTTTCAAGCAGTCGAAAACGAGTACGGGTGAGTACTTACGAGGATGTAAATGAAGCAGTTTTACGATGGTTTGAAGTGGTCCGTACGCATCAATTTTGCAATTTTTTTTGTTGCTTGAACCTTATAAAATACAAGTAAATGATTACCAATATAAAATACATACATAGCAATATATACGGATTTTTTCTTTACATAGTGAAAAACTTTCTATAGTGAAATTTCGTTCAACATTTTGGTCTTTCACTATATAGAGTGTCGACTGTACTTGTTTTCAGTTTTGTAAAAAATTGCCAGTAGCGTCATTGTTTATGAAGGTGAGATACTCATAATTGGTACGAGAGTTCTATAGAGATGAAAAAAAGATATATGTAAAGAAATTTAAGTTAGATCCTACAGGGTGTTTAAAATAAATTTATACATTTCGACTATTTTAAATTGAAAAATATCAAATTTTTTAAACGACACACCTTGTATATTATTATTTTTCTGACAGATTTTACGAAAACCTCCAACTTTTATTAAGTATGTCATATACCTATTTCTAATAGTTTTCGATTTATTTTGAATTTTTCAATTTTTACCTTGTTTTTAATACACTTGTGAAAACATAAACAAATAGTTAATAATAATTTTAATACAGTTTAACTTGTCTAATGATTAATTATTATGACGTAATAAATGTTCAAAAATATGCGTCTACTTAAATATACATGTTTAGTTGTTTTACTATATATTCCTTCACTTTCCTTAGCATAAAGGGCGTTATTGTCCTGCACGCATCCCATATCCTATTTTCCATATCTACGAGGCATGTTTTTTAAGTAAGTACCGTTTTGCGATTCCGCCGCCGCAGCGATACGGTCGGCGTTCCGCGCATGCGCGCTGGTAACCTACATCTCATGTCTACGCACTGACGCCATTACAGTCTGATTCTTCATTGTATACGTTGTTTACTGAGTGTTTAAGATGCCTCCGACAATCGTGAGTCCCGCCGATTGTGAAGTACGGGCTGTTATACGATTTCTTAGTGCTAAAGGCGTAAAACCGATCGATATTCATCGTGAGATCTGTGAAGTTTACGGACAAAACATTATGAGTGATGGAATGGTAAGGAAATGGGTGAGAGCATTTAAAGATGGCCGCACAAATATGCATGATGAAGAACGGAGTGGGCGTCCTTCGGTCGTTAATGAAGATTTGGTGCAGAAAGTGGACGAAAAGGTGAGAAAAAAACAGACGCTTTACAATTTCATCATTGTGCGACTGCTTTCCTCAATATTCTCGTAGTGCTTTGTATCGCATTGTGACCGAGAACTTGAATTACCGGAAATTGTGTTCACGTTGGGTTCCAAAAATGTTGACGGATTTGCACAAAACCCAACGTTTAGGCAGTGCATTGACTTTCCTTGAGCGGTACCACAATGAAGGTGAACATTTTTTAGACCAAATTGTTACTGGTGACGAAACATGGGTGGCCTACGTCACACCAGAATCGAAACAACAATCCATGGAATGGCGACATTCATCATCACCCAAAAAAGTGAAGTTTAAGCAAACAATTTCTGCCCGCAAAATCATGTGCACAGTTTTTTGGGACAGAAAAGAGTATTGCTAGTGGAGTTTCTGCCTCGTAATGAGACAATCAATGCAGCGTCTTATTGTGAGACATTGAACAATCTGCGTCGTGCAATCCAGAACAAAAGACGTGGCAAGTTGAGTAAGGGTATCGTTTTGCTGCATGACAATGCCCGTCCACATGTGGCTAATCGGACCAAAGATCTCATCAAATCTTTTAAATGGGAAACTCTAGATCATCCTCCATACAGCCCTGATCTGGCGCCCAGCGACTACCATTTGTTCCTGCACTTGAAGAAGCACCTGGGTGGTCAGCGTCTTCAAGACGATAACGAAGTCAAAACATTTGTGATACAGTGGTTAACAAGTCAGGCGGCAGAATTTTATGAGGAGGGTATTCAAAAACTGGTGCCACGTTATGACAAGTGCCTCAATATTCACGGAAATTATGTAGAAAAGTAGATTAAGGTACAGGCTTTCATGTAAAAATAAAATTATAGCGATATCTTTGCACGTCTTTTTTTAATTCCAAAACGGTACTTACTTAAAAAACATGCCTCGTACTTTCGTTGTAGGGAGATTCACATAAACACTATCTTTAATGTAGCCCCACAAAAGAAGTCTAGAGGTGTTAAGTCATATGATCGAGGGAGCCACTGAATGAATCCATCCCTACGGATCCATTTTTGTGGGTAACGATCGTTTAAAAATTCCCGAACTTCCCCGTGGTAATGAACAGGAACTCCGTCTTGTTGAATCCGAATTGTTGTTCCCTTTCAAAATTATCAACTTATTCAAGAAGCTGAGGTAATTCGTTTTGCAAAAAATTTAGATATCTGACGCTACTGACAATTTTTTACAAAAGTGAAAACTAGTATTTTTCTTAAAAAAATTGAAATATTAGAAAAACTACTAGGTTTAGGTATATAACATCTATAATATATATAAAATGCAACGTCTCTCTGTCTGGTCTGTCTGTCTGTCCGTTAGTGCGCTTATCACTGGAGAACCACTTATCCGATTTACGTACTTTTTTTTTTTAAAACATACATATGTTCTCTGGCCAGGTTATAGGCTATATTTTATTACGATAGGTAGCATAAGGAATAAGCAGTGACAATAATAGTAAATGAAGTCGAAAAAAAAGTTTGCAATACACAGCCTAAACCATTAAATATGGAACAATATTGCAATACACAGCCTAAACCATATTAAATATGGAACAATATTATGTAGCAGAGAATATCTATAATCTATAATATATATAAAAAGCAATATCTCTCTGTCTGTCTGTCTGTCCATTAATGCGTTTATCACGTGAGAACCATTTATCCAATTTACGTGTCTTTTTTAAATTCATACATATATTCTTTGGCCAGGTTATATAAGAATAATAATAATAATCTATATCAATAATATATATAAAATGCAGCTCTCTGTCTGTCTGTCTGTCCGTTAGTGCGCTTATCACTGGAGAACCACTTATCCGATTTACGTGCTTTTTTAAAACATTCATATGTTCTCTGGCCAGGTTATCTATCTATAATATATATAAAATGCAATGTCTCTCTGTCTGTCTGTCTATCCGTTAGTGCGTTACGTACTTTTTTTTTAAAACATATATATGTTCTCTGGCCAGGTTATAGGATATATTTTATTGCGTTAAGTAACATAAAGAATAAGCAGTGACGATAATAGTGAATCAAGTCGGAAAAAAAAAGGCTACCGTTAGCGCGTTCTCTTGCAATATACTGCCTAAACCATTAAATATGGAACAATATCACGTTGCAAAGAATATAATATATATAAAATGCTACGTCTCTCTGTTTGTCTGTCCGTTAGTGCGTTTATCACTTGAGAACCACTTATCCGATTTACATGTTTTTATAAATTTATACATATATGTTCTATATAATTCGATATAAGCCTAGATAATGGGAGATAAGGTGAGATAATGGGAGATAGGTATAAATAATCGGAGATAAGGAGAAATAATGGGAGATAAACAGAAATAAGTTTAAGTAATGGGAGTTATGGTGAGATAATGGGAGATAAGGAGAAATAATGGGAGATAAGGAAAAATATTGCGAGGTAAGCCTAGATAATGGGAAATAAGGTGAGATAATAAGAGATAAGTATAAATAATGGGAGATAAGCAGAGATAAGTCTAGGTAATGGGAGTTATGGTGAGATAATGGGAGATAAGGATAAATAATGGGAGATAAGCAATGGAAATTATGTAGAGATAATGGGAGATAAGGAGAAATAATGGGAGATAAGCAGAGATAAGTCTAAGTAATGAGAGTTATGGGTGAGATAATGGAAGATAAGGAGAAATAATGGGAGATAAGGCAAAATATTGCGAGATAAGTCGAGATAAGCTTAGATAATGCGAGATAAGGTGAGATAATTGGAGATAAGTATAAATGGGAGATAAGGAAAAATAATGGGAAATAAGCAGAGATAAGTCTAGGTAATGGGAGTTATGGTGAGATAATGGGAGATAAGGAGAAATAATGGGAGATAAGGAGAAATATTGCGAGATAAGCCTAGATAATGGGAGATAAGGTGAGATAATGGGACATAAGGAGAAATAATGGGAGATAAGGGGAAATAATGGCAGATATTTTTCTTACGTTAGGTAACATAAGGAATAAACAGTGACGATAGTAGTGAAACAAGTCCAAGCGAGCGGAGCCGCGGGCACGGCTAGTTACTAATAAAAAAGTTATAAAATTTTACGCAGAATTTAAAAATAAATTACGTAATAGGATGTTCCATTTCCATCTTGATTCACCCTGTACAAGCAACAAGGTTGGTTGTAGTGAGGAACGCAGCATTTGTTTCAACATAAGTACCACTTACGAAAAAAAAATTCTGTTTGTTGATAATCAAAGTGACATTGGCATTTTAAATAATATAAAATGAGTATGCTAAATGTTTTTTTTAGTTTTTGATTTTTGGTGATAAAATAGTACAACTTACAACCAGAGTACGTTTTAATCATAACGACACGAGGAAGAATTTGATGATTGGAAAGCATACCAAGCTATGTTAATATTTACTAATTTATCTTTATAAATTTGAAACAGAACAAACAATTCCTGAATTGTCAACTAAATCGATCAGTTGGAAGCCCCATGTAATCGAAAAAATTTCTATAAGAATGGGAATTCTAGAAAAAGCATGTCGATTTTTAATTCTTTAGTTTATTCGCCTCAAACTAATTTTTAATAATCGAAACATGAACTAATACAATCCACACATTTTCGCCAACAAGAAATAAGCCTTTGATTCTAGTAGCATCGTATACTGGCATTCTGGTTTTGATAAACTGACAAAAGGCATTTTTTGGCAACTCCGTGGTTGTTGAAAAGTTTTACAGTTTAATTTGTAGGTACTGTTTCGTTTTCGTTGACTAACACCGGACACAGATACTGTGGTTTGCGGTTCATTTAGTAGAATCCTTGACAATAATTCTCGCCGTGATGGCTTTCGCTCGATTTCACAAAGTTGTAATGGACGATGTCGCCAGCAAACCAGTAAACGGTCATCTTGGTCCTACGATGTTAAACTGAAAAGAATATATAATTTGCAGATTCCTCGACTCCAAGAACCCATGAAAGGATGCATACCACTGTATGCAGTATTTCAGTTCAACAACTGAAACACGTCACTGTATAATTACCGCATACAAACATCGAATTAAAAGCACCTTTATTCAATAAACTCATGGGACCACCCAAAAATAAAATTTCCAAAAGGCCTTTCATTGCTTTGACTTTTCGAACGTTTTTAAGTGATTTCAACTCTGTTTTTCAAACGCGCCACGGGAACCAAATATAAACAAACAAAAACTGATTTAGAGTTTTTTTCTCTCGACGCCAAATGTAGCAGAGACGAAAAAGACAGAGAGCATATAAGTTAATTGAAAACTGTTTTCGAATGTCAGTAGTGTCACATTATGAACGATGGTACGTTTAAATTTTATTTACTTTTGTGACTTGTGAAACATTATTTTATAACAGCGTGATCATTACTAAAAGATATTTAATGGATTTTAGTCCATGATATGTTTATTTATTTTTTTTTTTTTGATTACCTGAATGTTAACTCACACAGTTAGCCCAGAAAATCTATGTGTAGTATCCAAAACTTCAGTAATATATGATGGATGTTCAAGTTCATCAGAGATAAATAAACTGATCAATATTGCACGGAACCGCCATAAAAAATCAACTAATAAACAAGTTAGTAATAATAATTCACCAGTAAATAGTGCGGTTTCTCTCATATCATATGGTACTAAAACAAAATAGCAAATATACTCACTAGAATGTTAGGCAATGCTTGAGATCACCAAAACAGCAATAACTAAGTAAAGATGAAAAATCTACAATAATTAACAAAAATACTGTACATTCAGCTAGACGGAATACTGCCATAGTTCTCAAAAACTGTGCGAGGAAACTAACACCAGTTTTCTGTAGACTTTTCAACCTATCTTACAGAAAGGGAAGATTTTCTTCCTGCTGGGAGTGCGCCACAGTTCAGCCGATACCTAAAAAAGGCAAGAAGGCCTTGCCAAATAACTACCGACCAATCGCACTGCTTTCAATAATATCGAAAATATCTTGAAGGATTCAACATTATTAGCGATTACCAACACAAACACAGATCAACAGGAGACCTTCTGACTTATGTAACACATGTTTGGAACAACGCAATTGAACACTTTGGAGAATCTCGAGCGGTTGCTCTTGACATATCCAAGGCATTCGACTGTGTTTGGCATGATAGAGTGTTGGCTAAGCTACGCTTTTATGGTATGTCTGAAAAGTTCTGTTTGTGGCTCTCATGTTTCCTCAGAGAGCGTTCTTTACAAGTAGCATTCGACGGATTTTTTTCTAACACCTTCACTATCAACACCGGTGTGCCCGAAGGCTCCATACTATCTCCTACTCTCTTTCTCATTTACGTTAACGATCGGCTGGAAAAGACCGGAAACCCAATCTACAGCTTTGCAGATGACACTACGCTTCTCTCTTCGTTCACTTTGAACACTCGGACATCGGTTACTCAGACGAATATCCGTAGACAGCGGGAAGTCGTTCAACTTAATAACGACCTGGAAGAAATTCTATCTTCGGGTGACAGTAGCCAAGTGGAATTTAATGCTATAAAAACCCAGGCGGCAGTTTTTTCTAAAAAAGTTAACGTTGCTGAACCCAATATATAGTTACGGCGTGGCACTCCATTCCTCAAACATCGTCACTCAATTTGTTGGGCGTTAGTTTGGGAGCAAATATGTCCTGACATGAACATGACGCAGGCATAGCAAGGAGAGCTTTTCAAAAGTTGGGAATATTATTTCGAACCAGAAAGTTTTACACTCCACAACAACAATTCTTTACAAAGCTTAAATTTGACCAACTATGGAATACTGCTCCCATGTTTGGAGTTCCGCTCCCAAATATACATTGCATTTGTTGGATTCTAATCAGAGAAGAACTGTTCGTCTGATTGGAGACCCGGAACTGACCGGCAGCCTTGATTCGCTGATACATCGAAGACCGGTTGGCGACTTGAGCCTATTCTACAAGTATTTTCATGGAAAGTGTTCGAAGGATGCAGCCCGCTTAATTCCTCCCAGAGCGGTGCATGTTAGAAATACACGTTGAGCTAATACTTCACATCTGTATGAGGTTCAGCTTGTTACTCCTCGTACAATGCTTTTCAAGCAGTCATTTATATGGAGAACATCATCCCTTTGGAATAATTTGCCCAGTACTGTGTTTCCCACCGAGTACAATTTACACCGACTCAAGAACAACGTGAATCGCTTTTTCCGCACACGTGTCGCTTCTGTAGCGCTTTAGGGACTTCCCTGCAGCACGTGTGCTACACCCATAAAAAAAAAGACACATCCGGTTAGTTTGGGTTAGTTCAAGTCAAGTTTATTCTTTCTAAACCTATGAGGGCAAGTGGAATATATCTTCCCTAAAATTTTATATAAACTTTTTATTTACAGCATGAATATCAAAAATCATCTAATATTGATTATCTTGTTATTACGTTATTACCAAAATCTCATAAATCCTGCTTTAAATAAAATGTAAACGATGTCTTTAAGCACTGCTGAAGAATTTCAATTTGGTTATTTGCGGTTAATCGCTACTCTGAACACCTAATTTTATTTATATCTTGAATATACATAGTGTGTTTGTTACAAACACTATGTTTATTAATAAAATCGAATGAACAAATAAATGAATGTCATGAACGGAAAATGGTCTAAATATCAAAAAAGAAAAGAACATAATTAGATAGTAAAAAAGTTATTGTTACACTCTAAGTTCTCTTAAGCCTCAGAGAGCGTTCTTTACGAGTGGCAGTCGACGGATTTCTTTCACTTTCACTACTAATGCCGGTGTACCGCAATGCTCCATATTGTCTTTTGCTCTTTTTCTTATTTACATTAACGATCTGCTTGAGCTACTAGAAATCCAATCTACAGCTTTACAGATGACAGTACGCTTATTTTTTCATTCACTTTAAATGCTCGTTCAACTAAACAAAGACCTGAAAGAAATTCCACCTTGAGGTGACAGTAACCAAGAATTTAACGCTGCAAAAACTCAGGTGGCAGTTTTTTTCTAAAAAAGTTAACGTTGCTGAACCCAACGTGTTATGTCGGGGCACTCCATTCCTCTCACGACGTCGTGTAATCTACTCGGCGTTAATTTTGGAGCAAATATCTCTTGGTATTAACATGTTGCAAACATAGCAAAAAGAGCTACTTAATAGCTGGGAATTTGGGATTTTAGCAGTTATTGGAATATAATTAACCAAAGTACCTATCGGTAGGCAGGTGCCTCTGTACCTAAGTATGCAATAAGTGTAAGTATAAAAATAAAGCAAAACCCTATAATATGCTTAGTCCAAATCAGAACAGCGATGGCTTCAACTCTTAGTTTTGCCCCGGTCAAACTTCGTGGAGTCTGTAAATCTGCATTTTCCCTGCGAGAAAAAACAATGATACTCGTACTTATCGCCCACGATGCCCTAGTACATCAACAGCCAACAAGCCAAGTCCGTGAAATTGGGGAAATCCGTGCCAACAAGACAGAAGTTGGATCAGCAACTATTTATAAATTTCTAAAAGAGAGAAAACGCAGTCCTTGCAACGAACGTCAAAATTACAAAGGAAAGGAGCCCTTAGAGGTCGATGAAGACTTTAAAAACACAATAAGAAGAAAAGTACACTATTTTTTTTTTATTAAGAAAGAAATACTTACACTACATAAAGTTTTGCAAAAAATCAGAGAAGACCAGGACTTACCAGATTTTAAAAAATGGAAATTACGGAAAATCCTTCATAACCTGAATTTTCGTTGGCAAAAACACAATAGAAAATCTGTTCTTATCAATAAAATAGAAATAATTTGTTGGAGAAGAGAAATATCTACGAGCAATCAGAAAATTTCGAACCGAAGAAAGAATTATTTTTTATCTAGATGAGACTTGGGTTAATGAGGGACACACAGTGAACACACAGTCAACTGGATTACAACTCCTTTTAAGAAAAAGTCGCAGGCTAATTATAGAACATACTGATAGTGAAAACGGATTTTTCGGCGGTGGCTTGTTGGAATTCGAATCAAAGTCAACTAAAGATTACCCTGAGGAGATGACATCCGATGTTTCTGAGGAGTACTTCCAACAAATGACTGAATGTATACCAGCAGTATCGGTTATAGTATTAGACAATGCCCCATATTATTCTCAGTTATTAGAACGACTTCCGACAAATTCATGACAGAAAGCCGATATTTTTCAATGGATAAGAGACAAAAATGGTGCCCCCCCCTGGTATATAAAGATGGTATGTTAAAAGTGGAAGTTCTCCAAATTGCGAAACAAAATAAGGCACAGTTCAAGAAATACGCAGTCGATGAGATGGCAAAGGAACGGAATGTCACAGTGCTTAAATTAGGCACACCAACTCCAAACAAATACAGGAGCTACAGGAGCAACGCATGTGCGGAAAAAGCGATTCACCTTGGTTTTGAATTGCTGTAAATTGTACTCGGTAGGAAAAACTCATTCCAAAGGAATGAAGTTCTCCATATAAAAGACTGCTTGAAAAAGATTGTACGAGGCGTAACAAGCTGAACCTTATACTGATGTAAAGTACTCGACGTGTATTCCTAGCATGCACCGCACTGGAAGAAATTAATCGGTCTACAACCATCGAACAGTTTCCATGAAATTACTTGTAGGATAGAATTAAGTCGCGAACCGTTTCTCGATGTTCCAAGGAATCGAGATGAGTTCTGGGTCTCCAATCAGGAGAACTACTCTCTTCTGAGAAGAACTCAACAAATGTGTGTATGTATGTTTGGGAGCAGGCCCAAACATGGCGGCGGTATTCCAACTGCGAATTTGAACTTTGTACAGAATTAACAGTTGTTATGGAGCGTAAAACTTTCTAATTTAAAATAATATTCTCACGCTTTAAGAGGCTATCTTTGTTATGCATACAACATATTTGCTCCCAAATTAACGCCTTTCAAATTGGCTGACGATGCTCCAGGGATGAAGTGTACCGACACAACTATATAGGATTCAGCAACGTTTACTCTTTTAAAAAAAACTGCAGCCGGTGTTTGAATAGCGTTAAATTCTACTTGGTTGCTGTCACCCCAAAACAGAATTTCCTCCAGGTTAAGTTCAACGACTAGTAGTAGCCGATGTTTGGGCGCTCAAAGTGAATGAAGAAGTAGGCGTACTGTCATCTGCAAAACTGTAGATTGGATTCTTGGTTTTTTCCAGCAGATCGTTAACATAGATGAGAAAGAGAGTATGGAGTCTTAGGGCACATCGGCGTCGATAGAAAAGGTATTAGAAAGAAATCCGTCGACTGCCACTCGTAAAGAACGCTCTCTGAGGAAACACAAGACCAATAAACAAAACTTTTCAGGCCTACTATAAAAACATAGCTTAGCCAACAATCTATCATGCCAAACACGATCGAATACCTTGGATATATCAAGTGCAACCGCTTGAGATTCTTTAAAGTGTTCAATTGCGTTATTTCAAACATGTGTTACGTAAGACCCAGAAGTGACCAGCAACCTTACTTCGTTCGGACATCGAAGAACAATAGGCGACTTGAGTCTGTTCTACAAGTATTTTTCATGTGTTCGAAGGATGTAGCCCGCGTAATTTCCCCTAAAGCGGTGCAAGCTAGGAATACACTAACAGTTCACATCCGTATGAAATTCAGTTTGAACAACCCTTTTCAAGCAGTCTTTTATATGGAGAATCGCATCCCTTTAGAATGATTTGCCCTGGACTGTGTTTTCCACCGAGTACAATTTACCGGGATTCAAGAACAACATGAATCGCTTTTTCCGCACACACCTCGCTCCTGTAACGCTTTAGGGATTTCCCTGCAGCACATGTGCTATGCCCATTAAAAAACTATTATTTGCTTGGAGTGTTTTTTAATCAGCAAAAATTTAATAAAAAAAATTAAATTGGAAATGCATCACTATTTCAGGGGTCTCAAATTAATAATGGTTTTGTGTAAATTTGTCCCCAAAAAACACTTGCTTTCTCACCTCAAACTCTCTTTTCTATTATTTTTAAACACCCTGTAATTTTAATTACACTTTACAAGGTATATAAAGTTTTCATTCGCTGTTACTACTGTATTAATAGCACGTGTAAATTCTATAAACACGCCAACGGATGTTTTGCTATTCACATTTTTCGATTTTAATTATTAAAATAAATAATTGCTATGGAATAGAGAAGAGAGCATAATATTACTTCTAGCTATTTTTATTGTGTGCGTCTGTTAGTATAATGTGTATCAGCTTGAGCCACATAATTATGAAGCTGATTTTTTATAAACTACATTATTATCAAAGTTAAATACTGTTCCGGAGTCCTTTTCATCTTTTTTTTACGATGTTACCTAATAACCAGAGGATCATAGTTAATTGTTAAAAAAAGAGAAGAAATAAAGTTTGTCACAACACCCAGAACATAAGCCAGACGGTATTTAATAAAAAAAAAAAACCGGTCAAGTGCAAGTTGAACTTGCACAATTAGTGTTCCGTACGTTGACTGCTTTTAAAATAAAAAATTTTGTTACAGATGTATAAAATGATCAGTGACTTCACAAAACACACCCCAAATGAGTTTTCAACAACGTTTGTTTCCAATCTTTACTGAAATCTGATGACCTTGAAATTTTTTTTTTTTTTTTTAAATACCAGAAAAAATTATTAAAGGTAATGCACTCGTGATAATTTTCGTTCAATCTACACCCCCCGTGGAGAATATTCCAGAATTTTTTCAAAATTTTTTGATAAGCACTTTTCGAGATAAGGCGGGGGACACAGCGATTTTTCGCGATTTTTTAAAAATAATACAAAGAAAAGTGCGCGCAAGTATTACATTATACGAGGCTGGTTTGAAAAGTCCCGTGCAAAGTCCGAGAGATGGCACCACCGGCGCGTATCGAGGTCATGTTTAGTTAGTAGCATCTCTTGAATGAAACGCACACCAAGTTTCAACCATATTGGTCTATTTCTTTGTGTTTGGCATTCGTGTGAATCAAGGAAGTCGAGTGATTTTCAAGAAATGGACAAAAAAGAATTTCGTGTGGTGTTTAAACATTACTTTATTTGTCCAGGACTGTGTTTCCGACCAAATAAACGCCGAGTCAGTTAATTATTGAAAGATAAGCTAAGTAAAGGAACAACTGATTTAGATTGATTCAGCTTCACAGCCTTGTTCTTTGGTCGTATTTGAATACTTAGATCAGTTGATGTTGTGAACTTTAAAGGCGCTCAGGATCGCAATTTCAATACTCAATCTGTAAATGATCGATGGTGTCTGCAAGAGAAGCGAAAAATATTCTAAATTTAGTATCCCGTGGTGGTCAATAGAGACAGCAGATAAACTTTGTGCTTTGCTGAGTCTACATAACATAATTTCGGGTTCCAGAGCCTCCTCTCATTGGCAAGAGAGATCGCTTCTGACAAAAAGACAAATTCTTATGTTATGTCTAAATCGGGAATAGAAGTCGTGCCCAGGATAGAGAAAGTTGACTGTGCTGGTCGATTAACCGACCTTAGTTTTGCAAAGAGCGAGTACATGAGGCTTATTTGATTGCAGGTGATGGTGCACTGAATTTACGTTTGAGTTTAAATCTCGCATGTGACAAAAATCTATTTTAAAATCGCGATCTCCGCATGTTGATGCACTCCAATCACCGCCTTCTGTAGATCCGAGCGAGAGCTATTTTGGCTAAGATGGAGGTTACGACTCCAGAAATCATTGATCAAATCCATGATATGGTG